>JAKWJD010001760.1:13524250-13924250 GCA_027705065.1 Solanum peruvianum
CTCAATACCATACTCATTTGGGAGATAGGTTCATTAAATCGAGTATGTTAACATATTTCAAGATTCATTATCTTTATTCCTCTCGTGTCGGTACGTGACACTCCGCTCCATATACTATCCTGGTGTCGGAACGTGACACTCCGATCCTCATATACTATCCTGGTGTCGGAACGTGACACTCCGATCCTCATATACTACCCTGGTGTCAGAACGTGACACTCCGATCCTCATATACTATCCTGGTGTCGAAACGTGACACTCCGATCCACATATACTATCCTGGTGTCGGAACGTGACACCCGATCCATATACTATCCTGGTGTCGGAACGTGACACTCCGATCCTCATATACTATCCTGGTGTCGGAACGTGACACTCCGATCCTCATATACTATCCTGGTGTCGGAACGTGACACCCGATCCTCTATTACTATCTTGGTGTCGGAACGTGACACCTGATCCCCTAATCTCACTACTTTAGTTCATCAAGCCTTCTTTTATACCAAGGCATCATCATTAACAAAGTAGATTAGGGTTTAAGATTAAACAGCATCATCGTGCTAATTCATCACAATAATAATATATCATATCATGCAAGCACACAATAAGCATATAGAAGACTTTATAATACTACCCAATACATATCATTCGCTATTAAGAGTTTACTATGAATAGCATAAACCATAACCTACCTCCACCGAAGAATTGTGATCAAGCAATCAACTTTTCCAATGCTTTGCTTTCCTCTTCGTTTCTCCTCTCTCTCGTTCGTTCGTTCTCCCTCTCCTTGTTCTTTCTATTTTTCTTATTCAAACCCTCTTTCTTTTACCCTAATTAGCATATAATTAAGTATAAAAGATGATGAATTAACCCATTATAATTTCAAGGTTATCTCTTTTAACCCCCAAGTAGGTAAATTATTAACATTAACCCACTAAATTTATAATTATAGCAGGAATAGTCCAAAACGCCCCTTAAAAACTTTTAATAGAAATCCGACCCAGCCTGGGTTACGCAACCTGTGACGGTCCGTCATGGCTGTGACGGTCCGTCCTGCAGGTCCGTCGCAAAGTTCAGAGAGTTAATTTTGTGGAAGATGTGTGACGGTCCGTCGTGTCCACGACGGTCTGTCCTGCCATTCCGTTACGACGTTCAGAGAGTCGATTTCAGTACCCAAATTTCAGAATTCTAAGTGTTTTGAAACGAGACCCCCTCGACGGTCCGTCGTGCCCATGACGGTCCGTCGTGGGATCCGTCGACTCAGCCAGTTTTTCCAGAAATAAAATATGCTGCTCAAAACGACTAAAAAGGTCGTTACAATCAAACTCTTGACTAACATGTATTTTCTTCAAATTTAACGAGCAAAACCATATATTTAAGCAATAATGTTTAAAACATGTACTTAAAATAAAAATTAATAAAAGAAGTATAATAAATGACTGTAAAAAAAGATATTAGGATGTATAATAATTAAATGAAACACAAAGGAAAAACTTTAAAGAAAACCACTTAACGGACATTAGTGCTTTAAGAAAATTATTTCATTCTAGCCCAAGATTTGAAGGGAATAGATCCTCTCAGGATAAGATGATTCTATTCACGAGTGTGTTGATACAAAAACAATGGTGTCAGTAAGTCTCTCAACAGGAGAAAAGTACATGAATATTTATTGTGCAGAAGAAGTCAAAATTTTCCTTGTTTTAAAATAACAAAAAATCACTCTATATATAAACAACAAAGACCAGTGTAAATAAACACTTATTGTGTCTTATGGGAAAGGTCACATCACTTTAGAAAAGTCAATCTTTCATTAAAGTCACAATTTTTTTTATAAAAGTTGCAAATCTTCATAGAAGTCACAACTTTTCAATAAAGTCGCAACTCTTCGTAAAAGTCGCAATATTTCACAAAAACCCACAACTTTTTGTAACGTTTTCAACTTTTTGTAATAGTCACGACTTTTCATAAAAGGGTAGACTAATTTTGGAAATAAATAAGTTAAAAAAGAATCCTAGTTTGTAGTGGCGCCACATAGGCGGGCATAGGGTTCTCTGTTATATGACTATATGATATGATTGTAAGAACGCTTATAAAAGTGTAATTTATACCAAAGAATAGTATAGTTTACAAGTATTGCCAAAATTATTGAAGCCAAAGTAAAAAACTTGAGCTACGCTTTATATGCGAGTCCAAAAATATTTAAGGCAACACTTTATAATCATTGATCAGGTTTAGTGTGACTGTAGACCTAAAATGTTGTAGTGAAGGATGCATGACTTTCTAAATGGGTGAGGATAGTGAGCTCTGGGACACTATGCTAGATGGTCCCGTTATTCCTACTATGGGAGAGGATGGAGAAATCACAAGAGTTATTCTTTTAATATACTCTTTTTTTTAAAAAAAAAAAAGACTTTTCAAAATTATAATTTTTTAGTCTTATTTGTATCGTAATTAATTAATTAATCATATAAAAATTATTATTATATTATATTATATTTATTTATTTATTATAAGTAGGAAGCTATAATGTAAAAAAGTTGAATTACCATTTTGCCCTTTTACTGAATTAAAATTGGATTAATTATTTAATTAAATACAAATATTTTAATTACATAATGGTACAATTTAAGTCTTTATGCCCTTTAATAGTTAAATTATTATTTTCTTGATAAATGAGTATATTAATGTTGTTATTAAAATCATAGTGTTCAATTGAATTTGAAATGTTATGTTAGATAAAAATAATGTATACATAATCATATCATATCATTCATATATTATATTATTATTATTATTATTATTTATATTATAAGTCGGAAGGTACTTAGTCTAAAGTTGAATTACGAAAAGGTACTTCAACTTTTTAATTATCATTATATTATTATTATTATTTATTAATATTATTAATACTTATCAATTATCTATAAGTGTGAAGCTATTAAAGTTGATTGACTTTTTTACTCTTCAACAAATAACCATTTAACTTAAATAACTTTTTAACTCTTCAAGAAATCACCATTAAAGTTGAATGACTTTTTAAATCTTCAACAAATCACTATAAATAAGTCTCTTACACGTTGTCTTCTAATACAACACTGTACATTTAAATTTGGTTTAGAGAGAATAAAGCTCTTATCATATGTTCTTTCAATCCTTTCTTTACATTTAAATTTTTCATTTTTTACCATCATTCAAATACTATTCTTAAATTGCTATTTATGTGTTTGATCTTTCATATGAAAATATACTATTAAAATTTTGTTATATGAACTTAGAGAAAAGACATACAGTGACAACTGAAGTTGTCTTCAATTTTTAAAAGACATCTAAACTATGCAAGTGTTTTATTACCCCCATAAACAATCATTAATTGATATTATTACATTATTTTTTATCCACCTGACATTGAGTGTGTATGCACTCTCTTAAAGAGCGTGCAAACCAAAAAAAAAGAATAGAATATTTTTTTCACAAGAATTTTGCTATAAAATATTTTTTTTATTTTTTTATTATTGTAAATTTTTCTCCTTATTATTTTTTCTTTTTATTTGTTCCTTCTTCAAAAATTCATTGTCATATCATTAACTTATCACTTTCAATGTCACTTTTTACCACAATTCCACCTCTCTTTTATTCTTCTATTAGTTTAACTCTCTTACATTTTAAAATTATATCTAGATATTTTATTAAATTTAGAATAATTTGATAAACCCATTAGATTTCAAGATGATTAGTAGGCATTATTTAGTTGTTTTAATCCAAATTTCAATTAAACTTTTTCCAATTTTCTGTGAATTCTTATGCTTTCAAAATTATCATTTCTAGTTTTTAATTTCTATGAAAATGAGATAAATTAAATGATGATACCTTCAAAATTGATCTTTCTTAGAAAAATAATTAGTTTTGTTATCAATAACTCAACAAAGTCTAGAAAATACTATAATTTTTGAAAGTACGAATTTGACCGAATAAACAGAAGAAAAAGAAAGAAAATGAAGGGTCTCAACTTGATGAGGGGGTGGGATTGGGTGAGGGTGAGAGGTGACGAAGAAGAAAGAAAGAAAGAAAAAGGAAGACCTTGAAAGTAGGGGTGGAAGATGAATTAAAAATTGAAATGAAACTAAAACTTAAGCAATAAAATTAGAATAAGTCAAAAACTAAGTGAGAGAAAAAACTTAAGATGAAAAGAAATATATTTTAAGTTAAATTAACATGTGTCACACAATGATTGGTGCGTGAATAACACTTGTCATTCAAAATCGGGAATTGATCGAAAAATGATGTAATGATATATTTTCGGAATTATTTAGGGGGGTAATAGGATGTCTTCATAGTTAAGGTGTCCTCTTAAAAAATTCAGGACAACTTTAGGTGTCACTTTATGTCTTTTATCGATTAACTTATGATGTAATTTTTTCTCAAATATAAATCAAAGGTGATTCTTTTGCGGACCATTGAATAGAACTTTTGATAGAAATTACACCAATACAAATGAGGTATGCAACATGACACTCTTACAATTTTGCATTTTTTTGCAGGAGTATTTTTTAATAAATTTGATGAACATATGATTATTATATTTTAAATTAGATTTTAATAACTTAATGCATGTGTATTTTACAAAGTAGAGCCTCGTTGATAGCTTTAGTTTGACAATGACTTATTGAAATTTATTTTTCTTCAATCTCCTCGCTTCAGAGGTAAAAAGATAACTAATACTTCTCCATCAATAACACCGAGCAAAAGAAATGAAGAATATATCTGAAAACACATATTCTAACAAATGAGGTAATTCAATTTAATATGAAGGAGTAACTAAAAGTCAAATATGAAAAAAAATTAAAATTTATCTTTCTAAATATTAAAAAGAAATAACAAACTTATACAGAAAAACATATAATAGAAATTAAATTCAAATATAACATTAAGCGGTAAAAGAGATTATTAGTTAATAATTAACAATTTTCACTCCTCACATGTTACCATTTCTTAAAACAATAAAAAAAAAAACACACTCCTAACTTCACCAATATTTCCATTTTATAACTCAAAACTATTATAGATAAAATTTATTACAATAATAATAAAGAACAAACGTGTATATATATATATATATAATCTATATATATATATAGATATATATATATATATATATAGATATATATATATATATATATATATATGTCTATATATATATCTATATATATTATATATATATTATATATCTATATATATATATGTATATTATTAAAAGCATGAACAAAAAGTTGAAAGTTGAATTACGGTTTTATCCCTTCTATAAATTAATTATTTCAAAATTTAAATATTTGAGTGTATAAATTTAATTAAATGGTAATGACTTTTAGACTTCTTAAGATTAATTTCTAATTAAATATCTAATTTATTATTATTTATCATCTATAATCTATACTTATAGAATTATAATATGTATTATCATGTATGATAAATAATGAAATTTAATAATTCAAACAGTGCAAATCTACAAAATGGACACACACATTGATAATGTCCTCTTGATTATATTTAAAGAATGACTCTGGCTTCACAAATTTAAATTCATTGATGCTTAATTACATAATATGAACATTAGTTGTTCTTTCTCCATGGTTTGCTAACTTTATTTTTTTCTTCATATTCTTCATTTATTTATTTATTTATTAATTTTCGATTACTTATTCAACTTTTATACTATTAATATTCATAGCTCTCATCTTTTCATATTTATAAACTCCAAATATTTGAACTAAAACTTTAAGATATCTTTTGATATTCCTTCTATTCTATCTATATAAATTCAACTTCTTTATCTCATGAAACCCCTACAAAGATTATTAGGCTATTATTTTTATTCTACAGTAAAATTGGATGAAGAATACTTTTGAATTTTGATAGTATATTGGAGGAGTCGATAAAAACTCATAGAGTTATCTACTAATTTTGTAGTTGTTTTTCATCTATATATACATCAGGCTTATAAGAAAATTTCTATATTGTATTTTTTCTTAAATCTGTTTGTTATTGTCTTTTTTTTTCTCTATTCGACTTCTTAATTTAGTTTTCTATGAATGTTTTAGTTTCGTAATTCTTTATTCTTATTTTTGTAATTGTTACATTTTATTATTCATTACAATTTACATATGTATTTCCATGAAGTTCTAGTCATTCCAACATACCTATAAAAATTCACATGAAACACACGTGTGAAGCACGTGCTCAGAACTTAGTATAGGATATAAGTTAAGAAAGGATCCCCTTTGTTACTATTTTGTCCATTACCTCTCAATGGTACAGTAGATGTATCTCATGTGTACACAAGTAATATGAGAGGGTGAGATCATTTTCGTAGGTAATTCTACAAAAAAAATATATTATTGATTAATTTATTCCTATATAATTTATTAAATTATTCTTAACTAATTATATCTAAGGTAAATTATTTTTAATTAACCGTGAAGATATGAATTGTTTTGTTAATATTCCTTCAAAAATTTCTTAGTTTTTTCAACTTTTTATAGGTACTTCTACAAAAATTGATGATTATCCCAAAGAGTACATGTTAGCCGCCTCTCGTATTTACATCTTATCACCTAAAAAGTATATTTGGAACTTGCAGATCGCATAACAACAGTGATTCATGAAGAAAGTGGTAAGGGCGTAGGGTGGAGGCGGTGGCGTTGCCACATATAGTCCAGGGTTTTCAATCGAATACTCTTTGTCAAATAATCATATTATATATATAGAAAATTATACAAAATATACTTGTCAAAACATTGTTTTTCATAATCTTCTTTTTACTTCACCACTAGGTGGAGTGGGGAGAGTGCTTTGAATTAATCACAAGGGTTGTTGTAGGTGATAATACACGTTCATCCTTAATGAAAAATCTCAGTTCAAATTTCTAGCCCAAAAGGCTTGCCATTGTAACTTAGGGAATGAATGCAAAGACGTGCATATCTATGCGGGCCTCTATTGATATGCGCAAAGGTACTTGGCCATGTATTTGGAAATCCCTTATTTGCTAATAAAAATGTTGGCCTACTTCCACACCTTATATATCGTATAACCCCTTAGGAGTATTAATGGAACATGATTGAACATTCATATTAGCTTGCCTCTGAAAAACTCTCACTTTAAAAGAAAATATTTAAATAGGAACGTCTTGTGCCAAAGTCACAATATAGGTAAGTCGACAATCCCTTGACGATGTAATATATTTTATCTGCTGGGTTTATGAGTGGATGATTTTAAAGAGGATTACCCATTTATCATATAGAGAAGATCACCAAGATTTCTGAGTCCGCTCCCAAATTTATTTCAATTCCAAGAGCTCGGATCGAATCTGTATTGATATGCCAATACAATAGAAAAGTATCATACTTCAGCTTGAATAGAGAATTGAATAGAGAATTGATATTAGGTTTTCGGAGAGCACAACCTATGATGCCCTGAATAGAACATAAAACAAGAATCTATCTAGTATATATTTATAAAAGAGAACAAGTTCCTCCTACATGGCGCCACCAAAACAAGGATTTCTTGTTAATTTGTTCATTTTAAGTTGCGACTTTAATGAAAAATTGTGACTAAAATGACGAGTTGTGCCTTTTATGAAAAATTGGAACTGTAATAAAGAGTTGCGAGTTTTATGAAATCTTGTTACTTTTATGGAAGGTTGTGACCTTTGCGAAGAGTTTCATCTTTTCCTAATAGTTGTAACCTTTCCAATATGTCACAATAAATATTTGTTCATACTACCACTATAAATAGAGAGATTTCCGGGACGACTTTATGCATACTTTAATAAGGCATTTGCCTTAGGCCACAAGATTTAGAGGGCCTCAATTTTTTACCTAAAATAAATTTGTGATAATTCATTATAGAAAAAAACATTGATTATTTATGATAAAAATAGTATATTTAAAATTATTGTTTTATTCATTTCAACTCCATTCAAATATAAGAAATCAAGAAAATAGTGTTTTATTTTCTTACACTCTCAACACTTATACTCACACTAGGTAAATTTATTGCGCTTCGCGCAGTGGTGAACTACGACAATAATGTATTTACGAACATTTGATGATATTTAAGTGTTTCTGAGTGACTACAACCCTACAATAAATTCTCAAGAATCTTTTATCCAAGAATGAAATGAATTTTTTTTAATCTTAAAACCAAAAAGATTTGATACTATTTTTTTTTTATGTATTTTGTTATTAATTTATCAATTTTTTGTAGTTACTCATTACCAAAGTCTTTAGAAAATATATTTAATTGTTTCATTGTCTATACTATAGTTGTATTTTAAATCATTGTTACAAACATTTTATTCATTAATTGCGATAGTTTTTCTCCTATTAAATACCTTACATATAAAATATAAATATTATACATCTTATATAATTAGTTGGTTACTTGATAATTTAATTAATATGAAAAAGGACATCTCTTGGAGTTCAATGATATATCGTGTTTCGCTCAAAGAATTTGGATTAAATGATGTCTTGGCAAGTCACTTATTAAAAATCATCCGCAGTCGATGACACTACTTTCATATCCAAAAGGCATATTGTGTTGTTTATGTTTCGATCAATATGGTTAACACTTTATTTTTTGCGACTTTAATCTAATATCTATAAGGATATAATTATTTAATTAATATTTCATTACTATGGATTCATCCTACTTTGAGAGTAATTCATTGACTCTAATCAACCATTTGAAAGCAAACTTTTGATTAAGGTTGAGTACAATACTTACCATCCCACTACATTCCTTTATTTTTTAAATGTCACTAATCGATTGAATGCCTTGATAAGATAGAAAGTTGAATAACTAAAACTCTAAGGTAGTGTGGAATCACCATAACTTTGAACACTCAAAAGTCCATTATTGGACACCCCTTTGTCTTTTAGCCATTGAAAACATTAAAGACATTTATTTTAAAAGTTAAAGAATTATAATCTACATGACACCATAGTCTAATGATTACAGAAAACTCTTGATTAACATATTTCAACATAATGAACAAAAGCATAAGTATGAACAACAAAGATTTAAACATGTACTCAAAAATAGAAATTAATAACATAAGCATAAATTAATGATTGTAAAAAATATATCAGGTTCTGTAATAATAGAATAAATGCTTATTTATAAAAAACAAAGGGTAGTGTTAATAAATTCTTCTTGTGTCTTATCGAAAAGGTCACAAATCTTTGAAAAAGTTAGAACCTTCATAATAATCGCAGAAATTTTATAAAATAATATTTTAAACCTACCAGTAATTAAAACGAAAACACTATATTATCATTTATTCTTAATAACATAAGCATAAATTAATAATTGTAAAATTACATACCAAGATTTGTAACATAAACAATGATGTCCGCGAATTACTCAACATGAACAAATATTTAGTTGTGAAGAAGAAGAAGAAAAGAAGGTTTATAATTTTCATTGTTTTAAATGAGAGCAAAATCTTCTATTTATATACAACAACGGACAACCGAATAAATATTTATTGTGTCTTATCAGAAACGTTACAACTATTCTTCGGAAAGGTCACAACTATTTGTAAAAATTACAACCCTTAAGAAAGGTCACCATCTTTCATTAAAGTTACAACTATTCATTAAAGTTGTAGCTTCTTTTTATAAAAGTTACAACTTTTCAATAAATTCACAACTCTTCATAAAAGTCGTACCTCTTTAAAAAATTCACAACTTTTCATAAAAGTCACAACTCTTCATAATAGTCACAACTTTTCATGAAAGGGAAAGACTAGTTTTAGAAATAAATAAATTTAAAAGTGATTCTTGTTTGCGGTGGCACCACGTGGGCGGACCTAATGTTTTCTTTTATATATATATATATATATATATATATATATATATATATATATATATATGACTATATTATTCTTTCTAACTCTTTTTAAAATATTTTCTTTAATTGTTGATAAGTTAGAGTAACATTTTATCAAAAATATTAATTAATAATCGAAGTGTTGAGCAAAGTGAATTGTAAATGCTTTTTCCATTTCTTCTTAGATTTTCAAGAATTACAAAAACCATAGTAAAATGCGGGTAACTTAATTATCAACTTCATCAAACCTATGGTACTAACTAGTGTTTTGAAAGACTCTAAAGGGACTCACCTTGGGGCACGGTTCTAGCAAAATTCCCTGAGACTCATGTGTGGGCCTTAGTTCTATAAGACATATGTCCTAAGCGCTTGACTATACGCCCTAAGCACGCCAAGCGCCTAATGCTTGGGGCTTGCACACAATTATGTGTTAGAAACTTTTGCTAACATAGTTGACCTGCATAATTCTTGAGAAAATAAATGATACATAATAGTATTTAATCTTTAAGATAAGAAGATCGAGAGTAACTCAAATAACATGTTGTAGTATCACATCTTTAATATTTGATAACACTACGAAAGTGATGGTCTTCATGGTTTTATCATATTTCTAAAATATCATATTTTACTTAGCTATTTGAAAATAATTTTCTTTTTATTCATAATGAAGTGAAATTTACTATAATCGTAGTATTTTCATAAATTATTTTCTTTTATGGGGCAACATGTAAATTATCTAGTAGGATAAAATTATTTTTAGAAATAAACATTCTTTCATTATAAAAAGTTAAGCTGTGAGATTATTTATACTTGTATAATAATGTTAGAATTTTAATTTTCTGTGAGTTTTCTTAATCATGTTTGTATATATATATATATATATATATATATAGATATATATATATATATATATATATATATATATATATATATATATATATATATTATATATATATATATTATATATATATAATTTTCATACACAGATGTCATCAGGCGGTGACGGTGATAGCCATCGCGAGCATCTTGGACTTATCCAGACTTAACAGGGAAAAATAAGAAGTCTAGGATACCCATTGATCCTGAGGATATTACAGGATCTATTTATTTTGCGCCAGAGCGCATTAGCTGTGATACTCATATACTTGTTGGTTCCATTTGGTACGGCGGATCCCTAGCAATATTATCCTAATTATTGTTGACCATTCGGTGCTTTGTCTTCTTAATAGGCATTGTCTTCCATACGCTATGCGTACCTACCTTTACATTCTATTCATTGAGGACCACCCATAACGACAGGTACATCTCCTCACTTATCTTCCATGAGGATTAGAGATTCTAGTAGTGAGAAACAATCAGATGCTATGGCCGGTAACCCGCCATTGAATTAGCGTTATATGCATCCTGAGGTATCACCCTTAACTACGCTTACACCTAGTGCTACTTCAGATGAGATGTCTCCTCTAGTTCCTTGCTAGAAGGTTAGATTTGGTCGAGTCATGATTGAGTCACATGGAACATCGTAAGTTTTTTTTGCTATATATTTCTTAGTCTATTTTATTTATTTTTTATACTTTAATATTATTTTATTTATGAACTAACATTTTTATTATGTGTTTTGCAGGTGGCATCCAGCAAAGGATGTTGCTCGGGCTTTAAAAGACTGTGTTAGAAGACTCTTTACACAGACTTATATATCTTGGAGCCAGATCCCAAACACTATATGCAAGACGATGTTTAATAACTGTAAGGTATATATTTAGTTAAGTGTAGCATAATTTAATTTTTTTACTATCAATATAAATAAATTATTAAATTATTTTTATTCGGACTATATTTACTTGGGATCGAGGCACAATCATATCATTTCAACCACATTTGAGAGGAATGGATCCACCAGACTGTCTGCTCGACTAAAGAAAATTCAAGATAACAGCGAACGTCCACATTAGATGTTGCCTCAAGTGTTTGATGAACTAGGTCTGTATTGGAACACAGAAAAGTTTAAGGCAATATTATACCAAGCAAAAAACGCTAGAGACAGTCTTAAAGGTGGCTCGTTGCATACAAAAGGTGCAAAGTCCATTGGAAAATTGCAAGAGATATGGTATAAGTCTAATTCAAACTTATAAATAAATATTTAGTTAATTCATATAAATTGTTATAAATTTCCATTTTTATTTATAGGAAAATAATTGGGACCAATTGAATCGTAGGTTTTAAAGAAGACTCATGTCAGGAAGAAAGAAAATGAGTCGGATCCGGATGTGTGGATGGAGGAAAGGTGTCGAACGAACATTTGTTAGTAATTTTAATATGAATAATAATATATATTAATTGTGAATATATTTATTATATGTAGATTTATATTGATGTCAATTTTTATATTTAACATGCACAATGACTTTTCGCTCTACGTCTCTGAGAATTTAAATAGTTCGGTCCAATTGACACCTGATCCTTTTACCAAGATTTGGAAAGAGAAAGTGGTAGGGAGACACAAAAGGGTAGATGCTATGGTATAGACTCTCGAAACGGTGTTAGAAAACTCCAATTAAGCTTAGAAGGTATTGGATCGTGTTGTCAAGCCGATGCACTTATGGTGTGCAAATTGCTGCTATGTCGGGTCAAATAGCTAAGCTTACAGTTGCACTGACACAGTCAGAGCGGAGATGAGTAGATGAACAAGAAAGCATGAATGTGACTGTTCAGCAATCAAAGAACAATTCATGAACCTCGCTCGTCGACCTACTACTTCGGCTCCCGATGACACTGCAGATGAGACTACTGATGAGGATGATTATGTAGGACGCACTCCCTAGTTTAAATCTTTGTAAATTTATGAACTTTTTCAAATTTTTAAAAGAATTTTGATAACTTTATAAGTCTTTAATTTGTGATTTACATACTTTTGAATGTTATTTTAAGTTTGTTCTTTTATGTTTTGTTTAGATTGTTTAAAATTGTAGTGTCTTTGATTGGGCCGAATAGTGTAGAATTGAATTGAATTTTATTTGAAGGTGGTCACCAGAAATTTTTTGCTGTCAAAAAAATGCAGAAAAACCTACGGACAACGTGGTTTGGTCCGTCGCTTTTTTGGGATTTATTTTTTAAAAGATTAAAGAAAAAGCGACGGATAGTGTCCTTCTGTCCGTTGCTTTTCTAGGATTTTATATCATAAAATTTCATACAAGAGACGGAAACCTTGCCTGTTGCTTTTCTGGGACTTTTAACAAATAAAACCCAGAAAAGAAACGGACAGGGTCCTTTGTCCATTGCTTATCTGGCATTTTTTTTAAAATGGCAATAAAGAGACGGACTGCGCCACATTTTAGAAACAAAAAAAATAAAATTAAAATAAAGTGACAGTGTCCGCCACTTTTGTTAATAAAATTCTTTAAAAAAATTCAAAAAGAGACGCAGTCCGTTGCTTTTTGAAACAAGTCGAGTAAAAAACCGACGGAAGTGGTTGCGTTGCTTTTCCGTCATTTTGAGGCTTACGCGTCGCCCTATACTAAGTAACATACCGCCTCACGCCCAAGCCTTTTAAAACGCTGGTTCTAACTCTTATATTCGTTTGATATTAGCCACCTTATTATTTGTAGAACTATGTTAACAATTCATATAATGATTGCCCGAGAAATATCATATTTTTCAATGTTGAATTGATAAAATCTTATTTAAAACTAATAATTAAAAAAGAAATCGAATAAATCATTTATATATATAAAAAATGTTAAGTAATACTTTGCATTTAAAAATGTAAGAAAGATAATTTTTAAATAAATGCATTTGAAGTTTATTTAGATTTTAGGCCTCTAATTAAGATTTAGCTTTAGGCCTCCGATTACGTTGAGCCTACTTGAGAGAGTTCCTCTCATTTTAAAATAATGAAAATTTTGCACCTCTTCTTCTACTTATGCACAATTAAATATCCATGTACTTTGCTCCTATTGAATGACTCACTCACACCCTTGCTTATGTTACAGATCTTGGTATGTACATAATCTTGTTTGTAAGATAATATTGTGTTTTAGTTTTAATAACAGATAGGTTTTAAGTATTATTTTTTTTAACATTTCGTGATATTAAATTTGCGCATGTTGCACGAGTAAATTTTCTAGTACAACAGTAAAAGAGAAGAAAGACAAATATTATAATATCTCCACATGTGTTTAAGCCATACAAACCTTCTTTTCTTATACACTTCACGATCGTATTTTACTAATAAAAAAACAAACAAAACAATTATTTATTTGCAAAAACCTCACTTCTGAATTCAACACGACTCCAGCAACAAGAAACAAAGCTAAAATCTCAAAAACTCAAATTGTTCAACCTCAAGAAAAAAATTGCGAATAAAAATAACATGATTCACCTGTGGGTGAAAAAATCCAACAGTATGAGAAGTGTAGTAACTTAAAGAACTACGTTCTTGGGAAATTCTTGGATGAACGCTTGGAACCTTTAACTGTTTCTCCTCTTTAAACTCCTCTCTAAAGCCCTAAACTATTTTGGGAAGATAAAACTTATTTTAATCAGTTTACACCCTAAATTCGGAGTAATTCACCTTAGACTAAGTGGGGTAAGTAAAAGACTAAAATACCCTCCTAATTTTTGGTGAAAAAGGTCTTATCTAGAGAGGATACTCTCAAACGGTCATATCTCCCTCATTTGAACTTGGATTTTATCAAACTTTGTGGGGTTCGAAACATGACTCAAAGAACTTCGATTTGAGATCTCATGAGCCACCTAACTCATGATGTGCTAAGGGGTCGTTTGGTATGAAGGATAACTTCAAATAGTCCTAGGATTAAATTATAGTGCCACTTAATTTTGTTGTTTGGTTGAAAGTCCGGGATAACTTATACCATAACTAATAAGTAGTAACAATATAAGTTGTACTAACCATGGGTTGTAGAGTAATCTCGGAAAAACTTATTCCGAGATAAAATGACTAAATGATAAAAATATCCCTTTAAACACTTTTAATACATTGCTTTTCAAATTTATGAAGGGTATTTTTGTAAAAATATATGTTGTTCTTAAGATTTTTTCTTCTTAATACGACAAACCAAACACTCAATTAGCAACACTTTCAGAAAATGGAAGGTGAACGAGATATGAGTAGATGAAGAGATATTTGAACCTGTGGGAAGTGTAAAGAGAAAGATAAGGCCTACATTTTGTAATAAATATAATGAATAAGAAAATAAAGACACATGTGATATTTCAGAATCAAGATGTATCCCAAAATATGAATGAAATTTAATAGCCAATTAAATAGGGCCAGAAATAGAAAAATATTAAATGCATCACCGTGCAATCTAATTAGCTTTAGGTCCAGTTATGTAATGCAGTTTTCATCCAAGAAGCTATCATTTCCAAATAAAGGGATAATATAAAAAATATTGTAAATATAATAAACAAAAGTAATATAAGTAGCAAATCCTTCAAGGTTTTCTCACTCTTGCCTCTTTTTCTTCTCTCTAACCTACAATTAGAGTTTGTAGATAAGTTCATAATTCTCCTTCAAAGATGATCATTTTGAGGAGCTTCAAAGGAGACACCTTTGAGGTCAATGAAGAGGTGGTGCTAGAACCGCATATAATTTAACATATGATAGAGGGTGACTACGCTTGCACCATCATCCCTCTACCCATCACTACGAGCCAGATCTTAGCCAAGGTCATCGAATACTGCAAGCGCCAAGCAGAGGTACCTAAAGCTGAAGATAAGGCCACTAAAGAGGATTTAATGAATTTCGATATTGAATTCGTCAAAGGTAATGATAACACCCTTTTCAAGATCATGTTGGTTTGAATATGTTTTAATCATTTTGTATATCTCAATTGATTCCTATATGTTTCTGATTACGTCGGTTGAATTGTTCAATTATTGTTGTGTATGATTTGTTATTCTTCAATTAAAATATCTAAACAACTCAAAAGAGGCAAAATTTAATAACTTTTTACATTCTAAAATTATAGTCAATAAAATATGTGACTCATATAGAATTGTCACAATGCAGCTTAGGGTGTGCATTGTTGTTAATGAAGTGGTTGAGAATCATGAGATATCAGGTTATGATTTCCTATGGAAACAATGTCATGTAGTACTTGTTTCTGGTGGAAGGTGGCAGATATCCCTTGGAATTAGTCGAAGTGTATGAAAGATGGCCCAGACACCACATTCAGAACGGATGAAGTTCTTTTTCAGCTTGATTGTTTTTTCTTCATTTCTGCTTGTTACTTGTTGGTAGTTGTGTATTATTAATATCAAAAGTATTTTGTTTATTTACTTTATTCTATAAAGATGTCTTCTTGTTGGTAAAACTTTTTAACTTATTAAATCCACAATTTATTTGTTAATATGTACAACATACCATGTGTAAGTTTACAAGTGAGGTATGGGACCTTACCTCCTACCTTGTGAGAGGGGCTGTTTCCCAAAGACTCTCAGCTCTAGTAAAAAACATATTAAAACATGAACAAATAAAATGTTTTAGAAAAAGAAATAGGTAGTCTAAAAAAAAGAATGAGCGTTTTTATATTCGGAAGTTCATTAACTTTCGGTTTATCCTTAGGGACATATTCATGTAAGGTGAGGCGTAACGGTTGATGAATATGTTGAGAACCTTTTGGTGATAGATTTAATCGATACATGTTGCTTATGTGAGATGACAGATATCTCGGGAATTAGTCAAGGTTATTAAATTCCAGCCTATACACCATAGTCATAAAAAAAGTTATATAACTGAGAAATGATGAAGTGTTTTTGGCTTGATTGCTTTTCCTCATTTCTATTTGGTCCTTGTCGGTATTTCTGTGTGTTATTAATTTCAACAGCCTTTGTTTATTTGTCTATTTAAAAAAGATGACTTTTGATTGGTAGAATTGTGTAAATTATTGAAACTGTGATTCTACTTGTTAATATATACAACATACCATCCGTAATTGCACAAGTGGGGTCTGCGACCTTACCTCCTACCTTGTAAAGGTAGAGGGACAGTTCCAAAAGAGCTTTGGCTCTAGTAAAACATATTAAATTAGGAACAAATAAGTTGTTTTAGAAAAACAAAAGATGCAGTATAAAAACCAAAAAGAATGAGAATTTTTATATTTGGAAGTTCTTTAACTTTTCCATTACCCTTAGTGACAAGCTCTTATATGGCGTAACCTAATAGTAAATGAAATGGTTAAGAACCATGAGGTAATAGATTGAATTTTTAGTGGATACAAAATACTAGGTAATATTTCCAATATGTCCTAGTCGTGGTGACAGAGATACCAGGTACATGTAGCTGGAGGGAGATGACTGGTATCCAATGGAATTAGTCAAGGTGTGTGAACGCTAGCACAGACACCACAATCATAAGAAAATAATGTCATTTAATTGAGAGTGTATGAAGCTCTCTTTTGTCTTTTTTGTTTAGTTTTGTTTATTATTAATCGAAATAGTCTGTGTTTATTGTTCTATTCCAAAAAAGATGACTTCTTGTTGGTAGAATTGTGTATAATTAAACCCACGATTTTACTTTTTAATATGTACAATATACCATGTGTAATTCTATTAGTGGGGTTTGAGAGCTTACCCCCTATCGAGGGTTTGTGATTTCCATGGGATACGTATCATCTCCCATCAGCAATAGGTACCGGGTATCTCTATCACCAAGACTAGAACGGGATGGGAAAAATCACCTAGTATTTTGTCTCCTCTGAAAACTGAACCTAAGACCTCGTGGTTCTTAATTATTTCATGACAACTAGGTCCCACCCTACAAGAGCATGTCACTAACGCTACATGAAAAAGATAAAGAATTTTCACATATTAAAATTCTCATTCTTTTTGGTTTCCATACTGCATCTTTACTCTTTATAAAATAGCTTATTTATTTATGCTTTATTATATTTTACTAGAGCCAAAGGTCTTTGGGAAACCACCCCACATGTGCAATTACACATGCTATGTTGTAAATATTAAAAAGTAAAATCATAATTTCAATAATTTACAAAATTCTACAAATTTGAAGTCCTCTTTTTGGAATAGTCAAATAACAAAGATCGTTGAAATTAATAACATACACAACTACTAACAAGGACCAAATAGAAATGAAGGAAAACAATCAACAGAAAAACACTTCATTATTTTTTAGTTATATGACATTTTTTTTGTGACTATGGTGTTTGGGATAGCATTTACATACCTCGACTAGTTCCACGAGATACTTGTCATCTCCCACTAGCAACAGGTACCAATTAACTCTATAACTAAATGGTTCTCAACCCATTCATCAACCATTAGGCCTCACCCTACAAGAGAATGTCCATAAGGGTTAAATGGAAAGTTAAGAACTTCAGAATATAAAAATGCTCATTCTTTTTGGTTTGGATACTACTCCTTTTTTTTTTGTTTTTCTAAGATGGCTTATTTGTTCATGATTTAAGATGTTTTACTAGAGGGAAGGTTCTTTGGGAATCAACCCCTCTACCTTCACAAGGTACGAGATATAAATCCCAAACCTCATTTGTGAAATTACACATGGTATGTTGTATATATTGACAAATAAAGTTGTGGATTTAATAATTTACAAAGTTCTACTAACAAGCAAACATCAATATAAAATAGACTAATAAACAAAATACTGTTGAGATTAACAATATACACAATTACCAACAAGGAAAAAGCAGAAACGAAGAAAAATCAATCAAGTAAAAAAAGCACTTCATCAGTTCTAAGTTGGTGTTTGGGCCATCTTTCACGCACTTCGACTAATTCCACGGTATATCTACCACTTCACACTAGAAACAAGTACTAAGTAACTTTGTTCCAAGGTTAAGACTGAGGAGGAAGAATCATCTATTGTTTTGGTTCTCCATAGGGAATCATAACCCGATATCTCGTGGTTCTCAACAACTTCATTAAAAACCAAGCCACTCCTTTAGCTGCTATAACAAAATTCTATAGGAGTCACATATTTTATTTGAGTATAATTTTATAATATATAAAAGTTAGTGTTCCTCTTTCTAGTTGTTTAAATAATTTGTTAAAGAATAAACAATCATGCACACCAATAATTGAGCAATCCCACCGACGTAATCAGAAACATATAGGAATAAATTAAGATAGACATAAAGATTTAAAAAGATCCAAACGAGCATTAGATTTAAAAGGGTGCTTAAATCATCTTTTACGAATTCAACATCGAATGTCTTTAGATCCTCTTTAGCGGTCTTACCTTCAGCTTTAGGAACCTCGAGATGAAGCTCGTAGTACTCGATGACCTTGACAAAGGTCTTGCTTATAACATTGTGTAGAGGGATGATGATGTTAGCGTATTCATTATATATCATATGTTTGATTGTCTACGATTCTAGAACACCCCCTCATCGACCTCAAAAGTATCTTCATCAAAGACCCTCAAAATCATCATCTTTGACGGAGGATTGTGAACCGATCAACAAACCCTAATTGTAGGATAGAGAGAAGAAAAAGAGGCAAGAGTGAGAAAACTTTGTAGGATTTTCTACTTATATTACTTTTATTTATTTATATTTATATTAATTTTTTGATATTATCCTTATTTAGAAATGAAACCTTCTTGGACGAACACGACATTATAGAATTTGACCAAAAGTTACTAAGATTGTACTATGATGCATTTAATATTTTGTAATTTAAGGCCTTATTTGATTGGCTACTAAATCTCGTTCATATTTTGGCAGACATCTTTATTCTGAAATATCACACGTGTCTTTTTTTTTTCTTATTCATTCTATGCACTACAAAATATAGACCTTACCTTTCTTTTTCTCTACCCACAGGTTCAAATATCTCTTCATCTACTCAAACATCTTTCATCTTCCATTTTATGAAAGTGCTGCTGGAGTAAAGGTATTTTTTTCCCTTTGTTCTTCTTCTCTCTTAAATTTTCTTTGTGCTCAAATGATAAAGGAGAATGACAATTCTTATCGTATATTTTGATTTTCTTTCTTTTATTTCTACGAAAATTTACTTAGCTATTTAAACCTGTAACACGTCGAAATTGTTTTAGCTAAAACTCGAAATGTTTTTCACAAAGTATGTTTTACCGAGGAATTTAAATTTTCTTAGTTGTCAAGGTCTCTAGATGTAGTACCACGAGTTCCAAAAATAACTAAATAGAAATTCATTCATGTCATTGATGGAAGCAATATTGTGTCTTTATGGGAAAGGTGCCAAAGTGTATTCAAGATGTTCACAGGATGATAACCTTATTGACTATTCTGAAGAAACGGCCTGCTATGTTCCAATATTAGACCTTTCTCCGCTTTATTCATTTAAAGGTCTGGAACCCTATTGAGCCAGTTTGAAAGATTGATACAATAAAGAAAGTTACTACTCGTGAGGCCATGATTTCTAAACTTTGTTCCTTTATTGCTTTCTTTGTGTTTCCCTTAACATACATCCATTCCATTTTCGTAGATGGAAGATTCATTGAATAGATGCAATTAGATGTGGCTTACCTAGATGCATTGCTTGTCCCTCAAAATGAAGGTAAAGACCAAGACTCCATAAGTTCTTTTATGTTTTGGGTCAACTTCGAATGACCCTAACTTTTAGGAGTCGTTTGGTTTAAATTCAAGTTATGATGGGATAAGTTATAATGAGTTTAGTATGATGAGATAAGTTACGATAAAAATTATTGTTTATTGATTATTTGATTTATTATATTCAGAATAATAAATCTTAAGAACAACATATATGTTCACAAAAAATACCATTTATAAATGTGAAACATAATTTATTAAAAGTGTTTTAAGGGATATTTTGTCATTTAATCATTTTATCTTGGGATAAGTTTTTATGGGATTATTGTACTACCTATGGTAAGGGATAGCTTACCCTGGTACTTATTAGTAATCTCAGGATAAGTTATCCAGACCTTCCAACCAAAAAACATATTAAGTGGCATTATACTTTAATCGCATTACTATTTGAAGTTATCATTCACACCAAATGACCCCTTAAAACATAATTATTTAGGTGACCCCTGAAATATCAAATAAAATACTCTTTCCAACCCCATCGAGTTTGCTGAAATTTGAGTATGTATGAGTGAGATATTGTCATTCCATTGTAGCCTCTCTAAATAGGGACTTTTCACCCAAACTAAGGAGGGATATTTTATTATTTTCCTTACCTTCACTTAGTCTAAGGTTAATTACACCAATTAAGGTTTATACTTATTATAATAAGTTTCATTCATCCACAAAATATTTAGGGCTTTAGAGAGGAGGTTCAACATTACAGAGAAAAGGTTCAAGGTTCTAAGCGTTTATCCAAGATTTTTCCAAGAACCTTGTTCTTTAAGGTAGAAAAGTTCTCATAATGTTGGTTTAGTTCACCCACACATCCATCATGTTATTTTATCCATATTTTTGTTTTTGTGGTTTTAGCTGCATTTCTTGTTAATAGGGTCTTGTTGAAATTTGAGGTGAGGGTTTTGCGAATAAGTGATTATTTTGATATATTTTTTGAGTAAAAGACGATTGTGAAATGTATAAGTAAATAAGGTATGTATGTCTTAAACACATGTGAAGATATCTATAATATATGTCTCTCTTCTCTTTTACTGTTGTATTGTCATTTTATGTTTTATTCAGGCCAACAGAGGTTGTGCTTTTTGAAAACCTAATTTCAATTTTCTATTCAATTCAAAATTCAAATCGAAGTATGTTACTTTTTTGATATCTAATATAGAATTGAAACATCAATACCAATTTGATCCGAGGTATTGGAATTCGAATAAATTTGGCAGCAGATTGCGAAATCATGGTGATCTTCTCTGTTTAATCAATGGGGAGTCCTCTTTAAATCATCCACTTGTAACCCATCATTTAAAATGCATTACATAATCTAGGGATTTTCCACTTACCCATTTAGTGTTTTTGGCATTGGGCGTTACCATATAAATTTTTGTTTAAAGTTTCATTTTTTTCAGAGGGCAAGACAATATGAATGGTCTAACATGATCCATTAATACTCTTAAGGGGTTATATGATATATATGGTGTGGAAGTAGGCCAACATTTTTATTGGTGAATACTGGGTTTCCATATACATGGCCAAGTACCCCTGCACACATCAGCCGAGGACCGCGAATAAAT
Source organism: Solanum peruvianum (assembly GCA_027705065.1). Lineage (NCBI taxonomy): Eukaryota > Viridiplantae > Streptophyta > Magnoliopsida > Solanales > Solanaceae > Solanum > Solanum peruvianum. The sequence continues at coordinate 13,546,287 of JAKWJD010001760.1, forward strand.
GCACGCCCCTGCATGTATCACCTTAATTACAATGGCAAGACCCTGTATGAATCACCCAAGCGACATCGGCGGACCCATGCACACATCTGCTAGGTGACATCGGATGAGGCCTGAACGCATGAGCAAGCCTTATCACACATCTGCAAAGTAAAATATAACGATTCTCGCGCACAAGGCCAGGACATTGCAAGAAACTTTAAGGTGAACTCGACAGATCCCTATGAACTGTAACGACCGGTTTCGTCTCTATAGAAATTCTAACGAAGTGAAAATTGGGGTCGGAATACTTTTTGTAGTATTTGAATTTTTTCCAACCTTTTCAAATATGGAGGAAATTGGAGTTGTTAAAGTGTAGAGAAATTTGGTAGAAATCAAGTGAATTAATTAAAAAGTTGGTTAACTTAGGTGTTAGATAACTTTTTAAAGGAACCCGTATGATTTTACGAAATTGAATTTGAGTGAGTAGAGCTCCGGGAATCACCTTATCATAAAGGGTATTTTCTGAGCGTAGTGGAATGGCGGTGTGTTGTATATTTGGACTTCTGAATTATGTGAAAGAGATATCTATATTTTTGTGCCTCTTTAGTGGGACCTTACCGCACTGTAGCGGGATAGCGCCCGATGTGGTGGAGGACACGAGACTTAAAATCGTAAGATTTTGGGCAGGGCTCACTATTTTCAAAATGCCGCTCTAGCAGGACTTTAGGTGGCTGTGGCGCCGCTACTATAGCGGGATGAGTGCCACTGTAGTGGGAGAGGCTCAAATTAAGTCGTTAATAAAATCCCTAAACGACCTTATTTGACACTTTTGACTTTTTGAGCTAAGGAACAATTTCTAGGCCACTCTAATTAATTTTTCACCATTCTTGAGGCAAAAGGTAAGGTTTTAACTCCCAAATCCATTTTTGAAAAACGTAATAGAAAGGGTAAATATTCATGGGGAAGGGTTTCTTCATATATTTTATGATGGAAACAACCCTAATCTAGATACTAGAGATCATTGGTATGCTTAAGGGTTGTGAGAAATATTAGTAATCCGTGCAATTAGTGATCATTTATTGATTTCCATATGATATTAATTATTTGTACACCAAGAACAAGCGAAAAGAATTTGAAAAGGGAAGGATCAAGTTTCTTAGGGTTTCAAGTTTGTTTCGAGGTAGGGAATAGTTCTGATTCTATGATTGTGTGATGTTTGATTGTTATTGCTTTATTATGATACTTGTATATCTATGAATGTTGAAATATTGATCACACTTGTTGTAAATTAAATAGTTGAATGATGGTAACCATGAAATCATTATGTAAATGTATCATCTTTATGATATATTTGGATTTTGTGGTATTTATATGAGACTAAGATTGTCACATTTCGACAATCTAATTTGGATCAGGTTTCCATTATACGTTACAATGATTGGATCGAGTTTCCATATTTTGGCACAACTATGGGATTAGATTACCACGTTCTGAGAAAATAACATTTTTAGTTTGGGTTCTGTGAGAGGACCAATAACGTGTGAGAAATGTATGTTGATGAGTATGTTGATAATATTGTAGATATTTATATATTATGCAAGTGATTATAATGATGTTTGACTTGCTTATGTTACACTAGAGGGATAGCCACGTGATCCTACCAGTACACTGTGGCTTTGTACTAATTCTGCACTTGCTCTTATTTTTGTTGAGTACAGGGCACATTCAAGCGACAATTGATAGACCTCTCTTAGGAGAGTTGATTTTCTCATAGACTTCAAGGGTGAGAATAATCTTTTTGGGCTGCCATGTAGTTCTCTTTTATCTAAATCCACCATTTTTGGACTTAACATTTGTTTAGTCAGTGATTTGTTCAGTAGAAGGGGTCTTAACCCTACCTATTTAGACTTGTCATTTCATAGTAGTTTTGGTACATTGACTTTCAGATTCTAGGTTTATCTGTCACAATTCGTTTGTTAGTTCTTTGAATCCTTAATAATGTTTATGGAACCTCTTACTTAGTTTATTTCACTTTCTTCCATAACTTAAATGCCTAAGTTTTTTGATTATTTGTTTTAAGTTATGATAGTAGTGGTTCTCCACCGGATAGTTAGTGCGGGTGCCAGTAACGACGATCTGGGTAGTGACGCAAAACTCAAAAAACCTACATTGTCCAAGGCCCCCGCAGAAAAGAAGGCCCTTTGCATCGTCCAAGCTACATTGGCATACCCCTCCGCACATCAGTCAGGTGACAGTGGCCTAGGCCAAAACACTATGGCAGGCCCTTACTCAAATTGGTCCAACGATATCAGACGCTACCCACATAGAATCATAAATCCATGCGCGCATCACCCAGACAACATCGGCCAAGGTGCCTATGCCCACTTGACATTGTCTAATGTTATCTCTTATTAAATGGAAAATTTCGATTGTTAAAAAAATTTGAAACCTATTATTTTTGTTATATAAGTTATTTTTACAAGCCAAAATGTGTATGATGGATTTTTTATATTTTTTCCTTTTAAACTATTTTTTCTAGAAAAATAAACGTATAGAAATATAAAATTATATTTTTTAAAACTATTTTTATATTTGAAAGTTATATGTTCAACCGGAATCATATTGGTGGTTTTTCAAATATTTTTATTTATAATTTTTTTAGTTAAATTTTTCCAATTCGAAATTGTATCTAATCGTTAAAAAATTAGTGGAAAGTTGCACAGATGACATGAGTGTCTTCTCTAGTGGTAGTTTCACGGAAGATTAAGTTTTACGCTGCTTCTTGTATCCTGACTTACAAAGTGTAGGCCATCTAAGCCTTGTAAGGTGCATGGCAGTTGCGCCTTGCAAGGCACATAGAATTCCGCGCCATGCGTTTGTCAACCTAATTTAGACGACATTAGTTCAACTGTTAAAAAGTTTCCCTTTTGGTTCTAAAATGAATTTTGTTTCCCTTTTGGGATTTTTGATAATATTTTTTTAATCCTTTTGGCTTCAGAATCCCCCAAAAATGGTCGTTTTATGGCCCGTTAGGGATATTAAGTTGATCCTATTATTTTTCTATACATAGAAGTATTTAAAACATGATTGAACCAGATGCAAATCATTATATTCTTCCCCGAACTATTGGATTTTTTTGAATATACCTCTCTATTTGACTAACTAAATTTAAATGTAGTTCTCTCATTTCATACACAAACATTTTATTCACGAGCGTACACACAGAATTTTTTGTTGTTGAGGCATGTACATAAATATATTATATTGATGGACAATAAAATAGGCTAGTTTTAGACATGTTTTTATGTCAATATTGTATGTAATTGTCTACTTTTTGTACGTGCAGATGTTGCTAATTTATGTTTTTAATTAGGATTAGTGCAAATCAACAAGAAGAATGCTAAAGGAAGAAAAAAATGTGCATCTACTAAGTTGCACAATCATGTAGCCTGAAGCCATCAGCATGCAACCGAATAAAAAGAAAATTATGCCACTGGTCCTCTGCGTGCTTTTCGTTCTCTTAAGCTCCGATAATGCGCCCATGAGGGAAAATAAAAGAATGCTGATGGTCCTCCACACGCTACTCGAATGCTCAAGTGCCTTGTTATATCAGCCCGTGCAACGTGAGTGTGCAAAATATTTTCAAAAATTTCGTGAGAGACTATATGCTATATGATGTTGGAATTTGTCCCAAATCTAAGGTATCAAGAAAAAGAACAATAAAAATGCTTAGTTACGACGGAGAGATGGAAAAAATGGTAGACCACTTAAATCCAAAATGAAATTTGAAATTTAGTGTTTGGCCGCTACGTGTTTTTGTTCATCCTTATTCTTAGTAGAGTTATTATAATTCATGGCGTAGTGTATAGAGGGTATTTTACAAACAATTTGTATTTATGAATATTTTGGGATTTTGATTTGCGTTCTTTTAATTGAACTCGTTGTGGTAGTTTGAATGAAATTGCTACTATGTTCATTATCTTTTTTATTCAAAAAAAATATTATCTTATAAATATTTTTACATAATATTGTGTGAGATTGGATTAATATATTTTCTCTAAACTAATTGAAAGATCTTGTAGATGATTATTAATTGAATCTAAGGGGAAAAAATAATCAAAGGACATTAATCCCTTAAGAACAATCCATGAAATTTTCTTGCATATTAGTATCACTAGGTTATAAAAGTTTATCCCTTAACTTGGGATCTACTTTGAAGAGAAATCAAAATATTTAAGATACTCTAATAAACTATCAAATTCGAAAGAATCAACACAACAATATATGTGAAAATAAATTAACTCAAATTGCAGTATCATCATCACTTTTTTCGTCTTTTACCCTATTGTTATTCATATTCAACTTTGTAGTTATCAGTTGTTTTAATTAGTAATTTATCTTATAAACTTGGTTCATAACCAAAACCAACTCGCTTTTTTTGATGAACTGAATGATAGTTAGCAAGACTTCATCGAATTATTATGTACTAATTCATGTGGAGATGATCTTTATACTATACTATCTCTTACTAGTGAAGTGCTAAACTTAAAATGTTTTTGTGATCATCAAATTTTGATGTCGTTGCCGGAAATTGTTAACAAGTAGTTATTAATAATGTTTTTTGTATTAATTCAAATATTCTTTTCTATTTTTGTTTTTAGTTAACATCTTAAGTTCCTAGTATCAGAGAACACATGTACTCACCACAACTTTAATGTATTACAATCAACGTCAAAACAAGTTATCGAATACAATCTAGAATTGGAAAATGTTTTGCGCTTGCGTAAGAAGGAACTTGCTGAGAGGGTTCCAGTGCTATCGCACAGACCAAAACAATAATGGATGAAGCTGGAAACATGATTTTGAATCTTCATGGATTGTAATAATTCGGTAGGTCATTTTAGGAAAATTACATGAATTTTAATAGTTTTTCCCTCCTTATTTTGACCCTGACTCTTTGGTATTTGAGTTTTGAAAGTTGTTTACGAACTTTGAGTTAAAATTGAGAATTTTGTAGGGTTTGAGTTTGAAAGGCTAATATTGTTAATCTAACACCCCATAGCCAAAACAGACCAAAAACCAGCTTTATAGAAGAAGAAAAAATGCAGATGCAACCAATGATGGCATCGACAACCGTAGCCTGACCCATGGTCTGTCCTGCACAACCGTTGATGGGATCAGAAACTCCCAAAAAATTTTGCCCTGAAAAATTGGTTAAGTCTTGGACGACGGAGGGACTTAGGGTCCATAGGTCAGACGACGGTTCATAGTCCGTGACCGTCGATCAATACTCCCTTCAACCACTCTCTGACAATAGGTACGTATGACCAGCACGGTCCATAGGTTGACCTATGATCCATAGGTCTGACCGTGGGTAGAAAAATTGCAGACAGTTAAGGGGAAACATAGTTGGGTCAACTTCAAATGATAATTACTCTTAGCAAAAAATGAACTAGGTGTCTCATGACCTACCCACAGATATATAACTGAACTATCTTTCCATAGACACTGACCTTACTAAAATCAGACCTCCGAGTAAAAAGTTATGACTATTTTAGTAAAGGTCTGTCGAACCGGCAATGACGATTGACCCAACGACAGGGCGTCGGGCAGACGACGGACCGTCAGTCTTGGCCGTCGTTTGGCAGGATAGCAACTTTCCCAGGGGTCTTTTGGACTTTTCTCACTCTGTTTAAACCCTAAGTAACGTCGTTTTGACCCTAATTCATCATATTATAGTTAGTTTAAGTCTAGAATCATAAATAAAACATATGTAAGTCAAATTATTAAATCAAAAGTTAGAAAATTAGAAGCAAGAAAGGAGAAAAAGATCAAGAAACCTATTTCAAGAACGAAGCAAGTTTCCAGCAGTTCCAGCCCCAAAATTATGTGTTTCTCCGTGAATTTTATCACAAGGTATGTGTGATTTCACTTGTGGGTTCCTTTTACCCATTCGGTCCCTAGTTTTCAGTCATATTCTTGATTCTATTATCATGATTAAACCTAGGATTTCTAGAACTTTGGTAGAACTTCATGAACCTGTTAAATATATGTTCCAAATCATATTATGATGTTATTATTCAGTTTATTGCATTAATCTCAGAACCATAGCTTTGTATTTCTTTAGTTCTTGAATTACGCATGCTAGGTCTGATATTTTAGACACTTCAGATATACATGCCTCAGTTCTAAATTCATAATTACCAGATTAGTTGTTGCATTCTCAGTTTGCAATATTCAGTTTAAAGTTATCCAGTATTTACAGAAACTCAGTCATAATGAGTAATTTATAAACTTCATGGGAGTAGCATAATACCGAGTTGGACTAGGGTTTAGCGTACCCAAATACTCCCACAACTACTAGCCACATAGGTTGTAAGTCCCCTCTATGGGAAATCAGTTTAGTGATCACGCCAGCATGCCTTTATACCTTTGGCAGGGTACATTGGGTCCTCTCGATGGGGCGTATACATCAGACTCCACATTTAGCTCATGTGGTTTTATTATCGGTTATAAGAAGCTCCCATAGTTCAGTCAGACTCTCTGCATTGACCATTTATAAGTATATTCAGTATTAAGTTTTAGCATGTTTATAAATTGGTCATTGTATCAAGTTAGCTCAGAATGAGTATATCATGTCAGAATATTATACTTGCTATTTTGCATTTCAGCTTTTCTCTAACCAACATGCTCAGTACATTTCAAGTACTGACTCATACATGCGCTACATCTTCTCATGATGTACTTTCAGGTTCTCAGTATTCAGATCACACATAGATCGATTTCCGATCCCCAGTTCAGCAGATTAAGTGGTGAGTCCTCATTCTCCAAGGACAACACTCATGAGTGTTAATTTGTCTTTAGTCATTTAGTTTCAGTTTTTGCTAGATTTATCTTGGTCTTGTCCCAGTATTTCTGGTCCAGTTTAGAGGCTATTTTCAAACATAGTTAGATTCAGCTTAGTATTGAGTTAATATTTCCTTTGTATTAAAGTCATTGTTTTCAAATATCTTAGTTATAGAATATGGGTATGCACAATCTTTTCAGATTTAATAATGATTTAGCTTCCACATAAGTTTATTATCTTAATATGCTCATGATCATGCCATGTTTGTTACCTTGAGATCAATTGTTGTCCTAAGTTCCGTGTCCGCGTGTCGGGGGTAGATCGGGGCATAACAAAACTTTTTATCAGAGCACTAGGCTCAAGAGTCTTAGGATGTCTGATATGACACACTAAGTAGAGTTTTTTCATTGGGTCTGAAGTGCACCACATCTAATGAGAGGGAGGCTACAAAGTGTTTTAGGAAAAAAACTTCACTTTCTTGTTACTCTTATCGTGCGTGAGGTATGATCTTATTCCACTCTAGCTTGACGTTCTACGTTTTAGATCATGCCTCCTCTTAGAGCTTAGATATGGACTTCGAATGTAGGCAATGCTAGGACAGTTCATCTAGTACCAGATAAGGAAGTTCTAATGTAGAGTTTCAGAACGCCAGTTTAGCTTTTGTCTAAAAGTATGCCAACCTGTAACAATTGGCAAATTGGATTACTACTAATAGAAATGATCGATTAGTGGCATCCGGAGTTTGTGATTATTTTAGGATGAATCCGCCTAAGTTTTTAGGGTCACAAATTGGTAAGGACCCATGAAATTCATTGATGAGGTCAACAGAATATTGGGTGTGATACGAGTTGTCACACCCCTTTTTCGCGCGGCGGCGTAAGGGTTTTTTCAATTTAAGTTACGTAATTAATTAGGGGATTATTTTAGCTTTTTCAGAGTCGCCACTTGAAATTGAGTTATGGTGTTCCAAGTCACCTTTTATTTAATCCCTAATCAAAAGGAGATGACTCTTTGTTTGGTCTGCGACGAGTTCGGTAAGGAATTCAGTTGACCAAGGGGAAGGTATTAGGCATCCCTCGAGTCCCGTGGTTCTAGCACGGTCGCTTTATGGACATTCATGACTTAAACTAATTTATGAATATTGTATTATTAAGACAAATATATTTACCCTCATTCTTTGACTTATATAAATATATTAAAACTACCTAATTTTATTAATCTATGCCCTTTAATTAAAATATATATATACACATATAAATTAAATCAAGCAAAACACAATAAAATAAGATATTCTTTATTATTATTATTTCTTTTGTTTTTATTATTATTTTTATTTTTTATTCTATTTTTTACATTTTTTTTACTTTCTCATCTTTTGCTATTATTATTATTTATTGTTATTATTATTTTTTATACTTTCAAGGTTTTATTTGTTTTTGTTTTTTTTTTAACTTAATTTTTTTTGTTTGGACAAAGAAACTTTCAAAAACAAATATAAAAAAAATTGTTCCTCTTCAATTGATTTTTTTTATTATTATTTTTATACTTCTTTTCTATTTTTTTTTTGTTTTCTCTTTTCCCCTCTTTTTTTAGTAATATTCTTTTTCACTGTTTTTTTACTTTTCCCTTTCTTTTTATTATTATTATTGTTATTATATTTTCTTTTTCCCATTTATTCGATTTTTTTTTTACGTCACTAACATAAACGAAAATTCTACTAACTAAAATTAATATATTTACATAATAGTTACACATGTTATCATTATAAACTAAATATTAAAAATTACATGACTTGGACAATAATTTTACTTAAGCATGAAATAAACTATGAATGATTTAATATGAAATAAACTACGGTTTGTTATAGCAATTTCACACAAAATAAAACTATATAAAGAATCTAAACATAAAGTTGATATGAAATATTTTAACAAACTTCATATAAAAACATAACGGTTTAACCACATGTGAAATTTGACAACTTCAATATATTACAATCAATGTTTGTATAACATGATATTAAATTATTAAAAGAAGAATAAATGGTACCTCTTGCGAAAATTCCACCAAAAGAAAATAATTCGAATAAGGAACCGCGAAAGTAAACCTCAACTTCAACCTTTGTTTGTGATTTTCAAAAAAAAAGTAAATATGAGAATAATATTTTTTACGTATGTGTTGCCTTCTTTTCTTGATTTTTTCCTCCCTTTCGTTCTTTTTTTTTACCTCTCTGTCGTTTTTCTTTTTTTCCTCTCCTGATGTCTTTTTTTTCTTTTTCGTTTTGTTGATTTTTTTTTTTCTGATCTTCTCTTTTCTTCCTTTTCTCTTTTCGTTTGTGTCTGTCTTTGTATATAGTGGTAGTAGTGTGTGGGGGGGGGCGTGGGGAAGTGGGGAAAGTGGGGTAATGGGGAGTGGGGTCGTGGGTTTTCTTTTTTTTTTTTTTTTATTTTGTAATATTAAATATTATATAAAAATGATAATTATATAATTATTAATTTCTTTAAGTAATAAAAAATAAAAGCTTAAGGGATGATTAAAAAAGAATATACAATTAAAAGAGATATATATATATATATATATATATATCTATATATATATATATATATATATATCTAGATATAAGTAGATATATAGTTATATATATATATTATATATATAGATATATATATATATCTTTTTTAAAAAAAAAAAAATCAAAATAAACTTATCTAATAAAAATTATATTTATGTTGTTTATTCTTATATCATTTAAATAAACTTAATGAAAATAATAAAAAGTCAAAATATATTTAATTTAGATTGATAAAATTATTTATGCTCTAAATATAGTGTTAAACTTAAATTCGGTCAAAAATTACGTGTCTACAGTTTGACCCTCTTTGACTGGAAACACGAGGAGTTTTTCAGACAAAGAAGTAGACAAAGTGACAAGTTTTGACCGAACTTTAATTTGAAAGATCAAAATTTGTGTGACCGAGTCCTTGTTTGGACATCCTACATATCCCGGGTGACAAGGGAATCAGGCCACTTGTAGTTCGAGGAGATAAAGTGATGAGTTGGAAGTTAAGTGAGGTTCCATCGAGGCTCCAGATCGCGGCTCTTATCCTTACATAAAAATTGAAAACTATTAGTCAAAAGAAAAACAAATGTACAAACTTCCATCCATGCAGCTTTTCTTGAATCTTCACTTGAATTTTGACTTTAAGATATCACCTTGATTTTTGAGTGAATATCTTAACTTAGAATTGAAATGGAGACTGAATTTGCCACTTAGATGGAACTTTTGACATTCTTCAAAATGACAACTTGAAAAATGCTCTTGAATGAATGCGTGTTTTCTTGATCAAAAGTTGACTAGCAAAAGATGTGTGGAAATCAGGCTGCTACATGCATTGAAGAAGCTAATTCTAACCATCACGGAATTGATTATTCTAAAAAATTTGAAACCTTGTTCTTGAATTTCAAATCCAGGTCTCGCTTGAGAAAACCTGAGAACCACCACAACAAAAATAAATAAAATTTTTGCCCCAGTTTTCACTGGGAAAATTTTCTGAGTTATTAGTAAATATAAATATAAAACATAAACTTCGGCTAGAAAGTGTTTATTTTAGGAGAAAATAAAACTAAAAATCTAGACTAGAAGTGTTAATCCTATGAGAAAGTAATCTAATCCCATTATTCAAGAGGGTCCTGCTAGTCCCATTATCCAGGAGGGTCCTGCTATTCCCATTATCCAGGAGGGTCCTGCTATTCCCATTATCCAGGAGGGTCCTGCTATTCCCATTATCCAGGAGGGATAATGGTCAATACTTCTTATTGATTGATAGTACTTTCATCCGAATTTGCTTACTTTGGGACCTAAATCCAATGTCTTTATCCCACAACACTCATTGTTTAGCCTCCATAGGATCAGAGAATTTTCGAATTCAACACTTGAAGACAGATTAACTCAGTAGCCTGATGCTTTGCCTAGTACCGATTAGAGACTTGGTAGCGAGTCTTGAAATTCCTTCATATTTTTTTATTTTTTTATTTTGAACAAAGACTCGACTCAAATACATACCAAAAAAGTGACGAAAAAAGTATAAGAAAATTACGAACTATATGAGAATAAAAGAAAAGATTCGATGAAGACTTTTTTTTTTTTTAAGAAGAAGAAAGAAAAACTTATCTGAGTGTGGAGCCGAGTCTACTGATCATGCCATGCAATTTTAATTGATTTCCAGACTTGTCTATCCAATCTATTCATCAACCACTATTGATCATTCAATCTTGATATGGAATCCCGACACTTAATGAAGCCATAAATAATTTGGAACCTTTATACACTTTGTGATATTCATGAAGGTCTTTGCCGCTAAAACTCAATCATGTTAATTGCTCTCCAGCTCACGTCTGCCTTATGGGTATGTCAGAATTTTCACCAATAAGACTCTCCAATATTCAACTCCTTTTCGCCTTACGGTGCCCACTTAGGGTTTTCACCAATAAGACTCTCTCATTTTTTTCTTTTTACTCACATTTGTCTTATGGCGCCGATTCAGGATTTCTTACCTACCCTTAACCAACTTACTTTCGACATATCAAGGGTTGATGCAAAGACTTTTTTTTTTTTTACTTTAGATGATGGGGTTGATGTTGAGCTTTGAGATGAGAGGCCGAATGAATACACAAACGACTTTTTCCCCAGTATACCACAATATGAATTTTTGGATTTGTATTTGGTTGAACCGAACCAAATATTAGGGCTGCCTACGTATCTTGCCGAAACAAGAATCAGGTCAAACGTAGTTCAGGCAAACCTAAAATTATTTTTTATTTTGTATTGATTTTTTGTACAAAAGACATCTTTTGATAAATGAATCAATTCATGGTTGACAATGTTTTGACTTTAGTTGGTACCAACAATTAACATGATGCATATGAGTCTTCTTCAACTACTTTCAGACAAATTTGAGGTCAACTTTGAGTAATCACTAAAAATTCAAATAGTATCTCAAACATACATATGTGTTTACTTGAATTGATATTGCCTAAGTTAAGGGATAAAGTAATTCAAATCTTCATGTTTCAAGTGCCCTCGCAATAAACGAAGTCCTACTTCGCACAATAGAAGTATTTCGATCTTAGGACGTTTTTTATCAAAGTCACTCACACTCGGAAAGATATTCAATGTATGAGATTGAGATGCCATATGGTTGGCCCTTATGTAAGTATCCATTGATGTGAGAACACACAAAATGGGATCAAATAGGACTTATTATTGGCTTGTAATGTAGGTTTGGAGAAAGGTAGGACATTCATTTGGGGTAAAAATGATTATTTCCTCCTTAAAATTTGCACAATTTTCAATGTTTTTTATTTTTTTTTGAAATCTTTTTCCCATTCATTTTTTTTTATTTTCTCTCCTTTCATTTTTTATTACAGCTTTTTTGTCATTTTGCTTGAACTTGCACATACTTGTTCTTTTCAATTTGATATCCAACTTAGATCTCGGCGTTATTTATCTAATTGATAATACAACATGGAGGTGAGATCCAGAAAATAGTGCTTTTATGCTGTAGAATGATATATGTGAAGTGGTGGTTATTCAAATAAAAATGTTTCAGGCTCAAAATGGGAGTCTTATGGATAAATGTCATTTGGTAGGCTTGAAAGGCACAATCGGTTCAAAGAAAGCCTATAATCATTTCCTAAGTTAAATGTTGCTCACAATTTCACTTTAACGACATTTAGGCCAAGTTCTAGATCAAAAGTCATTCCATTGAATTTTAGCTAAAGCTCACCACACAATGCACAGGAAACAATGAGGTTGAATTCGTTTTAACCTTAATTTTAAGCAAAAGTTTCTTAAGTAGTATATCATAATATATCAAGAGATACCAAATGAATTCTATAGGTCACAACAAAGTTAGTCCGTACCGTCAAATAGTTTAACACTTTATTATTTTTCTCATGCACAATTGTAAGAATTTTGGTACCAACCAAGTCAAATATTGTTAAAAAAAATTAAAAAAAAATTAAGAACATCAATTTTATTTTATTTTTTGCCCCAATTTTTGTTGCGAGGACTCTTTAGATTTATTTTTTTTAGTTGGACCGAACCTCAAAATAAGGTTGCCTACGTATCTTGTATAAAGCAAGAATCAGGTCGAACGTAGTTCCAAAAGATGTAAACATAACATTATTTTTTATAGGAAATACTTCTATTTTTAATTTTTTTTAAAAAGATCACCGAACACGAGGAGGATTGCCTACGTATCTCATCGAGTTGAGAAATAGGTGTGCATAGTTTGTTAAATTTACCTTTTTATTTATTTCTTAAAAAAAATATGTATTCTATCTTTCGAAAACTATTTTTATTTTTGTCATGTTGTTGTAAAAATACAAATATTAAACTTCTGAGATTTTACAAATAATTGCCATATTTATTACTTTTGAGGAAAATCCTTTTTTTTAGTTTACTAATTTATTCAAACGTTGATCGGCATTCAAATAGTATATTTGTAACATATAACAATACACTTGAACCCAATGTTGAGCCATATTAAATTTTAAAAAAATGCATATGCAACAAATAAAGTGAATCCTATTAAGGACAATAAATGTTTGACACCTGGTTCACTAAGTTTAGCCAACTAATGGAATGAGTGTCTAGACTGTCTATAAAACGAGCGGACTACTCGAGTCGAAAAGGGACAGCTTACCAGTAGCAGGGCTTTCTGGGCTCACTGTTAGTCCTTCTCATCCTAAGACATGTGTTATTATAGAATCCTTTCCAGGAGCGTTGCCGCATCTCTGGTATCTCATGGCTCGGTAGCGTAAACGCATCTCCGAATAATGTATCTCAGAAGACTCAGATATTTTCGCGAGGAAAGATAGTTATATGATAGTTAACATATTATCAAAAGGGTAAATAAGCAAGCAAATAACATATTATGAAATTAAACACAATATTCACAAATCGATAAGTACGTAAATACATAATAAAGTCATGTAGAAGTCCATGTTTACAAGCTCGAATTCTAGTTAGTCCCCAGCAGAGTCGCCAGAGATGTCACACCCCTTTTTCGCGCGGCGGCGTAAGGGTTTTTCCAATTTAAGTGACGTAATTAATTAGGGGATTATTTTAGCTTTTTCAGAGTCGCCACTTGAAATTGAGTTATGGTGTTCCAAGTCACCTTTTATTTAATCCCTAATAAAAAAGAGATGACTCTTTGTTTGGTCTGCGAACGAGTTCGGGTAAGGAATTCTGTTGACCAAGGGGAAGGTATTAGGCATCCCTAGAGTCCCGTGGTTCTAGCACGGTCGCTTTATGGACATTCATGACTTAAACTAATTTATGAATATTATATTATTAAGACAAATATATTTACCTTCATTCTTTGACTTATATAATATATTAAAAAACTACTAATTTTATTATCTATGCCCTTTAATTAAAATATATATATATACACATATAAATTAAATCAAGCAAAACAGAATAAAATAAGATATTCTTTATTATTATTTCTTTTGTTTTTTTATTATTATTTTTATTTTATTCTATTTTTTACATTTTTTTTTACTTTCTCATCTTTTGCTATTATTATTATTTATTGTTATTATTATTTTTTATACTTTCAAGGTTTTATTTGTTTTTGTTTTTTTTTAACTTAATTTTTTTTGTTTGGACAAAGAAACTTTCAAAAAAATATAAAAAAAATTCTTCCTCTTCATTGATTTTTTTTATTATTATTTTTATACTTCTTTTCTATTTTTTTTTTCTCTTTTCCCCTCTTTTTTTAGTAATATTCTTTTTCACTGTTTTTTTTTTTTTTACTTTTCCCTTTCTTTTTATTATTATTATTGTTATTATATTTTCTTTTCTTTTTCCATTTTTTTTCTATTTTTTTACGTCACTACATTAAACGAAAATTCTACTAACTAAAATTAATATATTTACATAATAGCTACACATGTTATCATTATAAACTAAATATTAAAATTACATGACTTGGACAATAATTTTACTTAAGCATGAAATAAACTATGAATGATTTAATATGAAATAAACTACGGTTTGTTATAGCAATTTACACAAATAAACTATATAAAAATCTAAACATAAAGTTGATATGAAATATTTTAACAAACTTCGTATAAAAACATAACGGTTTAACACATGTGAAATTTGACAACTTCAATATATTACAATCAATGTTTGTATAACATGATATTAAATTATTAAAAGAAGAATAAATGGTACCTCTTGCAAAAATTCCACCAAAAGAAAATAATTCGAATAAGGAACCGCGAAGAAACAAACCTCAACTTCAACCTTTGTTTGTGATTTTCAAAAAAAAAGTAAGATATGAGAATAATATTTTTTACGTATGTGTTGCCTTCTTTTCTTGATTTTTTCCTCCCTTTCGTTCTTTTTTTTCCTCTCCTGATGTCTTTTTTTTCTTTTTCGTTTTGTTGATTCTCTTTTTTTTTCTGATCTTCTCTTTTCTTCCTTTCTCTTTTCGTCCGTGTCTGTCTTTGTATATAGTGTAGTAGTGTGGTGGGGGGGACGTGTGGGAAGTGGGGGAAAGTGGGGTAATGGGGAGTGGGGTCGTTGGGTTTTCTTTCTTTTTTTTTTTTTGTGTTAATATTAAATATATATATAAAAATGATAATTATATAATTATTAATTTCTTTAAGTAATAAATAAATAAAAGCTTAAGGGATGATTAAAAAAAGAATATATAATTAAAAGATATATATATATATATATATATATATATATATATATATATATATATATATATATTTTTAACAATCAAAATAAACTTATCTAATAAAAATTATATTTATGTTGTTTATTCTTATATCTTTTAAATAAACTTAATGAAAATAATAAAAAGTCAAAATATATTTAATTTAGATTGATAAAATTATTTATGCTCTAAATATAGGTGTTAAACTTAAATTCGGTCAAACTTACGTGTCTACACAAGTAACTGGTAGTGATAGGGAAAAATTGACATCCTATCAGCTCAAGGATGTGACTCACATATGGTTGAATTTACTAAGTGGAAAGAAAACAGAGATGAATTTGCCTTTTGTAACTCAATACAGCAGTCCAATTCAGTGTTACTCCAGATACTCTCTCAGAACCTTTCTCAGCCTCTACTCCAGTTGGTGACCCAGTTATATCTAGTTAGGTATACATAAATTGACCTGTTACAGTATCTCAGAAAGTCACCTTTGCAGATCTAGTAGAATTAGAAATGGTAGACTTCGATGTCATTATAGGCATGGATTGGTTACAATCATGTTATGCCTCAGCCGATTGTAGAGTTAGGATTGTTCGTTATAAGTTTCCAGATGAACCAATCTAAGAATGGAAAGGTAGTAGAGTAGCGCGTATGTGTTGATTTATTTCTTACCTTAAGGCCAGAAAGATGATGTCTAAGGGTTATATATATCATCTAGTTCGGGTTAAGGATTTTGTCCTTCAAACCCCAACTCTTGAGTCAGTTACAGTAGTATGTGAGTTTCAAGAAGTATTTCCAAAAGATCTTTCTAAAGTCCTTTCCGAAAAGGAAATTGACATTTGGAATTGATCTCCTTATAGATACCTAGCCTATTTTCTATTACTCCTTACAGAATAACTCCATCAATGCTTAAGGAATTGAAAGAGCAGTTGAAGGACCATCTACATAAGCGTTTCATCAGGCCTAGTATTTCACCATGGGGTCCACCAGTTTGTTCGTAAGGAAGAAAGATGGTTCTCTTAGAATGTATATTTACTATAGACAGTTGAACAAGGTCACAATCAAGAATAAGTATCCTATCCCAAGGATTGATGACTTGTGTGACCAACTTCACGGTGCTAGTTGATATGCTCAAACTTACTTCTCCAATAAGAAGTAAAACGGTCGTATCAAGTAAAGAACCCAACTAATGTGGTTGGGATTGCTCCCACGAGTAAAATACTTCAGACTTAATTTTAATCTATTATTACTATTATTTAGTCAATAATTTCCTCAGAAAATAGAAGACAATAACAAGGGGGTTTTTATTTCTAAATTAATGAAAATAACTAACTAAATTAAAGTAAACAACTAACAGATTCAAATCTTGGAGTTTAATCAATTAAAAAAAGTAAGTAGGGTTTAAGTGTTCCACACAGGTTCCCAACTTGATAATTTAACTATAACAATTCTTTCCTAGTATATTGGATGCAAAGTGATAAGTTATGTATTTATAAATCCTTGGTCCGGCATTTACAAAATTTAACTCCGAACCTTGGTCCGGCTCCGTGTGTTGCTATACTAACCCTTACCTTTACCTCATATGAAGCATTGTATTTGATATTTGACTAAGTTATTACCTCGTACCAGTCGACACTAGCGTATTTGGTAGTATACACTAAATCTATGTTGATAATTCTTTTCCTATTATATACCTCCTTGGTTCGGCAACTAGCATTAAGGAGAGTTCTAACTTTGGTGATCCGTTAAAAAGACTTCTAAACGCAAGAATTATCAATACATACAGGACACTATTCTGGAATTGTTATTTTAGTTAGATTTTACCTCATTATTCACCCATTGTTCCCACAACCCTAGTTATGGAGTTAAGTTACCCACAGTCATAATAACAATATTCATATATTTAATATAAGAATTCATGCACTTACTTTGATTAGAAAGAATAAAATTCAGAAATTCACTTGATTAATCAACAAAATCAACAACAATCAATTCCAGAAAAAGTGTAACAATTGCTAAAATTAATCCTTCAATACTTGAACAAGAGAACTAAAGATTCTCCAAAAGTCTAACAATCAAAATTCTAATATCAAAGAGTCTACTAACAAAGAGTCTGACCCCAAAAACGAGGTTTTCAAACTATTTATAATAAAAATAAAACCTAATAAAATAAGTATTCTAATTATTGAAAATCTGTCAAAATGCGGCTGGGTCGACGGACCTCGTGACGGACCATCGTGGTCACAACGGGCCTTCACGGACTCCGTTGTCCCATACTTCACAAATTCATCTACTGCTCTCTTCATTACCCTCAATGGAAGGTATGACGGACCGTTCCAAGCACGACGGTTCGTCAAGGGTCTCCGTTCCATAACACTTAAACTTCTTGGAAGAAGGGTACTGGGACTACTCTCTGATCATTACAATGAACCAGCATGACGGACTGTCGTGGCTATGACGGTCCGTCATAAACTTCCGTAATCCCACACTGGGTCAGACTTCACCATTTTCCTTCAGCTCTTCTCTACGATGCCACCTACGGACACTCACAAGCTCGATGGACCGTCACAGGCTGTGTAGGTGGTCTCTTCTGCATTTCTCGCTCAAAAACTTTCGCGTTCATCTTTGGACAGATTTCCTGCAAATAAAGAAAAACTTACATAAAAATCAATACAAAAAGGCTTTTGGACACTCACTAAACTTATGGAAAAAGCATTAAAAATAACAAGAAACCACGGCATATCAAAACCCTCAACTTAAATTCGTTGTTTGTCCTCATGCGATGTAGTATGACTCAGTACAAAATCTTTGTACAATAGTATCCATATTTTAGCTTTCGCATTCGGTTGGCTATCAATCCCGATCAGTCTCATCATGTTTATACATGTTATCACTATTAGGCTTGAATTATGTAGAATCAACCATGACACAGACTCACCAACACCTTTCCTCTTCAATTTCTCACCGAGGTGCTAATATTTCTAGTATTGCAACTAGTGTCCTCACGTGAAAACAACATCCTCATTTCTTACAAAATGATTTCACTTTGAGTATCACGATTAATTTTCAAAACTCACTCTCAGAACAAATTCACAACTAATTCATAGATATTGCTATAAGCTTGCCCTTATTTTCACAGCTTTAAGTTCGCCATTCAACTCTTAGGATCACGATAGGAATTTCTTAGCTTGTAACATAGGCCCAGGGTTAGGTAGGGTATATTTAGTTATAAGTTAGGGACTTTTTTCCCTCCTTGACATATCAGCTAAACATACCACTTTATTTCATTTTATTTCGCCCAATTTCTCATATTCTTTCACCTTGCTATTTTCCCTTCTTTCTTCATTTGTGTAATTGACTCTTTTGTTTTCTTGATTGTTTTATATATATATATATATATATATATATATATATATTATTTCACTTTTCTTTTAATTGGTTCTTGAGTTACTTTACTTTTGTTCTTTCTCTCTCTTTGTTCTTTCAACCCCACCTTCCAGAGCATTCCTCAAAATAGCCACCCTCAACTCATGGCTTTTCCATGAACCAAAGTACGCAATACCCAAAATGGGTTAGGGCCATGAAAAGGTTGTTTACTGCACTAGCCACCCTCAACTTATGCTTTTGGCATAAGCTGAGGTGCACATGTCCAAGGAGAGACCAGAGTCAACACATTATTCCCAGAAAAGATCATTTGCGGTGAAAAAGAAAGGTCTATTTTAAGCTCAAGTCATTTGGATCAAAGAGGGAACAATTTCATTAATTTTTTTATTATTTAGGCTAAAAATTGTCTATATTGAACAAGGGCCTATGATCCTTTCCTAATTGTCTATTACATCTTACTTTTAGAAGGACTAACCAGGAAAGTTCTAACTCAGTACAAATAGTGGACTATTCAAATTTTCCTCACACTCACTTGACATCTCATTACTCTACCAAATTATCACACCTATTTCGAATTTTAGACTTAGGGTTATGCAGTGGTGTATCTCTATGTCATGCTTAGAGCCACACATTTATCAATTACTATGCCTAGTCATGTATCATTTTCATTATTTCAGTATATCATTTTTGTTTTAGCCATGATGCTTCAGAGTTATACTATGTACACAAGGAATAGACATGCCAGTTCAATAATAAAAATAATCAGTCTCTTAGGGAAAAAGAACACAGGCAAGAGAACCCCAAATGAGGATCGTGAATGGGCTACTCAGACTTCACCCTAGCACTCACTTTCCATTTACCCCACCCCCAACAAAAAGATATGCAATTTTCCCCAATGCATAAAAACTGAAAAACGAGAGTGGTAGGTGAAGAAAACATAGGGCACAAAGCGTCGGCGATCAGCAAGCTGGTGGGTCCGGTTTCCCGGAACCCACAATCTATGTAGTATGGACACCCTCGGTAGTGTTCTCATCAGTAACAACACTATCAGTAGTGCCTCCCAGTGTCTCCACATCTCTGGAGCTAGATGTCCCAGCAGCTGACTCTATAACACTGATCTGACGCGCCTCCTCATCAGCAAGCGAGGCTCTCCTCTCACCCTTCATCTCACTCCTTCTTTCGTGCTCTAGCCTCATCCTCATCTGGACCCTTGTGCCTCTTAGCATCCTCTCGAGGGGGAGGTGGTGGAATCTCAGAAATGGCGAATAAGGCAGCCATCACTCTGTCCTCAGCAAGCTCTGTAGAAGGGGCCTCAAACTCAGGCACCCTATCCTCTAGGATCATATAAATATCCGCTTGCAGACTCTCAACCGCATCCTGAAGGGTCGACACGTCCCCCTGACGGCTGGTAGGGCTAGTACCCTCAACTCAAAAGCATCCAAGCGCTGATGAACCTCATTGATATTATGCTCTGTGAACTGGACCATTTTACACTCCAAGTGCTCCTCCGCCTCAACAATAGACATCTGCATCCGATGCAGAAGTGTGGCCATCTGAGCCTCTACTTTATAGACACTAGCAAGCGGGACCAGAGTAGGGAAAGGGGCTGAGCGAGAGGAGCTAGGGGCAGTGCTACTACTAGATATAGACTCGACCGGGGTACTGTTAGTTGTTTCTGAAGCAGTATGCGTAGCCGTTCGAGTATGTGCTACCGTATCAGCCAAATTTTCACCAAGTGGAGGCAACTCTGGACGGGACTCTCTGCGTGGAGACAACTCATTGGCCTTATCCCTGATGAGGCCGATATCAACAGTTCCTAGCGGAGTCTTGAGTTGATCAATGTTCTAGATGGGCACACCTGCGGACATGCATAAGGAAAATATCATGAACGGAAAAGGGTAAGTAGTTGTGACCTTGAAAGCCCTCTCGTGCATAACCGCCTGTAGAAGCCAAGAGAAGTCCACCTCAAACCCGGGTATCATCGCATCCATCAGAACAGCGCGATCCCATGTGACAATATTATCAGCAGCCTTGGGGGAAAGGCATTGGCGGACAATCAACCATAAAAACTTAGCCGTGAAGGTGAAGTTAGCCTTCTTGATGTCTCCCATCGACCCCGTTACCCAGTCGGCACCTTTTCATCAATAGACAAGTGCAGAGCCATCCACCTCTTGGTGGTCTCTCTCAGCGATGGCTCACGCAAGAATTGACTATCTTTTACAATTTGCCACCGGTAGTCGAACTCGATGGTGAGAGGGGTCTTGTCGGTATCAACATCCTCACTGTACAGATACCGGCAGATGGCGGGCAGGGAGATGTCAACCTGTATGCCGCATACTCGGACGTGCTCAAGTTCGGCCTATTTGGCGTGGGCAGCCCATTAATCTATTTGTGATAGGAGAGTAGACACTTAACATGCGTAAAACTCTCAGACCAACTCCTCACTATAGCAGCCTAAATAACGAGCTGTCCACTCTAGCCGGTGTCTCGTGAAGAGATTGTGGATCTCTGGCATGGTTGGGAGACTTCCCGTAAGGACCCGCCTCTCCAGTGTAATGGTCCGTGTCATGACGCCTTTATCATTTAGAAACTTGGTGTCAGAATACACTTGGTATGGCCCGTCGACACACCACCGGTTGGGCTAGTCGACAACCGGGGTGAGAGCACCAGTCGGTGAGCCTGGAGTGGAATCAAGAATGTCAGCCTCATCAAACGAGGCAGACTATGCAGCTTTGGCAGGTGCAGGGACTTCTGTGGACCCGGAGGCTTCCTCCTACCACGAAACTCCTAAGGAACCAGACACTCATTCTTCATGTGGAGCTGACCCAGAAGGTGTGCTGGTCAGTGTGCGCTCCTCATAAGACTGGGAGGCAGTGACTACGCAGGATGCCACATATTTGGGCATAGCTCTAGTTGCACGTGCAGGTCGTGATGGAGTGGCAGTGCCTGGGGGCACGTACTCGGGATCATGCTTATCATCAAAGCCTATAACCAGTCGGGCAGACGGGGCGACAGACTTTGAATGCCCACGTGCGTAAACTCAATCTTGTTTTGGTGCCATTACAGATAGTACCTGTAAAGAATGAAAATTAAAACTAGAAGGATTAAACAAGAAAAGTAAAAACTACACAAAATAAATATAAGAACAAAGTTGTAATGACATCTCTGTAGTAACAGTGAAACACGACGGACCAGGTGACGACTCCTCATGAGTATGACAGACCTTCATAGGGTTCGTCATGTCTTACTTCAACTATATTTATATGGAGACCCCAGAAGGAAAGTATGTGATAGTTAATACGGATCAGCAGGATGAACCGTCATGATAATGAAAGTCCGTCGTCGATGTCCGTCGTGGGGCACTTAGAAAAAGTATGGAGACCCTTAAGGTGAGGTATCATTGAACGTCATGGCTGTTGTGCAGGACGGACCGTTGTGGGTATGACGGTACATCGTAGATGTCCGTTAGAGGATACTTGGAAAAAAAATTTGGACCCTTAGGATAAGGGTCTCTGACAACCATGATGATTGTGTAGGACGGACCGTCATGTTAAGAACGGTATTCTTAGATGTACGCCATAGGACACTTATAAAAAGTTGGAGACCCTTAGGGATAGGGTCTTTGACAACAAGAACGATTGTGCAGGATGGACCGTCGAAGGTATGACGGTCCATCATAGATGTACGTTAGAGGATACTTGGAAAAAAAATGGAGACCCTTAGGACAAGGGTCTCTGACAACCATGACGGTTGTGTAGGACGGACCATCGTATTAATGACGGTCCATCTTAGATGTCCCTCAGAGGACACTTAGGAAAAGTTGGAGACCCTTAGGAATAGGGTCTCATACAACTAGAACGGTTGTGCAAGACGGACCGTCGTTCCCACGACGGTCCTTCGCATGTATCCGTTGGTGGACACTTAGAGAAAAAGAACAGTAGGGTGTTGGAATAGACCCTAAGACTATCTGTCGTGGGTACAACGGTCCGTCATCGGTGTCTCGTTCTGTCCTTTAGTGACAGAACTGAGGATGCCACAATCATCCCTGTGACTCAAATGGAATACTTAGTGTTAACCTACTTGTTTCTAACCCAAATACCTAGAAAATTAGCAATGCTAAAGCACCTATTTCTCGAGTTTTATCAAGGCATTTCGAGGATTCTAAACCTAGGTCAGACAAAATTGGATAAAATAATGAAGATCCACCAAAAAGAAATAGGCAAATACTAATTAAAAAAATGCAATATAAATGGGTAGAGATCAGAGACACATACCTTAGAAGAGGAGAAAAACAAGAAAATGAGGCACTTGGTTATCAAGAGCAGAACCACAGCAGACTCCGACCAGTCGAAATGAGATTTTCGGAATAGGGGATTTGGGGAAGTGATCATTTGATAGATAAGAGAGGTAGGAAGTTGGAAGTTTGAAAGGGAGGAAATGGGATAAGGAGGGAAGGAAATGGGTGAAATGAAGGGGTGGGGTTTTAAAAATGTTGACAAATTTTGAAATTCCCCAGTCTGGTCGGGTCAGGTTGTGGGTTAATGACGCAATAAGTCCTTGACGATGTTCTATTGCATATGCAACGGTCCGTCGTGGGTTCCATCGCGTGTGCCCTAATTTTGAAAATAAATGAATGACGTACCTGGCGCGACGGATTCATGCAACAGTCCGTCGCATGCGTGACGGTCTGTCGACGTATCCGTCAGTGAATGTTGCAGTGATTTCAGTAGAATTTCCTGGTGATGTGCCTTTAATTAAAAAACACATTAGTAGAAAATGCTACCATTACTAGAAAGAAAACTATATGTATTGGGTTGCCTCCCAACAAGCGCCTGATTTAACGTCGCGGCACGACTGAAAAAACTTGATTACTAAGACTTCATCAAGACGGTATGCCTCGATCACTTCATTCGCCGATTGAGCATGCCCAAAATAGATTCTTATTCGTTATCCATTCACCTTAAACCGCACACCCTCCTTGGTTTCCAACTCAATTGCTCTATGAGGGAATAGTTGGGTAACCAAGTAAGGGACTGTCCATTTGGACTTGAGCTTGCCCGGATACAAGCGCAACCTAGAATTGAATAAAAGCACATAATCCCCAACCATAAACTCTCGTTTTTCAATTTTTAGGTCATGGTACTTCTTCATCTTTTGTTTGTAGAGGGCTGAGCTTTCATAAGATTTCATGAAAAATTCATCGAGTTCATTAAACCCACTTAACCGTTGTTCTGCAGCTTTGTTCCAATCAATTCTAAACTTCTTCATAGCCCACATGGCTTTGTGCTCTAATTCAACCAAAATATGAAAAGATTTCCCACATACAAGTTGGCATGGGGACATACCTATGGGAGTCTTATACGCTGTCCGGTAGGCCTAAAGAGCGTCATCAAGCCTCCTTGACCAATTCATTCTACTAGCGTTCACTGCTTTTGACCATATCTGTTTGATCTCCCTATTTGAAATTTCAACTTGTCCACTAGTTTGAGGATGGTAAGGAGTGGCCACATTATGGCGAACCCCATATTTCTCCAATAATCCCTTGAACAATTTGTTGCAAAAGTGGGATTCCCCCTCCTTAATAATTGCCCTTGGGGTACCAAATCGAGCGAATATATTCCTTTTTAAGAAAGCAGTGACACTCTTCCCTTCATTGTTGGAGGGCGATAGGTTCCAACCATTTAGATACATAATCAACCGCTACTAAAATATACTTCATTCCTTGAGAACACACAAAGGACCCATAAAGTCAATACCCCCAAACATCAAATAAATCATTCACAAGAATGGGGTTTAGAGGGAGCTCTTGCTTTCTTGAAATGCCGCCATCTCTTTGGCATCTATCACTTGGTTTAGCGAACTCATGAACATCTTGATGAAGAGTTGGCCAATAGTAACCACATTGAAATATCTTATGAGCGGTTCGGATACCACTAGATATCCACCAACGGGTGAGGAATGACATGCATCTAAAACACTCAACATCTCACATTCTGGCATACAACGCCGAATAAGCCCATCGGCACAACTCCTATATAAGTATGGCTCATCCTAAAAGAACTTCTCACGTCGTACATGAACTTTTTTCTTTGATGAAAGGACAATTTTGATGGAATAATATCCCAAAAGAACTTCTCAAATCGCCGGATCCGTTGATTGCTCCGTACGAATTTACAATGGAAAAACTCCTGTTCGTTGTAAGATTACTGAAGGAAAGGTTGGTCATAAATTTGGAGAGTTTGCTTCTACACGGAAACGAAGACCTTCGAGAACAAATATTGGACCGGGAAGAAAAAGGGGGAAAAAGTAAAGTCTAAGCGCATATGGCACGAAAAGGAAATCCTATTTCGGTAAGACTTGATCTGAATCGTAGTTCAGATTCAAGTTGGTTTAGTGAGGGCGACCGCGAAAGTCACCGAATGGGTCAGTCTTTTAGTTCTCCCAGATTAGAATATCAAAGGAGGACGTTGCAGATGCCGGGGGCGGACACGACTTCTTCTAAGGCTAGAAGACCACTGGAAGACACCCAGGACTATAGCATGTCGTGAAAGAAGCACACTGGACGGGCGTGCTTCGACCGTGTCTCCGGGGCACAGTTGAATGTAGATATCATGAACGCGAGGTGCAGGATACCAGGCCGAGAAACCCGGGCAACTATTCCCCTATGCGTCAATCGCTAGCGCATCCAGGGCCCCGACACCCAGGTCAGCTGGATAGGCCTAGCCTGATCTGAGAAGTACTAATTCGGTTCGGATAGACTTCATTCAAGAATGACACCGCCCCGGGAATCAATAAGAAAACAAGTAGTAAGTTTCAGATCATTGAATAAACCGAAAGGAAAGAAGAGATCTTTTTCGCTCAGCGCTTAAAGCGCACTATGCTCCGCTTGAACAAATGAGAGTTTTTGGTGGAACCGGTGAACCACGCGAGCTGGTTAGATGCGTGGGACAGAGGGCTCATAGTACCTGCTAGCGTGGCTACGCAACGGAAGGGAAGAAGCCTAAATCGACCCCCTTCTTTTTTCTTTGAAAAAAGCAGTAAGGAGTATCGAGATTAAGCTCTCGGATGAGACTAATCAGCTACTGACCTTTCCGAAGCGCCCTTGATCTATTTAATTAAGACCAAAAACATCTCTAAAGTGGAGCCTAGTTTAAGCTGTCAAACAAGTGATGATTGAATGAAAGAAAAAACACTAGTACGGATATGGATGGAGTCTCGCTCAACAAAGAGAGTTGTAGGATTTGTAAAACAGGAGAAGAACATCTCAAAGTATGGTGCAAAGGATGTTGCGTTTTGAATTTGTCTCCCGGGATCCACCACAGGTTAGGTTTGAGAGCCGTGTGATGGGTGACTATCCAGCACGGTTCGGAGAGCACTTTTAGTCTACGCTGGTAAATGGAAGCCCCCTCTATCAAGCAAGAAGGAAGCTACTCTTCCCACGGCGGAGTCACCATTGACTCTATTAATTATTATGGTTAATCACTCTATCAAGATGTCAATCTGAGATATTATTTTGGTTCGATACGTCCACCTACGAAACTCACCTTTGGCTTTCGTCTAGGTAGATGTATTATTATACATTTTCCCAAAAGAACATTCATTCATTTCATTCTTCCCCGTCGACCAGGACGACTGAAACGACGCGAAAAATCCAGACCTGTAAAGGAGAAGGGCCGGTGGGGGGCATTTGGGAAAGTCGGGCCGATCGGGTGTCTTCATTCAAGAGACGGTACAAAAGAAGGATAAAACGAAGTAAGACGCCGGGGTGCAGGGAAAAGAGTAGAGTCGATCAGGCTCAACGATCGGGAGAAGCAAAACGAAATCAGGATTTTTCCGAAAAAGAAGCAAGGCAATGGATACCATGACCGATCACCTTCGATAAAGACGTTTTTTTAAATCACTTCGTCTCAGTGGGGCCTTCAAGCATCTGAAATACGCCGGGATTGAAAATGATATAGCTTTCCTGATAGAAAATGTCGACTTCTTCAGAAAAACAAACTTATTCAAGTTCTTTTTCCCAAAGAAGTCCCGCTCCGACCGCCCGACGAGTCATCTACTTAAAAGGACCCTCCCCGCAGTCCGCCCTTCCTTGAATTATTCGGTCATGCAATACTTATTGAATACAAAGAAGAAAATGCATTTCGACCCCGTCGTAGTTCTCAATCATTTCGTGGCACCGGGCGTGGCTGAACCATCTACGATGGGGGGAGCTAATGCACAGGGAAGAAGCTTAGATAAAAGAATACGTTCTTGCATCGCTTTTTTTGTAGAAAGCTCGACCAGCGAGAAAAAGTGTTTGGCCGAAGCCAAAAAGAGGGTGACCCACTTTATTCGCCAAGCGAATGATCTTCGCTTCGCGGGAACAACAAAAACCACCATCTCGCTCTTTCCTTTCTTTGGTGCTACCTTTTTTTTCCCAAGGGATGGGGTTGGGGTGTATAATAACCTTTTTTTAGGATGCCCGGGAACAACTCCTAGGTCAATTAAGGAGAAAATGTTGGAACCTCATGGGTAACAATAAGGTAATGGAATTTATAGAGAGATTCATAGACCTAAATAGGATAGGAGAATTGATAAGGGGAATAGAGATGATGATAGATATCATACTGAGAAATAGAAGAATTCCGTGTGGGTACAACTATTATTTGAACGAAGTGCAAAAAATGCGATCTTTTTTGTATAATAGAACAAACACTAATACCTTAATTGAATCGGTCAAGATCAAATCTGTTTATCAAAGTGCTTCTCCGATTGCTCAAGACATCTCTTTTCAACCGAGGAACAAAACAAGATCATTTCGTTCCATCTTTAGTCAAATAGTGAAGGATATTACATTAGTAATGAAAAAGGGGGTGGAGGGGATCCGTATATGTTGTTCAGGTCGATTAGAAGGTGCAGAAATAGCTAGAACTGAATGCGGAAAGTATGGAAAAACATCTCGTAATGTATTTAACCAGAAAATAGATTATGCTCCTGCGGAAGTATCTACTCGTTACGGAATCTCAGGTGTCAAAGTGTGGATTTCATATAGTCAAAAAAAGGGGGGACGTGCTATATCCGAAACGTACGAAATATAGTAAATATCGTAAAGGCAGATGTAGTAGGGGTTGCAAACCGGACGGTACACAACTTGGTTTTGGAAGATATGGCACTAAAAGTTGTAGAGCTGGTCGTCTTTCATATCGAGCCATTGAAGCAGCGCGTCGTGCTATAATCGGACACTTCCATCGTGCTATGAGCGGACAATTCCGAAGAAATGGTAAGATATGGGTAAGAGTTCTCGCAGATATCCCTATTACCGGGAAACCTACAGAAGTAAGAATGGGAAGAGGAAAAGGAAATCCTACGGGTTGGATTGCTCGTGTGTCCAGGGGACAAATCCTATTTGAAATAGATAGTGTGAGTTTGTCAAATGCTTGACAAGCCATTAGCGCGCATAACTATGTTCGTCAACCAAGTTTTTTCAGTGGTCATAAGCTTATTAATCTGACCCAAACACGCTAATTCCATTTCGCCGGATTGAAAGAGCCATCAATCACTATGATCTCTTTCTTAGAAAAGAAATTGCGTAAATTCTGCCATTTTTGATCCCATGCTTTCCGTTGGTCAACAACCAACTAAATCTATACTTCTTCACTACTCCTACAAGGAAGGTGGAAGAAATTCAGTCTCTTTTTTTTTTTTGGGGGGGGGAGCATAGCAGTCAAAGAATGAACCAAACCAAATGATTGGTCGAGAATGGCTATTCCTCACAATTGCTCCTTGTGATGCAGCGGAACCATGACAATTAGGATCTCAAGACGCAGCAACACCTATAATGCAAGGAATAACAGACTTACATCACGATGTCTTTTTCTTCGTTATTCTGATTTTGGTTTTCGTATCACGGATCTTGGGTCGCGCTTTGTGGTATTTCCACTATAAAAAAATCCAATCCCGCAAAGGATTGTTCATGGAACTACTATCGAGATTCTCCGGACCATATTTCCTAGTATCATCCCTATGTTCATTTCTATACCATCATTTGCTCTGTTATACTCAATGGATGAGGTAGTAGTAGATCCAGCCATTACTATAAAAGATATTGGACATAAATTGTATCGGAGTACGCCTCTTCATGAGGGTGATTAAAGTCTAACGAAATGCCTTAAAGTTGAATAGGGTTCGCAAAGCATCTGGCTTACCGGTAATCTCCCATTTCCACCGTCGAGAGACTTTAAAAACTATAGCATGCCAAAAACGGGGAGTTGAGGTGGTTAGACCTATACCACGAAATGCTCCCAGAATATGAGCCTATTGTTCTATTCTTGTTGTTGCTGGAGGTACACATACCTCTTCTCGGTGTGGAACGATATACGAGAAATAGATTATCAACCGGCAATGTCCGATAACGACGCTGAAGTAGTGAATCTATCGGCACCATAGCAGTGGTATACAACTTTGGACCTAACGGCCGGCCTAGTAACCTTTCGGAATGGGGGATCCCCGTTGGCAACAACCACGGTAGTAGTTGCGGAACTACTGGGCCGGGAGAGGAGCGGAAAGCCACTTGACTGTAAGGAGAGGACAACCTCTTGTTCCTGCTCCTCTTTCTTCGCTTCGGGGACGGAGGTCCTACGGTAGGTAACAGCAGGCACAAGCAAGTTGACCGAAGGGGACCAGCGCTTCTACTCCTCCACCGAGGAGCCGTTCTTGCGAGAAGCAAGGGATGTCGTGAAAGGTGGGAGGTCACACAGAATTTACGTATTCATAGAGTGATCCTATGATCGATACAGGATATAGACTATCTCATTCTTTATTCTATTCTATTTCTGGAAAAAAAGGGTGACTCAACTTCTCTGCTAGAGTTGGTGGTGGGACCTGTTGTCATAATGCATGCTAGAATGTGGGAATTCGAGGTCTCATGAACTACTACTGAAAACCAACCTTGTTTTTGTTTTGTTTGTGGACAAACGATATCCGGTCAGGCCTATGGCTTGATCCTTTTAGATCTACTGGCCGGACGGCCTATGCCGTTTACATGAGCATAGGGAATCTATACTCGAGCGTTCAATGTGGATCTTCTTTTTTTGGGCTACAACTTCGCCGAGCCGACTAGCATCCCTTTCCACTGTGCATTTTTCGAACAAAGAAGACGACTATAGGATCGAATTCGCTCTTCAAGAAACTGCTCGTCCCATACCTTCTGCCTGTCTCATATGTGTGGAACCTGGTCTTTTTCGGTTCCAGCCTCTCCCTCGAATACATAGGGTAGGTAGGGCTGGGTGAGAAATGGTTCCCTCTTGCCAATAAACTTTCCCCGGCCTTCGATTAACCTTACTCATAAAGGGTCTTACGGTCGGGAGAACTACCTAACTAAAGAAAAATAGTGTTCTTTCTAAGAGTAGGCGTGGAGAGCTTTTTGCGGGGAAACTTGCAAGTACAGTTTGGGGGGAGGCGGGCGTCGACCCTACCTTATGAGTATTCGGACTATAACAGTTCCGATGAACAGTCACTCACTTTTGACAGTTATACGATTCCAGAAGATGATCTAGAATTGGGTCAATCACGTTTATTAGAAGTCGACAATAGAGTGGTTCTACCAGCAAAGAGCCCTATACGTTTTATTGTAACATCCGCTGATGTACCTCATAGTTGGGCTGTACCTTCCTTAGGTGTCAAATGTGATGCTGTACCGGGTCGTTTAAATCAGACCTCTATTTCGGTACAACGAGAAGGAGTTTACTATGGTCAGTGCAGTGAGATTTGTGGAACTAATCATGCCTTTATGCCTATCGTCGTAGAAGCTGTTCCTAGGAAAGATTATGGCTCTCGAGTATCCAATCAATTAATCCCACAATGCCCCGATAAAGAGCAAGTACTGGTCATCTCTCCTTCAGATGACCGAACGCAATCGTCTTTGTAAGCTTCTGCCCTTGCAAATTGGGGAACTTCTCGAATGCAATCATCTTCGTGGGCTGCCGCGCTTGCAGATTGGGGAACTTCTCGCTCGGAATCGGAGCATGTTCCACAGGGCACATGCTGGTTAGATACGTGGGACAGAGGGCTCGTAGTACCTGCTAGCGCGGCTACGCAGTGGAAGGGAAGGATCCTAAATCGACCCCCTTCTTTTTTTCTTTGAAAAAAGTAGTAAAAAGTAAGGAGAGTAGACTCTCGGATGAGACTAAGCAGCTACCGACCATTCCGATGCGCCCTTGACCTATTTTTATTAAGACCAAAAACCTATCTCTAAAGTGGATCCTAGTTTAAGCTGTCAAACAAGTGATGATTGAATGAACAAAAACCACTAGTAGGTATATGGATGGAGTCTCGCTCAGTAAAGAGAGTTGTAGGATTCGTAAAACAGGAGAAGAGCATCTCAAAGTATAGGGCAAAGGATTTTGCGTTTTGACTTGTCTCCCGGGATCCACCACAGGTTAGGTTTGAGAGCCGTGTAATGGGTGACTATCCAGCACGTTTCGGAGAGCAGTTTTAGTCTGCGCTGGTGAATGGAAGCCCCCCCTATCAAGAAAGAAAGAAGCAATTCTTCCCACGGCGGAGTCACCATTGACTCTATTTATTATTATGGTTAATCACTGTATCAAGATGTCAATCTGAGATCTTATTTCGGTTCGATACGTCCACCTACGAGACTAACCTTTCGCTTTCGTATCGGTAGTGTATTATTTTACATTTTCCCAAAAGAACATTCATTCATTTCTTTCTTCCTCGTCGACCACGAAAACTGGAAAACGCAAAAAATCCACACCTGTAAAGGAGAAGGGCCGGTGGGGGGGGGGATGTGGGAAAGTCGGGCCGATCGGGTGTCTTCATTCAAGCGATGGTACAGACGAAGAACGAAATGAAGTGAGAGGCCGGGGGCAGGGAAAAGAGTCGAGTCGATTAGGCTATGGATTTGACTGAAAAAGAAGCAAGACTATGGATACCAAGACCGATCACCATCGGTAAAGAAGAATCTTTCTAAATCACTTCGTGTCAACGGGGCCTTCGAGCATCCGAAATACGCCGGGATTGAAAATGACATAGCGTTCCCGATAGAAAATGACGACTACTTCAGAAAAACAAACTTATTCAAGTTCTTTTTCCCAAAGAAGTCCCGCTCCGACCGCTCGACGAGTCATCTACTTTAAAGGACCCTCCCCACATTCTGCCCTTCGTTGAAATATTCGGTCATGCAATACTTATTGAATACAAAGAAGAAAATGCATTTCGACCCCATCGTAGTTCTCAATCATTTTGTGGCACAGGTCGTGGCTGAACCATCTACAATGGGGGGAGCTAATGCACATGGAAGAAGCTTATATAAAAGAATACCTTCTTGCATCACTTTTTTTGTAGAAAGCTCGACCATCGATAAAAAGTGTTTGGCCGAAGCCAAAAAGAGGGTGACCCACTCTATTCGCCAATCGAATGATCTTCGCTTCGCGGGAACAACAAAAACCACCATCTCACTCTTTCCTTTCTTCGGTGCTACCTTTTTTTTCCCAAGGGATGGGGTTGGGGTGTATAATAACCTTTTTTTTAGGAAACCCGGGAACAACTCCTAGGTCAATTAAGGAGAAAATGTTGGAACCTCATGGGTAAGGATAAGGTAATGGAACTGATAGAGAAATTCATAGACCTAAATAGGATAGGAGAATTGATAAGGGGAATAGAGATGATGATAGAGATCATACGGAGAAACAGAAGAATTTCGTACAGATACAACTATTATTTGAACGAAGTGCAAAAAATGCGATCTTTGTTGTATAATAGAACAAACACTAATACCTTAATTGAATCGGTCAGTATCAAATCTGTTTATATATATATATATATATATATATATTATATATATATTATATATATATATATTATATATATATATATATATGCATATATGTATATATATAAAGATGTTAGTGAAGAACTATGACATGTGGTTGTCCATTAATGGACTTATGATGGGGTAGTTTGGAGGGTAATGTGATAATAATGTGCAAATTATTTCGGTCACTAATTTGGTTAGATATTTTTTCTTTATCACATAATAATTATAAGTTTTGGTATATTAAGATAGGTAATTAAATATCAGATGGATTATATTATATAAAAGCAATTAAGGTTGTAGTCTTAACCTTTGACTTGAATTTGATAAATATGAGAGTTGGAATATTATTAGCATCAAGACTTAGGGACTTTATTATAAATTTGGGTGAAGTTTTGGGTCTAAGATAAACATATAGGTATTGTTAGTTTAAAAAATCTTATTGTGGTTACTTATTTGAATAGATTGTTTTGAGTTGGAAGTTCAACAAAAAGGGAAGACTGAAGTTCCGAAGTGATTATTCTAATATATTAGGCAAGTGGATTTCTAAACCCTTGTTAAGCGTATGAAATTCGTGTATTTCCTTGTGCGGTGTTGAGAATGACTTGGAGAGTTGTTGCTTATTTGTTGGTGTTGTATTCCTGGTTGTAAATTGTGCTTTGTTATCAAAATGGTTATCTCCTCATTTTCATTTGAGCATGTCATTTGCATTTTATCTGAGACATGGTTGTGGTAAGAGGATGTACCACTTCAAGGGTCGTATTGCGCGCCGTGATGGATATTATATTTGGAGGGACGTATTACGCGCCGCGAAGGTTACTGTTATCGAGGGTCGTGTCATGCGCCACGACAGATGCATGGACATATATGTCCCCCATGGGTCCCAGACTGAGAGACAGCGGGTGTGAATCGTTAGGGAAGACATGCATCACTATCCTTGACATTGAATCTCATGGCATTACACACTTATTATTATTGATGAACTTGAACACGTGTTTTGCTGATCTTGTGAGTGTTTCTCTGTGAACTTGTAATTGCTGAATAGTGAGTTGTTATTGAGAATGTATAATCTGATAGAGTGTGGTTATGGAGTTTTGTGTTTGGTAGACTATGTACTGTTTATCTGTAGCGTGGAGGTTTAGATAGGCTTTAAGGAGTACCCGAATTTTGTTAACTAAACTTGTGTTTAGATTTTTGCTTGTTGGGTTCCGCGTTGTTTGGTACTTACCCCTTGCTTTTATAATTTTTTTTGTAGGTTACGAGCCTAGATCTTCGTGATACCTGTCATTCTTTTTCCCTTAGAGGCATCTTGTGAAGGGTTGTGATGTAGCGGCTTGTCATCTCAGCGAACTTTCCTACTCTAGTTTATGACTTTTTTTTACTTGAAAGACAACTTCATTTTAGACTTCTATTTTATTTCAATTCTAATATTTACATCAAAGGCTTGTTCACGTGACAACCTAGTTTTGGGGATTGAATTAATAGACTTGATTTCATAATAGAAATTGTTGTTGGATTGTCATTTACTTCCGCACTTTGTTAGATATTGGGTTTTAGGCTGACTTGTCTTAGTGGGATAAGACGAGTGCCATCACACCCATTTTTGGGTCGTGATAAAGTTGTATCAGAGCCCCTTGTTCATAGGTCTCACGTGTATACAATCCGAGTCTACTTAGATTCTGAAGGATCAGTATGAAGACATCTGTACTCATCTCTTAGAGGCTATAAAGATTACTAGGAAACTTCCTTTTGTTTATTCTTTCTCATCATGCCTAGTTACCTTCTTTAGTTCTGAGTTGTTGTATACTCTTTTGATAGATGACGAGGACTAGAACTAATGTTACTGGTGGTAGAGGGGAGGCACATCCCGAGGCAGTTGTTGAGGCCCCAGCTAGGGGTAGGGGTAGAGCTCGAGCTAAAGGTTGTACTCGTGGTACGACAGTAGCCAGAGGTCATAGACGTGGAGCAGCAGTAGTGAGAGGTCGTACTAGAGAGGTCTCTACAGAACCTCAGATTGATCGCAGAGAAAACCAGGTTCCTCCAAATCCTGTAGTCACACCTTTGCTTCAGGATACACTACTGAGGATGTTAAGTGTGCTAGAGGGTTTTTCTCAAGGTGGTGGTGGGACAACCAGACCACATGAGTCTCGTACTAGAGAGGGGGCTCAGACCCAAGAGCAGCTACAAGCTCCAGTTGTTCAGGAAGCGGTGGGGCAACTACTAGTAAATCCCGTGGTTTAGAATGATGTTGCACCTGATGTTGGGAGGAACACCTGATTACGGGTATTCCTCTACTCCGTGTGTTTGGCATAAGGAAGTTAGACCTGCAGGAGAGAAGAACAGAAAGAAAAAGTAAAACTAGGAAAATGTTTACTAAACTACAATAATAAGCATAAAGTTAATCTAAAAGCCACTTTTCCCCGCAATGGCACCAAATATTTGATACGCTCTAATTTACTTCTCAGAAAGAAGTAAAAGCGATCGCATCAAGTAAAGAACCCAACTAGTGAGGTTGGGATCGTCCCTACAAGGAAAATGGTTTAGACTTAACTTTATTCTATTATTACTTCTATTTAGTCATTATATTCCGAAAACAAATGAATAAAGGGGGGTTTTATCAACTAATGAGAGTAATGAGAGTAATTGGTAGTTCTAGATATAATAATCCTTTCCTAGTATATTTCATGCCAAATGATAAGTCAGGTATCTCTAAATCCTTGGTACGACATCTAGAGAATTTCACTCCGCACCATGGTCCGGCTATGTGTGTTGATTTATTAAACGTTATCATTACCTATTATTAAGCATCATATTCGATATTTGACCAAGTTGTTACTTCGTACTAACCGACACCAGCCTATTGGATAGTATCCACTAAATCTATGTTCATAATTCTTTTCCTATTATCTACCTCCTTGGTCCGTAAACTAGGAATAAGGCAAGTTCTAATGTTGGCCATCCGTTAAAAAAACTTCTAAGCGAAAGAATTATCAATGCATGCAAGACACTATTCTATAATCATTATTTTACCTTGTTATTTACCCGTGGTTCCCACGACCCTTGTTATGGAGTTTAGTTACCCATTCTAATAATCACACATTTCATAATAATAATGTAAGAATTCATGCACTTACATTGATGAGAATAAACAAAATCCATAAATTTACTTGAACAAATCACAAAACACCAATAATTGATTTCCGGAAAAGTAATATCAAATCCCAAAATCGAAAGTTCAATACAAACAGATTAAATCTGAAAATTATCAAAGAGTCTAACCTCAAAAAATGATGTTTTTTGTAGTATTTATAAGAAACAAAACCTAATAAAAGAGGGAAATCTATTTAAGGAAAAATCTGCTCAAAATGCGTCTGAGTCGACGACCCTCATGACACATAGCTCTTTTTATGCTACTTTTCTTCGTAAAATCTTTTATCCTCGACGAATAGGTGTGACGGACCATTGCAAGCACGACGGTCCATCAAAGGGCTTCGTTCCATGACAGATAGAATCTTCTGAAGTTGTGTACCGAGACTACTCTCTGTTAGCATTAACGAATGTGCAGGACGGACCATCCTGGCATTGACAGTCCATAGTGAGCTTCCGTAGTCCCAAAATTTGTCAGAATTTCCCATCTTCCTTTAGAAACCATTATTTTGTTATGACGGTTGACCCATATGGACCGTCACAGTCACGACGAACCGTCGTGGGGTCTGTAGGTGTTACTTCAGCAATTTTAGTTGAAAATATCCGCATTCTCCATTGGAAATATTTCCTTAAAATAAATAGAAAACTACATAAAAAAATATATTGAAAAGGCTTTAAACACACACTAAACTTAAGAAAAATGCATTCAAATTACCGTGAAACCACGATAAATCAGTGATGCACGTTGCTGACACTATGAGAATTGAGCTAGATGCTTATCTACTCAAGGGCATTGTTACGAGATGGTTTTAGAAGTGGAAAGAGGGTAGAGATGAAGATGCACCATTTGTTGGGCTTGTTTTAAGGAGGCCTTCATGGGGTGCTTTTTTCACCAAAAACTGAGACAACAAGGTACGTGAGTTCCTAACCCTTAAGCACAACTCGCTCAGTGTGAATGAGTATGGGTTTAAATTTATCCAACTATGTTTTTATGCTTCGGAGATGGTTAAGGACATGATGAGAAATATGAGTTTCTTCATTTTTGGATTTGGTCGCTCGTCAATCAAAGAGTGCCGGGCTGCAATGCTTAATGGAGACATGAACATTTCGAGGTTGATGATCAATGTACAATAGGTAGAGGAGGAAAATGTATGGGACCAAGAAGAGTATAGAAACAAGAAATCTAAAACTTGAAATGAGTCTGGGCAGCAGAGTTTGTGGTTCGAAGTGTCCACAGTTTCTAAAAAAAAAGGGGAATACATAATCATCTACGAGTACACCTGCACCCAAAGACAGAGTTGAGCATCATGGTCAGAAATCTCGGGCTAAGCCTGCATATTCATAGGGTAGTGTGGCACATGGAGGTAGTAAACCTTTTGTCTGCACCAATTGTGATAGAAATCACTCTCGTGTTTGTCGTGAGAGCTCCACTGGTTGCTTCAAGTGTTTTATGACTGGTCATCTCAGGAGGGAGTTCCAAAAGAACAAGCAAGGCTGTAATAATGGGGGCAAAAGATCTCTGTCTTCATTAGTTTCTTCACCAGATAGGCTACACCTATGTGAACTACTTCTGGTGTTGGTGGAGGAACAAAACACTTTTATACTCTCAACAATCACTAAGAACATGAAAATTCGCCAGACGTTGTCACTAGTATGCTTCAAGTCTTTGACTTTACCGTTTATGCATTGTTAGTCCCAGAAGTGAGTTTATATTTTGTAAACCCCCATATTGTCATGAACTTTGGAAATATTTCTGAGCAACTTAGTGAACAATTAAGTGTTTCCACACCTTTTGGTTTATCCAATCTAGGAGAAAGATTCTATCGTTATTGTCATGTTTTCGTTAGTAACCTGAGTACCGTGA
This sequence comes from Solanum peruvianum, assembly GCA_027705065.1. Lineage (NCBI taxonomy): Eukaryota > Viridiplantae > Streptophyta > Magnoliopsida > Solanales > Solanaceae > Solanum > Solanum peruvianum. The sequence goes on from JAKWJD010001760.1 coordinate 13,584,059, forward strand.
TTAATTTAATTGAATTAGACATGGTAGACTATGATTTCATTCTTGGTATGGATTTGTTTCATGTATTCTATCCTCAGTTTACTGTAGAACTCGAGTATTGATGTTTCAGTTTCCAAATGAGTCAGTCTCATTATGGAAAAGCAGTTCAGCAGTTCTTAAGGGTCGTTTCATTTCGTATCATAAGGAGAGGATGTTAGTTTCTAAAGGGTGTATCTATCACTTAGTCGGATATAATGCATCTAGTGTTGACATACATTGTATTAAATCATATCAAGTAGTGCAAGAGTTTCCAAATGTTTTCCCTAATGATTTACCTGGAGTCCCTCCTAAAAGAGAGATAGACTTTGGCATAGACATTATCCCAGAAACTCCTCCTATATCTATTCCTCCTTACAGAATGACATCAACAGAGTTAATAGAATTGAAATAATAGATGAAAGATATTTTAGATAAAGGTTTTATCCGACCAAGTGTTTCACCTTGGGGTGCTCCAGTCTTGTTTGTGAGAAAGAAAGATTCTTCCCTTAGAATGTGTATAGACTACTGTCAGTAGAATATGGTTACCATCAAGAATAAGTATCCTCTCCCAAGGATAGATAATATTTTTGACCATCTTGAGGTTGCTTCCTGCTTTTCCAAAATTTATCTCTGATCAAGCTACCATCAGTTAATAGTTAGGCAATGTGACATTTGCAAAGAAAACTTTTAGAAGCAGATATGGGCATTACGAAATTTTGTCATGTCCTTTGGTTTGAGCAATGCGCCTGCTGCATTCATGGACCACATAAATAGAGTATTCAAACCTCATTATAGATGTTTGTTATAGTCTTCATTGATGACATACTAATCTATTTAAGTAACGAAGAAGATCATGCTACTCATCTCAGGATACTTCTTTAGACTTTGAAAGATAAGTAGTTATATGTCAATTTATCCATGTTTGAGTGTTGACTTAAGTATGTGGAATTCTTGGGACACATAGTTTTTGATGATGGGATTAGAGTGGATACCCAAAAGATAGAAGCAGGTCAGAGTTGGCCTAGACAAACATTTCAAACTTATAGTAGGTGTTTCTTTTGTTCGGGTGGCTAATATAGTAGGTTTGTTAAAGGATTTTCATTTATTTTGTTTTGATTACCAAGCTGACTCTAAAAATAGATAATTATCAATCATCTTAAACTTGTGAGAAAATCTTTCAGGAGTTGAAAAATAGGTTGACTAATGTTTCGGTTTTTACTTTACTCGAGGGTACTCAAGGATTTGTAGTGTATTGTTATGCATCAAAAATTTGTTTGGGTTTTGTGTTAATAAATAATGATAAGGTTATGGCTTATGCATCAAGACAATTGAAGTTCCATGAGAAGAATTATTAAAACCATGACTTAGAGTTGGTTGTTGTAGTTTTCACCTTGAAATTATGGTGTCATTACAGGTATGGTGTTCATGTTAATATATTTATTGATCACAAGAGTCTACAATATATGTTCACCCAGAAAGAGCTCAATCTCAAACAAAGGAGGTGGTTAGAACTACTCAATGATTATGACATGAGTATTCTTTACCACCCAGGTAAGGCTAATGTGGTTGCTGATACTTTAAGCAGGTTATCCATGGGGATTACCGCACATGTTAAGCAAGAAAAGAGAGAGTTAGCTAAAGATCTACAAAGACTTGCACACCTAGGAGTTAGACTGATTGATTCCACATCAGTAAGAAAGTGGTGACTAATTTCACGCCCTGAGATACCACCGAGACGCTCACACGGAACCTAGGACCATATGTGATCCCAAGCTAACCCTGCTGGCATGATCATAAGCATACTAAAGAATATAAAATGTTGTGGAAACAAGATCATACTTAAAATGAAAATATGGGGAAATACCCATACACTAAATTTGAGATACCGGGACTAGCCCTATCTAAGTCTAGCAAAACCTGAAACTAAAAGACTAATTACTGAAAAGAAACTCATGACTATTGTCCTCTAAGAATGAGGACTCACCACTGAATCTGCTGAAATGAAGATCAGAAATCGATCTATGTGTGATCTCGATGCTGAGAACCTTAACCTACTCCAGGAGAAGATGTAGCGCACATATGAGTCAATACTTGGAAGGTAGTGAACATGTAGGATAAAATAAAGATTAAATAAAACATAACTTAACAAGCATAAAAGCAAGTATAATAACCTTAACATGATATAAAGAATTCTGAGCTAACTGAATGAATGACCAATTTATAACATGCTGAAACTGAATTCTGAATATATTGATAAATGGTAAATACTAGATAGTCTGATTGAACTGTGGGAGTTATTAGTAACCTATAATAAAATCACATGAGTAAAATGTGGAGTCCGATGTATAAGACGCATCCAGAGGACTCAATATACTTGTCAAAGGTATAAAGGCATGCTTACTTGATTTCTAAACTGATTTCCCATAGAGGAGACTTACAACCTACTTGTCGAGTAATTCTCGGATTTATTAGGTACTACGAACCCTAGTCCGACTAGGTATTATGCTACCCCCATTGATTTATGTAGGTAATAGATTATGTTGAAACTGGATAGCTCAAAAATGAACATGCAAACTGATAATGCAACATTTAATATGATAATGATGCATTAAAACTGAGGCATGTATAACTGAATAACTGAAATATCTAACCCAGCATGTGTAATTGAAGAACTAAAGAAATACAAAGACAGGGTTTTGAAATTCATGTTATAAACTTAATTATAACTTTACATTCTGATTTGGAACATATATTTAATAAATTCATGAAGTTCTATAAAAGTTATAGAAACCCTAGGTTTAATCATAACAAGAGAATCAAGAATCTGACTGAAAATTAGGGACCAAGTGGGTGAAAGGAACCCACTAGTGAAATCCCACATATTTGGTGATGAAATTCACGGTGAAACATTTAGATTTTGGGGCTGGAACTTCTAGAACCTTGTTATATTCTTGAACTAGGTTTCTTGACCATTTTCTCCTTTCTTGCTTCTAATTTTCAAGGTTTTGATTTAATGATTTCACTTAATTATGTTTATGTTTCTATGCTTAATTTGACTAAATTCTTATAATTTAGGGTCCAAACGACGTATCTTAGGGTTTAAATGAATTGGGAAAAGACCAAAAGATCCCTGGGTTAATTGTTGTCAATCCAAATGAAGACTTGTACAGACGGTCCATCGTTCCATCGATGGTCCATCGTTCCATCGATGGTGCGTCGTTCCATCGATGGTCGTCGTTTGGTTCTGTAGGTTGGGCCTGTTCGACAAGCCTTTACTAAAATGGGCATAACATTTTACTTAGAGATCTTATTTTAGCAAGGTCGGTGGATATGGTAAGCTAACTCAATTATCTATCTGTTTGTTGCTCATGGTAAACCTAATTCTTTTTGTGCTAAGAAATATGACAATCTGAAGTTGACCCAACTCAATTTTCCAACTAATTGTCTGCTATTTTTCACCTACGGTCAGACCAACGAATCCTGCTGGTTAATCGTTGTTCTTATCAGAAAGTGGGTGAATAGGGTGTTGATCGACGTACTCTGAATGAGGAGCGTTGTATGACCTATGCGCCATCGGTCCGTTCGTGGAGGGTTTCTGACTCTTTTAATGGATGTGCGAGACATATCGTGGGTCAGGGTGAATCCATTGATGGCCACCATCTTTTGCACCTGATGATTTTCTGAAAAACTTGTTCTTGGTTTGTATTGAATACGGGATATTACACTAATGGGGCTGAATCCTCCCTAGATTCAGAGGTGAAATAAAAGCAAGACAATACCCCATTATGTTTGATTTGAAGGTGAATATTCATAAGTAGAGTACTGGATTTTGAAGAAGGGGGAGATGACGTGCTGAAGAAGGCTCATAGTTCCAAATATTCCATTCATCCGGGTTCCACCAAGATGTACCGCAATTTGTGAGAGGTATAATGGTGCAAAGGTGTGAATAAGGATATTTCTAAGTTTCTTGCAAAGTGGTCGAATTATCAGCATGTGAAAGTGGAACACCAAAGGCATGGAGGGTTTGCTCAGAATATAGATCTTCCAAATGTAAGTGGAGATGATTAATATGGACTTCATCACAGTCTTACCCAAGTTCTCGCGGGAAGCATGATTCAATTTGGGTAATTGTCAATGGATGACAAAATCAGCCCACATATTGAAGGTAAAGATGACTCATTCGGCAGAAGATTAAGCTAAGTTGTACATACAAGAAGTGGTAAGACTTCATGGAGTCCGAGTTTCAATAATTGCACATCGAAGTGCACAATTTACTACTAAATTCTGGAAGTCTTTCAAGAAAGGTTTAGGTTCAAAGGTGAACTTAAGCACTGCTTTTCAACCTCATGAGGATGGACAAGCAAATTTTACTATCCGAACATTAGAAAACATGTCGAGATCTTGTGTGATCAATTTCAAGGGGAATTGGGATGATCACCTACCTCTCATCGATTTCCCTTAGAATAAATTTACCACTCAAGCATTCAAATTGATCCATATGATGCTCTTTATGGGAGAAGATGTAGATCTCCTACAGGATAGTTTGATGTTGGTGAAGCAGGGTTGAAAGCACTAGATCTAGTTCACCAAGCCATGGAGAAGGTTAAGTTTATTCAACAAGGACTAAAGACGGCCTAGAATTGCCAAAAGTCCTACACATATGTGAGGACAAGGCCATCGGATTTTGAGGTGGATGACTAGGAATATCTTAAGGTTTAACCCATGAAGGATGTTATGAGTTTTGCTAAACATGGGAAACCTAGTCCCCCGATATATTGGACCTGATAAAGTATTTAAGAGGATTATCAACATAGCTTATGAGTTTGAGCTACCACACGAGTTAGCAGAGGTATATCTAGTATCCTATATATTCATGTTGAAGAAGTGGATGGGTGATCCTTCATTGATTATACTGACTGAGAATGTTGGGATTGAGGATATCTTGTCCTATGAAAAGATTTCGATTCGAAATTTGGATCGTCAAATTCAAAAGTTGAGAACAAAGGAAGTTTCATCAGTCAAAGTCCTTTGGAGGAATCAATTTGTTGAAGAAGCGACTTGGGAAGCTGAGGAGGATATAAAGAAGAGATATCCACATCTCTTTCAATCCTGAGAAAATGCAAATCAAGGTATTAAATTCTCTTCTTAGCATTTTATAACACTATGTGTAACCCTGTTATTACTTTATTTTTTTGTCTAGTCTTTAAATGATGTTACTATCCTTAGCTTAGTGAAATAAATCTGATTTGAGGATCAATGTTCCCAAGGAGGACATATATAACATATCTTAACTTGAAATATCTATGAATAAGCTAAAAAAAGACAAAAGGAATCACTTTTGAAAAGAAAGGGAACATCTAGAAATTTTTCAAAGTTTAAGAAGTGAATTTTTGTCATTTTCAAATGGCCATAACTTCTAGCTCAGGATCAGTTAGAGTTATTTCATCATATGTTTTGGAAGACCTTGGAGAGATATTTCCAAAGAATCAGGTTTGCACATTTACGATATCGTATGAGAAAGATATGCCAATCGAAAGTTGGGTTGTTATATTAGAGAAAGGTCCCAATCTTTATTTTTGAAAGGGTAAAGTGGACTTTTCACCAAACTATTTCCTCAGTAGTTTTAAAGGTTTATTAGGGGTAAAACTAATTCTTAAGTAAGTTTTAGAAAAGTTATTCATGTTTAAGGCTTGGGAGAAAAGAGATGAGAACAAAGAGAAGGCACAAAGATGAAGATTCATCAAGAAAGCCAAGATCGTCGGGTGGAATTCATCGGGGATGATCCCTAATAAGTTATATGAGATCTTTCATAGTTGGGTTATTTCACCCACATACAATCTTGTTTGAGATTCAGCAAATTTTGTGTAGATTGAATGATGAACATTGAAGTTCTTGAAGAACAATGATTGAATTCTTGTTCGTTGAGTTGTATTATGTTGTTAGTTTATTTGATTCGTGTTTCTGGGTTGTTTCTCGACTCTTATATATTGTGTATTGAGATTATTAGTGATCCTATGTGTTTACGGAAAGATGTATGTAAGATTAGAAGGTTAAGAGATGAAAAATGGAGAAGAAAAATAAGAATTCCCGTCTGAGTGACCCAGTGGCGCGGCGCCTACTAGAGCCCCAATGGACATTCTATGTCCGTCAGGCTCTGTCGATCCATGCGTGCCAGAGCACCAAGGATGCCCGAACACCCCGTTCTTTACCCATATATTTGTACTAGTTCCCAAGTGATGTGGTCGCACTTGTTACTTGATTCCGACAATTTAAGGTACATCCAACGTCATGAAAACATCCATAAACATGAGATCATGTGCCTTGAATCGATGATTTAATTGAAAGAGAGTAATGATCAAAGTCAAACAAGTTAGGAAGTCAAGTCTAAAGCTAAGAAGTAAAGTTCTAAAAGTTTTTCAAGAGTCTTTTTTAAACATTTTAACTTTGTTTTAGAACACAGTGTTTCTATCTAAGTAAAGAGTAAGTTGAAGTTCGTTACTTAAAAGGTATATGGGGACTAAGTATTCCCCAAGATAATTAAAATATTTTCACATTTAAATAGAACGGAAACTTTGATTTCCAAGGATCCTTAGGAAATGTTTCAGAAAAAAATTATAGCTTTTTTAACGAAGCAAACAAGGAAACTATGATTTACAAGATAGGTTTGAACTTAAAGTATTTTTACCACTTATCTCAAAACTGCATAATCTTTATGTTTTTAAAACATAAGAGCCAACACATTTTTGCGAGTAATATTGAGCAACGATATAGGGGAGAGTTTAGAAAACTCACATCCCCCATAAACCATGTAGCGACCATTGGTATATAAGGTTCATACTTTTTACATGAACTCTTTGAATATAGACTAGTGGATCCATTAGGCAGTTCAGGTCTTATACCTTTGGGAAGGTATAGGATGCGCTGGCAGTGTAATGCAGATCGTTATATCTTCACTATAGCTCTTAAGTGATGGTTTTCAGTTAGAGAAACTCCCACAGAAGTTATTGTGTTCTTATATACATTACTTATTTGTATTTTCATATACATACGAGAGTTAATTGTATCTTTCATATAGTTAGTGTTTATAACATATTTTAGACTGTTTTTCTCTATATTAAACATACTTTTAAATTGCATCATATTAAAATGAGCTAAAGTTATTCATGAGTTGAGCAGATCCAAGGTAAGTGTTGCTTCTTACTCCTTTTCAATCTTAAGTGTGATTAGCATTCCGACATGCATACTCGTACATTCAATGTACTAATTCCACTTGACCTGCATCGTATCATTATGAAGACACAAGTAATTACAATCAGCATTATGCTTATCGTTGATCATGTGAGTAGCTCAGAATCAATTGGTGAGCCTTCATTCTTTTCGGACGACATCTTGTCATTTAGTTACTGTTATAGTTTAAATTTGTTAGGATGATTTGGGAACCTGTCCTAAAATCCCCTTTTATTTTAGAGTCTTCATAGGCATACTATATTAGTTTTCTTACTCTTTTCCTTTCACTTGTAATCGACTAAGACATGGTTTGCCACTTCGGGGTTTTGTTATCTTTTATTCTCATTGTTGAGTTATAGCTATGTTTAAGTCTTCCGCTGAGTCAAGTAAGTCGGGCCAAGGATTCTCTCAAGGCAAGTAATGAACATTGGATGTTGGCCACGTCCAGGGTGTAGGCTTTGGGCAAGACAATGAAAATAAAATTACTTTTGTGGGAGATTCTCTAACTGACAACAATCACTATAAGCCTAAGTGATAGTACAACACTTTACCTCACATTGCCAAGGAAGATTTTATACCTTGTCATCGGTATAGGACCTGAACTCAGTAAGTGGAGCCACTAGTCTATGCTAAAGACCACTAAGGAATCATCAAAAAGGTATAATCCTTCCTCTGCCCATTATGACTACATGGTTATGGGGGCTTGAGTTAACATGAAATCGCATCCTCTTATTGGTGCTCAATACTACTCAAAAAATATACTTCGCTCATATGTTTTTTCAAAACCTCTTCTTCTCTGCTTTGAGATAATTTCTCAACTTAGCTTAAAAAATCTCCCTTTGAAATAATAGTTTCCTCCTTACTGAAACACCAGCTCAATGTCTCTTTTGAAATCTTAGTTTCCTTTCATGTTTAAATGTGAATTTAATACTTCTTTGGGAATACTTATTCCTCATATACTTCTTTGAAGAAATGACTTCACTTTACTCTAAACTCAACTCAAACTTATTGCTCAAAATGATGTTAAAATGTTAATAAAATACTTACGAAACTTGAAATAAATTTTTTCTTTTCTTTACTCTTCACTCTACTTGATTTTAAGTCTTAAAACAAAATTTAAAACATTTGCAAAAGACGTCGTGTAAGGACTCTAAGACATTTTATACTTGAAATGCTTGAATTTAAAGTTATGGATTCAAGATTCATATTCACATTTCTTTATGACTTTTCATGTGAAGAAGTCATTTAGAGTAGTTAGAATCATTAGGATGTGTTAAAACACTTTAGAAATTCTTAAACGAACTGCACTATGAAGACTAGGTGAAAAATGCAGATTCGGGCGCGTCCAGGGTGTGCCGCATCAGGCCTCATGTTTAGAGGTCATATTATGGCGTAGTTCAGGCACACTGCCCCAGGCCTTATGGCACATATGGGACACGCCGCGCCTGGCTCATCTTAGGTGACGTCTGATGAATTTCTCAACTAGCTTTCTAACCTCAAACATTTAATTTGATTTCTTTATGAAATTCACGTAGATATCATGTACCCACATCATATATATACGAGGATATAAACAATGAATTAAAAAACTACACTCAAATCATCAAATAACTCCTAAATCTCAACTCATGCTCAAGAATAAAAGTAATTTAAGAACCACATTCAAAAACATTCAAAAATCGAAATTTACTTAGATTTCATGTACCCACATAATAAATATACAAGGATCTAACCCAATAAATTAAAAAAATAACACTTAAATCATCAAAGAACTCTTTAATCTAACCTCATGTTAAATAATGAAAGCAATTCAAGAAGCATATTCAAGATTATTCAAAAATACAATATTATTAGGATGAAATCATGCTGAATCAAACATGTGTTGCACGTGAGTGAACGAACCCAACGTTGAGACAAAATCACACATCATTTTAGGGATCATACCTTACAAAATCTACAATAAAATTCGATGCGCGAATATTTCCCTTTTTCTTCTTCTTTTCTCTTCTCCTTTCTCCTTAGCTCTAGAGTGAAAATTCCCAACTTTTAAAACTGACTAAGTTCATATTTCACCATATTAAGTTTCTAAAAACTTATTAAATTAATAGGGTAGTGAAAATACTAAAATTTCCTTTAAAATATTGTGATTGGCTATTTCCTTAATCTAATTGCCCATTTCCACAGGGCATAACTCACTCATATGAACTCGTAATGGCACAATCTTAAGAGATAATAATTCACCGTAAAAAGCAATATAAAAACCATAACACATACCTTTAGCTTTTGTAAAAGGATAATATTTTCAAAATATGCTAAAATTATTGTAAATGATTTCCGTAAGAATGAAGTTTGAACTATCCTTAACATTGTTGTAAATCATATGAAAAATACCTTCTTAAAGAAAATTGTACCTATTTCACCAAAGCTTGTACTTCACCAATAACTCATCGAGGAACTTCTCACAGCTTGAGGCGTGACGAAAGACACTGTCCTTCACTATATTTCACCCGGTATAAGTGTATCCCTGAAGTTTCAATATGTGTATATTTAATATTTCGTGATCAATGAAACTTACCTACATTTTTAGTGTCTACAAATCAAAACAATAAAGTAAGCAAACCAAGGGTTAGGGTCGTGTCCCAAGGGAGTGGTAGTTATAGTAGTATCTACTTAGAATTCTTTACTAAATAATTATAGCTCAAGAAATTTTCGAGTATTAAAACAAAATTTAAATTATATTTGTGACATCAAATTATCAAATATAAAGAAGGGGTTTTGTCACAAGTGGTAAAATAGCAAAAATAAAGGAGAAAACAAGTACGGGAGAGAGTTCTTGGGGTGTGACCGCAATATATGTTGACACTAACTAATGGGTACATGATTTTTATATGAAAATTCGTTAAACAATGGTGACTAGGCTACGTTTTAGGTGAAAATAAGTTTCATCTAGGGCAACTTACCCCCATATCAAAGAGATCCTCTCGGACGCCCACACGTCTAAACTAATCGGCCTAAACCCACAACCTGACCTTTCGATAGAGGTTCCTTCGATATGGGACTAGGGATCACTCTCTCAAGATGAACCTTATATGGACCAACTCTTTATGCCATTAGTCCTGTGGTCTTGGTTTCTCGATATCCCTTTCGGGCAAGCTGGAAACACATCCATGGATTTTTATTTGCAACTACAAAATCATTAAATTAAACCACAAAAACTAGGTGAAATCACCAGTAATATGCATCTAATCCTATCAACAAGTAAGACCTAGTAATAGTACTGACATATATTTTCTAAATCACACCCTACTAATGGTGTTTTTTTAGCAACACATCAACCAAAAGTTGAATATACTTAAAATGGTAAATGGATCAAAAGGGTATAAGGGGTTAAATCTTAAAAATGGCAAAGGAAGGTAAATCGAAAAAATTCATTTCCAAGATTGGAAGAAAAACTTCTTTCTTCAAGCTTCCTCAAAAGCCTCTCCTAACATGAGATAAAACTTTAGAACAAAGTTTCTCGTGATAAAATATAAAGTGACTAACATTTTACATTCTAAAATTCCTCTTTAAATAATGAAAGAGTTTATTATTTATAGGCTTCAGATTTAGTGCTAGTTGATCCCTTCGGCATCATTAGTCGTGAATCGCTGAGTGATTCGTCGATATGCCCTTTCTCCGATTAGTCGTTGTTTGTGCCTTGCCTTTATATATATGCATGTTGTAATTTTTGGTGGAATAACTATGCTTTTCATAATAATCAGGTGAAGCTCCAACTGCTTCTTTTCATCGCCTTTTGATCCACTTCGTTCAGGGCTTATTTATCGTATTTACTACACGACGTATCACCAAGTTTTCTTGGCGATACACACTTTTCATCTTCATCTCTTTTCTTTCATTTTGCTCCTAAGTATCCATGCTCCTACAAAATCATTAAATACTTGAAACTTTGTATTTTTATAAGATATCACAATTGAGGACACTATTTGCATCAAAATAAGGCCCTAAATGAGTCAAATTTGAGGACTCATCAACACTCCAAACTTAAACTTATCCTTGGCTTCATATATAATGTAAGTTAATCCGTTATAATAGGATGTCTAAAGATAATGCCAAACAAGGCATAAGCATGAATGTACACAACAAGACTCAAATTACTCATGCATAGGACAATTGTATACTCAGAGATTTAAGTTATGACACACCATTACCAAAGATTCTTTAGCTCACATTACTTGCTACTAATGAACGATCAAGATAAAAAAAGTATATACATCCCCTCACACAAAGAATGATGAATTCTCACACACATAGATTTATCAGCTTAAGATCAGGATTTTGATGCAACGCTAACAGGCACAAAATGGACAAATGTAGAGAGTCTGACTGAAATGTCGGAGCTACTAATAAACGATGATAAGACTAGATGAGATAAATATAGATTCCGATGTATACGCCCCATTGAGAGGACCCAATATACCCTCCCAAAGGTATAAAGGCATGCTGGCGTGATCACTATGTTGATTGCCCACAGAGGGGACTTACAACCTACTTGGTTAGTAGGTCTGGAACTATAGTGTACTCTAAACCTTCGTCAAACTCGGTATTATTCGACTCCCAATGAATTCTATAGATAAACTGATTATGTCAATGTTTCTATAAATACTGGATAGCTCGAAACTAAACATGAAAACTTAGAATGCAATTATTAATTGTGTAATTATGCATTTATAATTGTGGCATGTATATTTGAAGTGTCTGAAATATCTGACCTAGCATGTGTAATTTAAGCACTAAAGAAATACAAAGATAGGTTCCGAAATTCATGCAATGATATGAGTAATAACATGATATTCTTATTTGGAACATATATTTAATAAATTTAGGAAGTTTTATCAAATTTCTAGAACCCCTAGGTTTAATCATGATAATAGAATAAAAAATCTGACTGAAAACTAGGGACCCAATGGGTGAAAGGAACCCAATAGTTAAATCGCTAATACCTGGTGATGTAATCTATGGAAAAATACTTAAGTTTCATGGCTGGAACTGCTAGAGATTTTGGGGTTCTTGAACAAGGGTTCTTGAGTCTTTTCTCCTCTCTTGCTCCTAATTTTAAAGGTTTTGATTTAATAATTTCACTTGGATACGTTTTAACTATGCTTCTAGGCTTAACTGTCTAAAATCTACTTATTTAGGGTCAAAAAGACGTAACTTAGGGTTTAAACGAAGTGTGAAAGGTTAAAAAGACCGCTTGGAAAGTTCCTTTCGGAACAAACTACGGCCTGGACTGACAGTCCATCATCTGACCGTCGCCCCATCGTTGGGTCCATTGACTGGGTTTGTTTGACATGCCTTTACTAAAATGGAAATAATTTTTTACTCAAAGGTCTGACTTTAGGAAGGTTGGTGGCAATGGAGAGATAACTCAATTGTCTATCTGTAGTTAGGTCATGGGACACATAATCTATTTTGTGCTATGAGTTATCACCATTTGAGGTTGACCAAACTGCATTTCCCCTTATTTGTCTGCAAATTTTCCTTCTACGCACTGTAGGTCCACCAACGGACCGTGCTGGTCATCCGTAGCTCTTGTTAGAGAGTTGGTAAATGGGGGTCTTGATCGACGGTCACAGACTACAGACTGTCGTCTGACCTACGGACCATCGGTCCGTCTGTCAATCAAGACTTAGCCAGTTTTTCCTGGCTGAGTTTTTGGGAGTTTCTGATCCCATCGACGGTTTTGCAGGATAGACTGTCGTCTATCTTACAGGTTGTTGATGCCACCGCTAGTTACACTTGTAGATATTTCTTAAAAACTGATTTTTGGTCTATTTTGGCTACGGGGTGTTACATTATCTTCCCCTTGGGAACATTAATTCTCAAATGAAGACTAAACTAGCTTAAATAGAGGCAGAGAGTTGCAAACCCCAATACTAAACACTGAGAACTGAGTTTCTGACTCTATTGAGTTCCGAGTACATGCAAATAAGCAGAAAATGCAGTATAAAATGAGGGAACTTGATTCTAAGACTAAATTTATATATGAATGACTGGAAAACTAAAGAGGAACTATTAACTCAAGATGAGTGGAATCGGAAGGAAAGAGGTGAGGATACTTAACTTTCATGGTTGCTTCTGATTCCCAAGTAGCTCCCTATATGGACTGACTCCTCCACAAAAGCTTAACTGAAGCGACTTATTTGTTTCTCAACCTTCTGACATGACGGTCAAGAATCTTAACTGGTAGATTCTCATAAGAAAGACAATCTTTCACCGCCACACTCTCCAATGGCACTATAGAGGCTGGGTCACCCACACACTAGCGTGAGATATGGAAGACCAGATACACTACTACTAATTCTGCTGGCAACTCTAACTCATATGCCACCTTGCCAACCCTTTTAAAGATCTTGTAAGGGCCTACATATTTAGGACTGAGCTTCCCTTTATTTCCAAATCTCATCACCCCTTTCATAGGTGAGAGCTTAAAAAAAACCTAATCATCAACATGGTACTCTAGTTTCCTTCTCCTTACATCTGCATAAGATTTCTGACGACTTTGGGCTGTCCTAAGTCTATCTCTAATGAGTTTCACTTTCTCCATAGCATAAAGGACTGAATCTGGCCCTTCAATGTTGCTTCACCTACATCAAACCAACCAATAGGGGATATACATCTATGCCCATATAAAGCCTCATAATGGGACGTTTGAATGGTAGATATTATTGTAGGTAAACTCAATAAGAGGAAGGTTATCATCCCAAATACCTTTTAAATCGATCACACATGATATCAAAATATCCTCGATGGCCTAAATGGTATGCTCTGCCAAACCATCCGTCAATGGATGAAATGTTGTATTAAGGTTAACATGAGTACCAAGACCTTTTTGAAATGACTTCTACAAATGAGAGGTAAACTGAGGACCTCTATATGAGATTATAGACAAAGGAACCCCATGCAACCACACAATTTCATTCATGTAAAGCTTAGCATAGCCCTCCGCCGAATTAGTAGTCTTGAACGCTAAAAATCATGTAGACTTAGTCATCCTATCAACTATCACCCAAACGGAGGCATGTTGTCTACGCGTACGTGGTAATCCTATGATAAAGTCCATATTAATGACATCCCACTACAAAGTAGGAATATCGATCTCTTCAGTCATACCTCTTAGTTTCTGATGTTCTACCTTGACTTGCTAGCAATTGGGGAACTTACTCACAAAGTCTACTATATCCCTCTTCATTCCATTCCACCAATAGACTTCCTGCAGATCGCGTTACATCTTAGTGTCACTTGGATGAATAGAATACCTAGGGTTATAAGCTTATGCAAGGATATGCTATCTCAACTCATCCACATCAGTAACACACAATCTACCATCGTAGTGAAGTACACCATCTACCCCATAGGAGAAAACCTCCACTATCTAATTATAGACTGCACCCTTATTTCAAGCAAGATTGGGTCACTATCATTCATTTCCTTAACCTCTACTACCCAAGAAGATTCTGCCCCAGTTTGAGCCGTTACACCACTGTCTGATATGCTCATAAGGCGAACTTCCAAGCAAGCAAGCCTGTGAACATCCTTCACTAGATCCTTCATTTCTTCCTCGAATTGGGCTACACTACCCATAGATAATCTACTAAGAGCATCGGCTACTACATTCGCCTTACTAAGATGATAATGCACACTAAAATCATAATCCTTAAGGAACTCAAGCCATATCCTTGGTAAAGATTCAACTCTTTCTGGGTGAACACATACTGAAGGCTCTTATGAACGGTGAACACATCTACATGGACACCACACAAGTAGTGTCTCCATATCTTTAGTGCAAACACCATTGCTGCAAACTCGAGGTTCTGAGTTGGATACTTCTTCTCATGCTCATTAAACTACCTAGAGGCATAAGCTATCACCTTACCTTGTTGCATCAACACATAACCAAGGAAAACTCTAGATGCATCACAATAGATCACATAACCATCTGAACCCTCTTGTAGAGTCAATACAAAAGCTGTAGTCAATCTAGTTTTCAATTCTACGAAGATTTTCTCGCAATCATCTGACCATTGGAACTTCATGATCTTCTATGTCAACCTAGACAATGGTGTGGCTATAGATGAAAATCCTTCCACAAATCTGTAATAACCTGCTACACCTAATAAACTTCTGATATCTGTAGTAGAGCTTGGTCTGGGACACTGTTTCCTTGCTTCTATCTTCTGTGACTCCACTTGAATCCCTTTACTAGATACAATATTACAATGGAAAGCAATGGATTGCAGCCAGAACTCAAATTTGCTGAAATTAGCGAATAACTGGAGATCCTGGAGAGTCTGTAAAACAATCTTGAATTGACTCGCATGTTCTTCCTCATTCCAAGAGTAGATAAGGATATCATCAATGAAAATGATTATGAACAATTCCATGTACTATTTGTACACACTGTTCATCAAATTACTGAAAGTTGCAGGAGCTTAGTTATTCAAAACGACATAACTACAAATTCATAATGATTATACAGAGTTCTGAGTTTCTGTGAATACTAGCTTGAGAATGAACATGCAAAGTAAGAATACAATAACTAATCTGGTAATTATGCATTTATAACTGAGTCATGTATATCTGAAGTGTCTGAAATATCTTTCCTAGAATGTGTAATTCAAGATCTAAAGAAATACAAAGCTAGTGTTCTGAAGTTAACGTAACAATCTTAGTAAAAACATGATAATTTGATTTGTAACATATGTTTATTAAATTCATGAATAACTATCAATGTTCTAGAAACCCTAGGTCTAATATTTATAATAGAATAAAGAATTTAACTTAAAACTAGGTACCCAATGGGTAAAAGGAACCCACTAGTGAAATCACACATACCTGGTGATAAAATACATAGAAAAATACTTATGTTTCGGCGCTGGGTCTGCTGCAGCTTGCGGCGTTCTTGAACTAGGGTTCTTGAGCTTTTTCTCCTCTCTTGCTTCTAATTTTCTAGGTTTTGATTTAGTGATTTGACTTGGATATGTTTTAATTATGATTCTAGGCTTAAACTGACTAAAATCTGATTATTTAGGATCAAAACGTTGTAACTTAGGGTTTAAACGTAGTGGGAAAGGTCAAAAAGACCCCTTGGAGAGTCTCTGTCATACCAAACAACGACCAAGACTAACAGTCAATCGTCTGACCGAAGCCCCATAATTGGGTCCGTCGATTAGGCCTGTTCGACAGGCCTTTACTAAAATGGGCATATGTTTTTACTCAGAGGTCTTATTTTAGAAAGGTTGATGGATATGGAAAGCTAATTAAATTATCTATTTGTTGGTAGGTCATGAGACACCTAATTCATTTTCTTCTAAGAGTTATGACCATTTGAAGTTGACCCAACTGCATTTACCCTTAACTTTCTCAAAATTTTCAACCTACGGTCAGATCTTTGGACCGTAGGTCCACCTACCGATTTTGCTAGTATTGTGTTTCTCTTGTAAGAGGGTGGGTGAATAGGGGACACGATCAACGGTCATGGACTAGGGATCGTTGTTTGATCTACGAACCATTGGTCCGTCTATCGATCAAGACTTAACCAATTTTTCTCTACTTAGTTTTTGGGAGTTTATGATCCCATCGAGGGTTGTTTAGAATGTACCGCCATCTTTCCTATTGACCGTCGATGCCACCGTTGGTTGCACGTGCAATTTTTTTTTAAAAAACTTATTTTTGGTCTATTTTTGCTACGGGGTGTTACATATTCTCCCAATTGGGCACACTCGTCCTCGAATGAAGTCTAAACTAGCTGAAATAGAGGGAGAGAGCTGCAAACCCCACTACTAAACACTGAGAACTCCATTTCTGATAGAATTGAGTACCAACTAAATGCAATTACGCAGAAAATGAAAGTACAAACTGTGGGAACATGATTCTAAGACAGAATTTATGCATGAATGACTGGAAAACTATACAGGAACTATTACCTCAAGCTCGAGTGGAATCGGAAGGAAAGAGGTGAGGATACTTGGTTTTTATGGCTTCTTCTACTTCCCAACTAGATCCCTCTGCGGACTGACTCCTCCATAAAACCTTAACTGAAGTGACATCTTTTTTTCTCAACCTTCGGTCTTGGCGGTCAAGAATATCGACCACACTCTTCAACGGCACTATAGAGGCTGGGTCACCCACACATTTCTTCAAGAGTGAGATGTGGAAGACCAGATGCACTGCTGCTAATTCTTCTGACAACCCTAACTCATATTGTCACGACCAGAGTCTAGACCCTAGACGAGAACGGCGTTGTTGACCTCTCAGACGTCGCAGACAAGCCTACTTACGTCATTTTTACTTCGTGTCTAGGTTAATTTTAGTAGAAAATTTGAAACTTTTTGTTTCTTTACATACATACTAATCATTCTATTAGATTCATAATTTTTCACCATCAACCATCTAACATTAAGATCATCTAATGAAAATAGTAGTATAATATACAACTAAATGTATACTTGGAAAAATGGAACCAATATAATGTCTGAACAAAAGCGAAAAGAAACGCTAGTAGAACATACTCCACTAGCTCAATCCTATAACTAAGCTAGAATATAATGGGAAAGCATCCTCGAAAGCATGAGGGCCTACAAGTCCCTATGAATGCTCCACGTCCGGATAGTTTTAGCGTCAGGCTGTAGCTCAAATGTCCACCTGTACCTGCACCTGAAATTTTAGTGTTGTATGGGATTAGTACACACTTTTACTGAGTATGGGTATATGCAAGCACACACCAAGGACATGCATGATTAAAAACGGCTCTTTCCTAACAACATGATTATGGAAAGTCAAGTCATTGGACTTTCCAAATTGGGTTTAGGAAAGTTAGGGATCTTTAAAAATTTGGATTAGGAAACTGAGTGAACTTTTCTAATTTGGATTAACAAAGTCAGGCCATGAGAGTAACACGCATCATCATACTTATCATATTGCACACAACACTAAACATCTTGCACATAGCACATAACTTTTTTCATATCGTTCATTCATATGTTCTTCATTTTATTTCATTCATAGGCTAGTTTAAACACCAGCTATACCTACAATGTAGTTTAAGACATTCATCAGGTTCGCTATGCAATGATCAAGAATGACCTAGTGTCATTACTTAAGTCTAGATAACCTCTTGATTATCATATGCTAACACCTCTGTTATCATTAATTTCATTTTGTGCATCATTTGAGGCTGACCTCATTCATTCATGGGGAACTTTAACTTTAACCGACAGAGATCATATGAGCATCATAAAAACCAGTTTCATGAAACCCCATATCAAAAAGAGGTGGAATCACTGGCCAAATTGACCCAAAACATGCGAGCGTACATGGGAAATGAACCACGCCACATCCCTATAATGGCAGTATAGGTTCAAAGACTAGGAGATATAAGGAGACCCATACAGGGCATGCCGAATAGTCTCATCTCGTAAGAGTTATGTGAACCTCCGCCCTTCCTTAAAGAAGGCATTACCGCTTATGGATAAAGTTCCATTACATTCAACTCATACGTCATTGAAGTAGGCTTCTAGTATAAGGAAATCATAGCTCAATAGTGATTTCTCAACTCATCATTAGTATTAAGTGTGTTAATCTCAATACTTTCATTAGAGTATTCATAGAAACTAGTCTTTTCATTAAATATACACTCTCATAGGTGAGTACATTTTAGTAACATTTACTTAGGATCATTTGAGATTGCTCTCATTTTTTACATTAGCCTCATATTATATTTCACCCCATTCATTAACATTAGCACATTTGCTCTTCATAATTACTTACCCCATTTTAAGTGAATGTTCATTTCATCATATGCTAATGAACATGGCCAATTAGTGTGTTTCACACTCTTACTTAACCCTTCTAGGGTTTCATCATTTATTTGTTCATTTCATCATATGTCAATGCACTTGGCCATTTAATATGTTTCACACTCTTACTTAACCCTTTTAGGGTTACATGATTTAATCAAATACATCGTAGATTCACTTACTTTTAAACGTATACGAGACTGATGAGTCTATACGTATAAGCCATGGGGATTCGTTGATTGTTTGTCTAAGTAATTCATATTTACCAAAGATTATGTGGTACAAGACTTATGCATCTTGTAGATATGCAAAGATATTTATTTCGATCTTTAGAGGCGGCATTCATTAAATATTTACTTATGTATGACTTATGTTTCAATACGGAATTGGGAAAGGGAATCTGATTCCAAATTCTTTGGAAGACACTTAATATTATTTTAAACTTGATAATTGCATTTTTCAGATTTGGGGGACCCTAGTTCGATCCCCATCAACCCTATAATATTTCCTCTCTTTTTCTCCTGTCCTTTTTCGTTTAAGTCAATGATGTTGTGGGTTCAATCTCCAACAAGATCATTACTTTTCTTTTAATTTATCTCATAACTTTATCATCTATACAAGAGGTTGTGGGTTCAATCCCCACTCTCCACATTTATTTTCTATTTTATTTTTCTCCTAACTCTCTCATCCATTCAAGAGGTTGTGGGTTCATTCCCCACTCACCACATCTATTTTTCCTTGCAATTTTCTTTCAAATTTTTCATGAAATTTTCATTAAGTGATGCCATGGGTTCAATCCCGAGTGACCTCACGTTTTAAAAAAATAAACGAAGCTCATTTTTTTAAAAGTTGGCCGAGACTATTCCAGCAGGCTGGAAATATAATCTTTTCCAATCCATTTTTATCTTAATCTTTTGTGTATTTTTTTGTAGGTGTCATGTATTGATTCCTTGGGTTCAATTCTTGGTGATCTCACTTATTTTAAATTCATTTTTCATTGCATTTTTTACCATGTTTGGCCGAACCCAACCTACCGAATGCTGGAAATTGGTTCACTATTTTCAGCTTTTTTAATCAAAATTTATACGTAAATTCTTAAGACATTTTGTGGATCATTTGGTGCATCTTTAAGTGTAATATTTTTATGATTATATTCAGCCAAGAATTACCATTTCATCCAGCAACATTACACCAATTTTACACCTCAAGATTTATATAAACATTCGCACATAAAATTCAACCATAAAAAAATATCATTTTTCACATACTTTCGGTTGACATAGCTTAACATGCTTACAATTCCAAACACATAATCAATAACACATTATCAGCAAAATCAAACTTCATCTTATATACCAGCAAACATACAAACAACATGATCTCTAACCTATCTCACATTGAAATCAAAGGGATACTAGGGGACATGAATTTTACAAGAACAGGAACAACCCTAGCTTTCGAGTAGATTCATCATAGCCTTATGGGTCTCTTAGGAAAGGGATCATGATTAGAAAATCCATACCTTTTATGACGTTCAAACCTCAACTTGCTGCACAAAATCTTCTCCAAAAATCACGTCCAAATCCCCTAAAAGTTATGACCTACTCGACGGACAAACTTTTCTTTGCCTACGTGATTGATTTCGTTTCTTTTCTTATATTTTCATTGTGAGTTCTTCAAGTGTGAAACACTTTTGTTTACCTACTGTTTTTTGAAGTTATTTGGCTTAGAGAATCGTGAGTGAGAGTGATAGAGACGTGAGAGACAGAAAGATGAGCGTGGGAGAGAAGAGTTTTCTTAGGATTAAGAGTCTAGTTTAGGATTTAGTCAAATAAGGTTTTTATTTAATTACTAAAAAACTGATTTAATTTTATTTTAAATGAGATAATAAATTATCAATATAAATTAATTACATGAATTTACCAACTTATGTTTAAAACAATTTAATTCATTGCTTCCACCTAGGTTCGAACCGGGTGGAACAATACTTAACATCAAGAGCCCAATTTCGGCCCTCTCTCACCAAAATGCCCCTCCACCTTATTAATTAAATATTTAATCATATATTTAGGGTAATTCTGAAACTAACCTTATACTTGAAAAAGACTATTTTACCCCTAGACCCTTTAAACCTAAGATTTTCCCTTTTTAAGTCCGGTAAAGACTCCTTCTTGTAAATCTTCGTATTCAAGAGCCCTGCATGATTGGACCCAACCTTTCCTAGATCAACTAACTCCCCAAGTTAGTTTTGTTGGATTTAGAAAGGGTTCTGAGTACTGGTTCTACGCGCATAAATCCGTGTGAACCCGGTCTAATCGTTGGCATTCTAGAAACATTAAGCATTAGTTAGCATATCCATTTTTAGGGTTGTTACATTATCCCCCTTTTAGGAACATTCGTTCCCAAATTACACTACTATCTTCTAAAAATATATAAGTCATCTATAGAATGTATGCCTACATATCTAATTCGATACTCCCCATTGGTGACTATGTGATTCACATATTAACATGATGGTGCACATCCTTGAAACCTACTAGTAGACATTATTAGACTAAGAAACTCTTTCCTAAACTACTCTAATCAAAGTATACAACATAAGTAAACATGTAAGTCATACAAATCAGCAACCAAGATGATGACCAAAAACATATCAACCTCATACTAGTGCATAAACACCATACAAAGTTAAAAACATGAAACCCTAATGGATGCTACACACCCGAGACTTCACAAGAGGTGCCTTCCCCTGCACCCCAAGACTTGAGTGTGAAGAATTATTTCCTCCTTGGAGCCTCTTCACTTGGACCATTAGGTTTAACTCTTTCATCATGTGACCCGGTTTGCCACAACGGTGACAAGCATTAGAGTCCATCATACATTCTCCCCCATGCAGTATGCCACGCTTCCTACAAGGTGGCCTCTCATGGGCTGTAAAGTCTAACGAACCTTAAGGAGTAATCCCTGACTGACGTTAAGCTTGCTTACGGTTGATGAATTCATCAACCATAGCCTCTTTCATTTATCTGGGAAAGAACCGCCCTGCAAAAGCCATCTTGAAAAGATCACAAGTAATAGGACCCCCTCCTAAGGCTCTACTATCCTGCCACACCTATAACAGGATTGAGCTCATCTTTTAGCTGGTAGGATGCCAACTCACACTTCTCCACATCAACCAAACCCAATAGCCTGAGCTTGTAAAGTGCTAGCGTGGGCCATCTGTACCAATGTTGTCCTTACTTCTCCATCTGTCAACCCAACTGAGTTAACAGGCATCTCTATTCCAACAGCTGGCGCCTGGGGAAAAATTTGAATTACCCTATTAGTTGCTCCTCCAATCTCCCAACCTACTTTTCTCCTTGTATTCATCTTTTCAAACTTCAAGAGTTGATGTTAGATATGATATTAATACTAAGAAATCCGACATTAGAGAAGGCACGATATGATTAGAAGAAGGGAAATTTTCCTAGGCATTACGCAGTCTCTAATCCAGGATAGTGGTGCACTTCACTACCATGACTTAGAAAGTACTTATTATCCTCAGATTTTAACCTAACGCTCTGATGCCAACTTTGTCACCAGTGAAGTCTAGACCCCAGACCAGACTGATGTTGTTGACCTCTCACAGTTCGTAGACAATCCTACTTACGTCATTTTTACTTTGTCTAGGTTAATTTTAGCAAATAATTTGAAACTTTTTGTTTCTTAACATACATACTAATCATTCTATTAGATTCATAATTTTTCACCATCAACCATCTAACATTAGGATCATCAAATGAAAATAATAGTTTAATATAAAACTAAATGTATATTTGCGAAAAGGCACCAATATAATGTCTGGACAAAAGAGGAAAGAAACGCTATTGGAACATACTCCACTAGCTCAATCCTATAAATAAGCTAGAATATAATGGGCAAGAATCCTCGAAAGTATGAGGGCCTACCAAGTCCGGATGAATGCTCCACATCTGGATAGTTTCAGCGTAAACCTGTAGCTATAGTGTCCGCCTATGCCTGCACCTAAAATTGTAGAGTTGTATGGGATTAGTTCACACTTTTACTCTGTGTGGGTATATGAAAGCACACACCAAGGACATGCATGATTAAGAATAGCGCTTTTCTAACAACATGATTATGGAAAGTCAAGTCAGTGGACCTGCCAATTGGGATTAGGAAAATTAGTAAGCTTCCAAATTTGGATTTGAAAAGTGAGTGAACTTTACTAATTTGGATTAGCAAAGTCATGCCATGAGAGTAACATGCATCATCATACTTATCATATTGCACACAACCCATACCATCTTGCACATAGCACATAACATATTGCATATAGCACATAACATTTTTCATATCAATCGTTCATATGCCATGAGACCTTTGAATCATGAACTTGACATCAAGGCTTCTCAACAATGAGGGCTCAACATATGGGACCTAAACTAGGGATCCTTATTTAGCAAACACAGAGTCTTGTTTATTCATTCATACGTTCTGCATTTCATTTCATTCATAGGCTAGTGTAAACACCAGCTATACCTACAATGTAGTTTAAGACTTTCATCGCGTTCGTTGTGCAATGATCAAGAATGACCTAGTGTCATTACTTATGTCTAGTTCACCTCTTTATTATCCTATCCTAACACCTTTGGTAACATTTATTTCATTATGTGCATCATTTGAGGCTAGCCTCATTCATTCCTGTTGAACTTTAACTTTAACCGACATAGATCATGTGAGCATTATGAAATCAAGTATCATAAAACCCACATCAAAAAGAGGTTGAATCACCAGCCAAAGTGACCCAAAACATGATAGCGTACATAGGAATTAAACCCCGCAAGATCCCTACATTGACAGTATAGGTTCGAAGACTAGGAAATATAAGGAGACTCATACCTGGCATGCCGGACAGTCTCATCTCGTAAGAGTTACGTGAACCTCCGCCCTTCCCGAAAGAAGGCATTACCTTTTATAGCTAGTCTATCGGTGCTCAGTATAAAGTTGCATTACATTTAACTCATACGTCATGGAAGCTCGCTTCTAGTAGAGGACATCATATCTCAATAGATGATTTCTCATCTAATCATTATTATTAAGTGTGTTAATCTCAATACTTTCATTAGAGTGTTCATAGAGAATGGTCTCTTCATTAACTTTACACTCTCATAGGTGAGTACATTTTGGTAACATTTACTTAGGCTTATTTGAGATTGCTCTCATCTTTTACATTATCCTCATATCATGTTGTCACCACATTAATTAAGATTAGCATATTTGCTCTTCATAATTACATACCCCATTTTACGTGCATGGTCATTTCATCATATGCCAATGCACTTGGCAATTTAGTGTGTTTCACACTCTTACTTAACCCTTCTAGTGTTACATCATTTAATTGTTCATTCATCATTTCTTTATTCATTTTATCAGTTCATTGTTTATTTCATCATACGCCAATGCACTTGGCCATTTACTGTGTTTCACATCTTACTTAACCATTTTAGGGTTACATCATTTCATCACATACATCTTAAGTTCTCCTACTTTTAAAGGTATGCTAGACTTTTGATTCTATACATACAAACCATGCGGCTTCGTTCGTAGTTTTTCTAAGTGATTATATTTACCCAAGATTACTTGGTACAACACTTATACATCTTGTAGATATGCCAAGATATTGATTTCAATCTTTAGAGGCAGCATTCATTAAATATTTACTTACGTATGACTTATGTGTCAATACGGAATTGGGAAAGGGAACCTGATTTCGAATTCCTTGGAAGACACTTAATATTATTTTAAACTTGATAATCACATTTTTTCGGATTTGGGGGACCCTAGTTCGATCCTCATCAACCCCATAATATTTCCTCTCTTTTTGTTTTGTCCTTTTTCGTTTAATTCAAGGATGTTGTGGGTTCAATACCACACAATCTCATTATATTCCTTTTAATTTATCTCTTAACTTTCTCACCTATACAAGAGGTTGTGGTTTCAATCCCACTCTCCACATTTATTTTCTCTTCTATTTTTCTCCTAACTCTCTCATCCATTCAAGAGGTTGTAGATTCAATCAACACTCACCACATCTATTTTCCTTTGATTTTTCTCACAAAATTTTTATGAAATTTTAATCTAGTGATGTCATGGGTTAAATCACCTAGTGACCTCACATTTAAAAAAAAATTAAATGACGCTCTTTATTTTTTATGTCGCCCGTGACTAAATTTCCAGCAGTCTCTTCCAATCAATTTTTGTCTTAATCTTTTGTTGATTTTTTTGTATCTTTCATGCAATGATGCGTTAATTTCAATCTTAGTGAACCCCTTATTTTACATTAATTTTTCATTGCATTTTGTACCATTTTGTTTGGGCGAATCCAACCTTCCAAATGCTGGAAATTTGTACACTATTTTGAGCTTCTTTTTATGATCATTCATACGCTAATTTTTAAGGCATTTCGTGGATCATTTGGTGCATCATTAAGTGTAATCTTTTTTGTTAGGTTGTGGAGCCTAATTAATATTTGATGTACTGTAACCAAAAATACTTTGAATAATTAATATATATATATATATATATCCCACTACCGTGGAAGTTTATTCACGGGGTGTTACCATAAAATATTTGTTTCTCTCTTTCTATCTCTAGATCTCTCATCTCTTTCTCTTGAATGTTCATGTGTTCTTCATTCATTAAGTGTGTGTGTGTGTGTGGATTTGATCCTAACAACTGGTATCAAAGCTAAGGAGATTCAACACGATAACTAAAGATGGATAGTTTAAAATGTGGAATCGAGAAGTTTGATCGATCAAATTTCAGTTTCTAGAAGATGCAGATTGAAGATTATCTATACCAGAAAGATCTTCACGAACATTGACCGGGGTGAAGTCAGAATCCATGATGGAGGAGAAGTGGAAGCTCAAGGATCGCCAGGCTCAACGGTTGATCTGGTTGACTTTGTGAAAAAACGTGGCGTTAAACATCGTGAAGGAGAAGGCTACGTCCGATCTGTTAAAGGTATTGTCAAACATGTATGAAAAACCATCGGCGATGAACAAGTATATTTGATGCGTAGATTGTTCAATTTACAGATGTCTAAGAATTGATTTGTTTCTGATCATATAAATGAGTTCAATATGATCATGAGTCAACGTAATTCTGTGGATATTATTTCGAAGATGAAATTAAGGCGTTGATTTTGATGTCATCTCTGCCTGAGGCTTGGGATATTGTTGTTGCTGCGATTAGCAGCTCCCGTGGATTCTAGAAACTGAAGTTTGATGAAATTCGTGATGTTGTCCTTAGCAAAAAGTATTCACAAACGAGAAGTCAGAGATTCATTGGGTTGTGCTCTCAGCGTTGACCGAAGGGGGAGAAGTAAGACGAAAGGCCAAAATCAACATGGTCGATCAAAATCAAAGAATCGAGGAAAATCTCTGAACTAATCAAACGTGACATGTTGGAACTGTGGAGAAAAAGGGAACTTTTGGACGAGCTGTACAAAGCCAAAGAAGAAACAGAATCAGAAATTTGGTGATGACAATGATTTTGTAAATTCAGCAGAGGACATTGGGGATGCTCTAATACTTAGTGTGAAAGCCCGGTTGAATCATGGATTTTGGATTATGGTGCATCTTTCTATTCGTCTCCAAGCAAGGATATGTTCAAAAATTTCAAATGTGGAAATTTTGGAAATGTGTATCTTGCTTACAATAAAACCTTAGAGATTGAAGGAAAGGGGGATGTTTGCATAAAGACCACCTCGGGAAACCAGTTGACATTGGAGGATGTCAGATTTATTCCTAGGCTCAAGAAAAATTTGATCTCTATTGGTCAGTTGGACAGCACAGGATATGCAGTGGAGTTTGTGAAAGTTTCATGGAAGATTGTGAAAGGTGCTATGGTAGTAGCTCGGGACAGCATAATTGGAACATTGTTCTACAACTATAGGGTGTGTTAACATGGCCTCTGTCGCTCAAGGTGCTTTCGCTTCATGTTTGTGGCACAACAGACTTGGATACATGAGTGCTAAAAGAATGAAAATGATGATTGCAAAAGGAGCATTCGAGTGTCTAAAGTCTTTTGATATGGGATTTTGCGAGAGCTGTGTTATGGGAAAACAGAATAGAGTAAGCGTCACAAAGAGCCCTAGAGAGCCAAAGAAAGTGCGGTTGGAAATGGTCCATACAAATGTTTGGGGACCATATCCAGTATCATCACTTGGAGGATCCACGTTCTATGTTACCTTCATTCATGATTCCAGCAGGAAGTTACGGGTTTACTTCTTGAAGCATAAGTCATATGCGTTTGCAACTTTCAAGAAGTGGAAAGCTGAAGTTTAGAATTAGACCGGGTTTAAAGTCAAATGCCTAACATCTATTAATGGAGGGGAGTATAACAAATTAGAGTTCAAGGCATTCTGTGCAGCTGAGGGAATCAGATTGATGAGAACAGTTCTTGGTAAGGCAAGACAGAATGGAATTGCAGAGAGGATGAACAGAACATTTAATTAGCGTACAAGAAGTATGAGGATACACGGTGGGCTGCCCAAAACATTTTAGGAGGATATTGTGAGCACAATGCATACTTGATCAATAGGGGACCATCAGTTCCTTTAGGGTTTAAGATTTCAGAGGAGGTGTGCACAGGAAAAGAACTCAAGTACTCACACTGAGGACTTTTGGTTGCACTGCTTATATTCATGTTGATATAGAAAATAGAGACAAGCTTGATGCCAAGGATGTTAAGTGTTACTTCATAGTCTATGGTTCTGATTTGTTTGGTTACATGTTTTGGGATGACAAGAACAGAAAGATCCTGAGACATTGGGATGTGACATTTGATGAGTCGGTCATGTACAAGGACAGAGAGCAGAAGGTTCTAGAGATCAGAAAGCATGTGGGAGTTGAGGTTGAGTTGGAGAAGAGTAACCCAGAGATGTTGAAGCAGATACTCAACCAACTCCTACTGAAGAATCTGAAATGGAGCAAGTTACACCCGAGCAGGGTTTTAAGGAGATAATCCAGAACCATCAGGGCAACAGATATGTATTCACCTTCATTACACTATTTATTGCTGACTAATGAGGGGGAACCAGAGACTTTTTATGAGACCACCAGGTGGAGGATTCAATCAAGTGGGAGAAAGCCATGGATGATGAGATGAGGTCACTAGAGAAGAACGACACATGGGTGTTGACTGAGTTAGATGCAGGGAAGAGAGCTTTGCTGAACAAGTGGCTGTTCAGAATCAATACTAAACCAGATGGCAAAAAAGGTTCAAGACTCGTTTAGTGGTTAAAGGATATTCACAAAAAAAGGTATTGATTATGCTGAAATTTTTTATCCTTTTGTGAAATTAACCTCTATGCAAATTCAGTAGAGTACTGTTGCATCGGAGAACTTGCATCAAGATAAAATGGATGTAAAAACAACGTTTTTACATGGAGATCTGGACAAAGAGATCTATATGCAACAATCGGAAGGATTTGTGGTTCTAGGCAAGGAACACATGGTGTGCAAGCTCACCAAGAGCTTGTATGGACTAAAGCAAGCATCAAGGTAGTGCTACAAGAAGTTTGACTCCTTCATGACCAAGAGTTGATTTTGCAAAGCTGAAAAAGATCCGTGTTGTTACTTCAATAAATACACGTATTCATATGTCTTTCTACTCTTGTATGTGGATGATATGTTGATTGGAGGATCTAGTATGTGGGAGATTAATAATCTAAAGACAAGGTGGTCTGCAGCGTTTGAGATGAAAGATTTGGGTCCAGCGAAGCTGATTTTGGGGATGAGGATTTCTGGGATAGATCTGCTAGCACTTTAAATCTATCTCAGGAGTTGTACATTGAGAAGATGTTGAGCATATTCAGGGTTAATGATGCTAAAACCAGGACTACTACATTGGCAAATCACTTCAAATTGTCAAAGGAGCAGTCAGCCAAGATAGTCGAGGAGCGTGAGCATATAACACTTGTTCCATATGCTTCAAAGTTGGGAGTTTGATGTATTCTTTTGTATGCACTAGACCTGATATAGCACATGCAGTGCGAGTTGTTAGAAGGTACATGGTGAACCCGAGGAAAGAGTATTAGGAAGTTGTGAAGTGGATTCTGAGATATATGAGAGGTACATCCAGTACTTTACTTTGTTTTGGCAAAGTCAAGGTGACTCTGTAGAGTTTTGTGGATGCTGATCTTGGTTGGGATGTGGACTCGAGCAAGAGTACATCCGGGTACATTTACACCATAGGTGAAACAATAGAGAGTTGGATGTTCAGGCTTCAGAAGTGTGTTTCTCTTTCATCTACTAAAGCTGAGTATGTGGAAATAGCTGAAGCTGGGAAAGAGATGATATGGCTGGCAGATTATCTGGAGGATTTGCGCAAGAAGCAGAGCGAGAAGATTCTTTACTCAGATATCCAGAGTGCCATATACATGATCAAAAATCCAGTATGTCATTTGAAGACAAAGCACGTCAGAAAGCGGTACCATTTAACTCACAGGGCTGTGGAGGATGGTGATATGTGTTTGGAGAAGATAGAGGGTGCAAAGAACCCGACAGACAGGTTGACGAAATGTGTTGATGTTAGGAAACTTGTGTTATGCAAAACCTCGGGTTGTCTTCTGTAGTTATTGCTACAGATGTTGCGGTGCGGTAAAGATGTTGATGATGAAGAGATTTTTTTTGATAATGTATTTTATGGATGACTGAATCACTCTCCAAGTGGGAGAATTGCTAGGTTGTGGAGCCTGATTAATATTTGATGTACTGTAACAAAAAATACTCTTAATAATTAATATATGTACCCCACCACCGTGGAAGCTTACTCACGGGGTGTTACCACGAAATATTGGTTTCTCTCTTTCTCTCTCTAGATCTCTCATCTATTTCTCTTGAAAGTTCTTGTGTTTTTCCTTCATCAAGTGTGTGTGTGTGTGGATTCGATCCTAAAATTTTTTATTATTATATTCACCCAAGAATTACAATTTATTCAAGAAACATTACACCCCTTTTACCCCTCATGATTTACGCAAACATTCGTACATAAAATTCAACCATTAAAACATATCATTTTTCACATACTTTCGGTTGACATAACTTAACATGCTTACAATTCCAAACGCATATCACGAAAATCAAACTTCATACTTAAACTACGATCAAACATACCAACAACATGATCTCTAACCTATCTCACATTGAGACAAAACGGAAAGTATGGACAAGGTGTTCGACACGAATGGGAACAACCCTTGTTTTCGAGTAGATTCATGTAAGTCTTAAGGGTCTCTTGGGAAAGAGACAAAGAGTAAGAAAACCCATACCTTTTATGAACTTCAAACCTCTACTTGATACCCAAAATCTTCCCCAAAAATCATGTCCAAATCCCCTCAAAGTCAACACAAACACTACAACCAAACTTTTCTTTCCCTACGTGATTGATTTCGTTTGTTTTCTAATATTTTCGTTGTGAGTTCTTCAAGCGTGAAGAAATTTGCTTTATTTACTATTTTATGAAGTTATTTGGCATTGAGAATCGTGAGTGAGAGTGATAGAGACATGAGAGAGAGAGATGAGCATGGGAGATAAGTGTTTTCTTCGTATTAGGAGTCTAGTTTAGGATTTAGTCAAATAAGGTTTAAATTTAATTACTAAAAAAATGATTTACTTTTATTTTAAATAAGCTAATAAATGATAAATATAAATAATTATATAAATTTACCAACTTAAATTAAAAACAATTTAATTCATTTCTTCCACCTAAGTTCGAACCCTGGAGCAAAACTTCATATCAGCATTCCAATTTCTGCCATCTCTACACAAAATACGCCTCCACCTTATTAATTAAATAATTAATTATATACTTAGAGTAATTAAGATACTACCCTTAGCCTTGAAAAATACCATTTTACCCCTACACCCTCCAAACCTAAGATTTTCTTTTTTAAGTCCGGTAAAGACTCCTTCAAGTAAATCTTCGTATTCGAGATCCCTACATGGTTGGACCCA
Organism: Solanum peruvianum; assembly: GCA_027705065.1. Taxonomy (NCBI): domain Eukaryota; kingdom Viridiplantae; phylum Streptophyta; class Magnoliopsida; order Solanales; family Solanaceae; genus Solanum; species Solanum peruvianum. Next base: position 13,615,179 of record JAKWJD010001760.1, read on the forward strand.
ACCTTTCCTAGATCAAATAACTCCCCATTTTAGTTGTCAAGGATGTAGCAAGGGTTCGGAGGTCTGTTTCTACGCGAATCATTCCGTGTGAACCCGGTCTAATCGTTAGAATTCTAGACATATTAAGCATTACTTAGCATATCCATTTTTAGGGTTGTTACACATATGCTACCATACGAATCCTTTTCATGATCTAGTAAGGTCCTAAGTATCTACGACTGTGCTTCCCTTTCTTTCCAAATCTCATCACTCCTTTCATAGGTGAGACCTTCAAAAAAACTCAATAATCAACTTTGAATTCTAGTTCCCTTCTCCTTACATCTGCATAAGATATCTGACGACTATGGGCTTTCTTAAGTCTATCTCTAATGAGTTGCACTTTCTCCATAGAATAAAGAACTTAATCTGGCCCTATCAGAGCTTCTTTACCTACTTCAAACCAACCAACAGGAGATCTAATCTACGCCCATACAAAGCCTCATAAGGGGCCATCTTAATGCTTCAATTGTAGCTATTATTGTAGGCAAACTCAATAAGAAGAAGGTGATCATGCCAACTACCTTTGAAATCGACCACACAAGCTCTCAACATATCCTCTAAGGTCTAAATGGTATACTCTGTGTGCCCATCTTTATGTCGATAAAATGTTGTACTTTAGTAACAAGACCTTTCTGAAATGATTTCCACAAATAATAGGTAAACTGAGGACCTCTATATGAGATAATAGACAAAGGAACCCCATGCAACCTCACAATTTCATTTATGTAAAGCATGGCATAGTCCTCCGTCGAATATGAAGTCTTGACCGCTAAAGAGCGAGAAGACTTAGTCATCCTATCAACTATCACCCAAAAAAAGTCATGTTGTATGCGAGTATGCGATAATCATGTGATGAAGTCCATATTGATCACATCCCATTTCCAAGTATGAATATAAATCTCTTCTTCTCATAACTTCTGGTTTCTGATGTTCTACGTTGGCTTGTTGGCAATTGGGACACTTACTCACAAAGTCTGCTATATCCCTCTTCATGGCATTCTGCCAATATACTTCACGCAAATCATGGTACATATTAGTGGCACCTGGATTAATAGAACACCTAGATTTATGGGCTTCTGTAAGAATATGTTGTCTCCACTCTCCCACATCAGGAACACAAATCTACCCTAGTAGTGAAGTACACCATATCTCCTTTGGGAGAAAATCCCCTCTCTGATTATGGACTTTACCCTTAAGTTCAAGCAAGATTTTCTATAACCTCCACTGCCAATGACGATTCTTCCCCATTTTTAATCGTTAAACTGCTGTCTGATATGCTCATAAGGCAAACTCCCAAGCGAGCAAGCCTGTGAACATCCTTCACTACCTCCTTCTTTTCTTCCTCAACATGAGCTACACTACCCATAGATAATCTACTAAGAGCATCGGCTACTACATTCGCCTTACCAAGATGATAATGCAGACTCATATCATAATCCTTAGTAAACTAAGCCATCTTCTATGTCGAAGATTCAACTATTTCTTGGTGAACACATACTAAAGGATCTTATGATCGGTGAACACATATGCATGGACACCATAGAAGTAGTATCTCCATATCTTGATTGCAAACACCACTGTTGCAAGCTCGAGGTCATGAGTTGGATAGTTATTATATGCGCCTTAACTATCACCTTACCTCGTTGCATCAACACACAACCTAGGCCAACTCTAGGTTCATCACAATAGATCACATAACAATCTGAACCCTCTGGTGAAGTCAAGAAAGGAGAGGTAGTCAATTTAGTTTGAAATTTTTTGAAGCTTTTCTCACAATCATCTGACTATTGGAACTTGACCATCTTCTGAGTCAACCTAGTCAATGGTGAGGCTATGGATGAAAATCCTTCCAAAAACCTTCTTCAATAACCTTCTAGACCTAAGAAACTTCTGATATCTATAGCAGAGGTACGTCTGTGCAACTATTTCATTGCTTCTGTCTTCTGCGAGTCCACTCGGATCCCTTCACTAGATACAATGTGACCAAGGAAAGCAACGGATTGCAGCCAGAACTCACATTTGCTGAACTTAGCGAATAACAGTAGATCCTAGAGAGTTTGTAAAACGATTCTCAAATGACTTGCATGTTCTTCCTCATTTGTAGAGTAAATGAGGATATCATTAATGAAGACAATAACGAACAAGTCCAAGTACTATTTGAACACTCTCTTCATCAAATCCATGAAAGCTGCAGGAGCATTAATTGCAAAGTCCAAACGACATAACTACAAATTCATAATTAACATACTGAGTTCTAAGGATAACTTTGGAATGTCAATATTTCTTACTCTGAGCTGGTGATAACCCGATCTAAGGTTTTTTTTTTATAGAAAAGGCTAACAACATGTCATCAATCTTGGGGTTGGTATACTTATTCTTGATTGTGACATTGTTCAACTGTCTATAGTCAATACACATTCTGAGAGAACCATTTTTCTTCCTTACGAACAACACTGGTGCACCCCATGGTGAAGTACTAGGTCTAATGAAGCCCTTATCTAAAAGGTCATTCAACTTCTCTTTCAATTCCTTAAGCTCTATTGTAGCCATTACGTAAGGAGGAATAGAAATAGGCTGGGTATCTTGAAGGAGGTCAATTCCAAAGTCGATTTCCCTTTCAGGAGGGACTCCGGGAAGATCTATTGGAAACACTTTGGGAAACTCAGTGAATACTGGAACTAATTGAAGAGTTGGAGTTTCAGAGCTAGGATCCTTAACCTAAACTATATGACGGAGATAACCTTTAGAGATCATCAATCTAGCATTAAGGGAAGAAATGAATCGACTCGTAGGCGCTAAGATACTACCCTTCTATTAGAAGATTGGTTCATCTAGAAACTTAAAATGAACAAACCCAGTTCTACAATCGACTAATGCATAACATAAGTGTTACCAATCCCTGACTAGAATGACATTGAAGTCTAACATTTCTAACTCTATTGATTTGCTGAGCTTAGTTTTTGAGAGACTGTGACAGGGAAATTTTTGTATATTCGTCGAGTTGTAACTAGGTAACCGACTTTCATAGAGATTGAGAAAGGTTCTGAGAGAGTTTCTGGACTAACACTGAATTGGACTGTTATGCTTAGTTACAAAGAACAAAGTCATCCTCATTGTCTTTCCACTTAGTAAATTCAACTATATGTGAGTCATATCCTTAAACTAGTAGGATGCCAATTTAACTTATCATTACCAGTTACTTGCATCACACAAATATTTTCTTGACCTCACTTCATGTGTCCTTACAAACTTGTGACCCTAAAAACTTAGGAGGATTCATCTTAACAAAATTACAAACTCTGGCTGCAATTAATCTATCATTTTTATTAGTAGGAACTCGAACTTGCTGATTGTTTTGGTTGTCATACTTTTATCCAAAAGTTAAACTGGCATTCTGAAATTCTACATTAGAACTTCCTTATCTAGTACTAGATGAATTATGTTAGCATTGCGTTCATTAGAAGTCCATGCCTAGGTTCGAAGAGGAGGCATGATTTGAAACGTAGAACATCAAGTTAGAATGGAATAAGATCATACCTCAAACAGGATAAGAGCAACAAGAAAGTGAAGTTTTTCCTTAGAAACTTCATGGCCTCCCTCTCATTAGATGTGGTGCACTTCACACCCATGAAAAGGACTCTACTTAGTGCGGCTTTTCAGACATCCTAGGACACCTAAACCTAGTGCTACGATACCAAGTTTCGACATGCACCAATCTACCCTGGAAACGCGAACACGGAACCTAGAACGACAGTTGATCCCAAGCTAACCCTACTGGCATGATCATGAGCATACTAAAGATAATAAACTGATGTGGAAGCTAAGTCATAATTAAATATGAAAATATGGGGAATACCCATATTTCATAATTGAGATATTTCAAAATAATAAGTTAATACAATGGAAATATTAACTTAATACTAAGTTGAATCTTACTATGTCTGAAATAAGCCTCTAAACTGGACTAGAAATACTCGGACAAGCCCCAGCTAAATCAAGATAAAACTAAAACTAAGTGACTAAAGACTGAAAGGAAACTCGTAAATGTTGTCCTCGGAGAATGAGGACTCACCACTGAATCTGCTGAACTGGAGATCATAAATCGATCTATGCGTGATCTGGATACTGCGAATTTGAACCTACATCTTGAGAAGATGTAGCACACGTATGCATCAGTACTTGTATGGTACTAAGCATGTAGGATAGAGTAAATATGAAATAAAAAATAACTAAACAAGCATAAAAGAAAGTATAATAATTTGACATGATAAACTGATTTTTTAGCTAACTGGATGCAATGATCAATTAATATCATGCTAAAGCTGTGGGAGCTACTAATAACTGGTGATAAAACGACATGAGCTAAATGTGGAGTTCGATTTATACGCCCAATTGAGTGGACCCAATATACCCTGCGAAAGGTCTAAAGTGATGATGGCATAATCAGTAAACTAATTGCCCACAGAGGGGACTTATAACCTACCTGGATAGTAGTTCTGGGACTATTAGGTACGCCAAATCCTTGTCCAACTCGGTATTATGCTACTCCCAATGTATTCTATAAATTAACTGATTCTGTCTGAGTTTCTGTAAAATTTTATAGCTCAAAACTAAATATGCAAACTAAGAATGCACCAATTAATCTTGTAATTATGTATTTATAACTGATACATGTATATATGAAGTGTCTGAAATATCTGTCCTAGCTTGTGTACTTCAAGAACTAAAGAAATACAAAGCTAGGGTTCAGAAAGTCATGAGATAATCTTAGTAATAACATGATAATCTGATTTGCAACATAAAGTTAACAAATTCATGAAGTTCTATAAAGTTTCTAGAAACCCTAGGTCTAATTATCATAATAGAATCAATAATCTGATTGAAAACTAGGGACCCAATGGGTGAAAGGAACCCACTTGTGAAATCCCACATTACAGCTGATGAAATCAACAAAAAATACTTAAGTTTCCGGGATGGAACTGTTGGAGCTTGCAGCATTCTTTTACTAGGGTTCTTGAGCTTTTTCTCCTCTCTTACTTCTAATCGTCTAGGTTTTGATTTAATGATTTGATTTGGATATGTTTTAATTATGTTTCTAGTATTAAACTGACTAAAATCTAATGATTTAGGGTCAAAATGACGTAAATTAGGTTTAAATGGAGTGGAAAAGGTCAAAAAGACCCCTGGAAAAGTTATTGTCGAAAAAAATGACGGTCAGGACTGACGGTGCGTCATCTGACCAATGCCCCGCCATTGGGTCTGTCGACTTGGCCTGTTCGATAGACCTTTACTAAAATGGGCATAAGTTTTTACTAAGAGGTCTGATTTTAAGAAATTCTAGGTCTATAGAAAGATAATTCAATTATCCATCTGTGGGTAGGTCATGGAACACTTAATTGATTTTATGCATAGAGTTATGACCATATGAAGTTTACCCAACTGCATTTCCCCTTAACTGTCTGCAAATTTTCCACCTACAAAACGTAGGTCCACCTGCGGACCAGGCTAGTCATCCTTAGCTCTTGTCAGAGAGGGGGCGAATGGGGGTCACCATCGAAGGTCACGGACTACGGACCATCGACTGTCCTACGGACAATCGGTCCATCCATCGATCAAGACTTAGCGAACTTTTCTCGACTGAGTTTTTGGGAGTTTCTTATCCCATCGATGGTTGTGCAGAACATACCGTCGTCTGTCCTACGAAGCGTCAATGCCACCATTTGTTGCACCTATAGATTTTTCTTAAAAAACTAATGTTTGATCTATTTTTGCTACGGGGTGTTACACTTTTGTTTTTTCTGAATCCTGAGTCAAGGGATTTTAGGTCATCATTTATTTCCCTTCATGGATTTCTTTAAAGACCATTTATTTACATTTTAAGCTTTTATTTTACTACTTTTTCTTCTTTTTTTCTTTTTTTTTCTCTTACCTTCTGTTCTTTTCATTTTTTTGTATGGAGGGCTTCCATTTTTCTGCAATACCATTTGTTTGCGACACTTCTTTTGCACTTCTTGACTTATTATGTCCCTTCTCACCACAGCCTAAAACTTAGGATTTTGGCCTATATTTCCGATTTAATTATATCATATCTCAAAAACTGTAAAAGGTAGTGGATAACGCAAGGTTTAGGTTTCATCAAGGTTTTTTCAAGGAAGAGGTAAGTGTCAAAGGGTGTTCAAAAGAGTTTCACATACTCATGGATAGAGCCACAAAAGAGGTATATGTCAAGGTTTGGTAACATTCATAAGAATTGCCTAAGATTATGTCAGGAGGGTACCTTTCAAAATTAGTTAGACTAACAGGAAAAATTCTAGGTTTATTCATGCAAAGTTCAAGGTAAGCTCATCACACAAGGAAGTGAAACTTAAATAAAACAAGACAATACACTTGCATTAGTGTGCGATGTTCCTTGCAGAAGAATCAATTCGATAATTGTCTAATCATAACAAGATTCAAAGTGTTCACATATTGCCTATGTAACTTCATTCATTCTAATTTAAGCCGCATATTAATGTTTGTTCGATTGAGAATAAATTTAAAGTCATCGGTATTGATTGAAATTGAGACTCAAGTTTGTACGAGAAAAACCACTTTGAGCATTAGGTAGCGATATTTTTTAACTGTGAAATTTTTTCCATAATGGTCCAAATTATTATGAAATTAGGACCTAAAAGATATCCATAATCGCAAACATTTACGAAAGTAGTTTTAGAAAAAAATTATACAAACAAACCCAAACATATATCAAAACATATAAATATTCACCACAACAACAGAAAAATCAAGTGACCTCACCCTACCAGAATTAAAACTATTTGTCCTCAAATTAAAATAATGAAAATATCCAAGATTTTAAGCAAGATAAACAGAAAAGGAAAAAGTGGAAAGGAGATCATGCTTATCCAGCTTCTTAATTTATCGGTGTAGGAGCACCTGAAGTGTCTCCCAAAATAAGACAGTTGCGCCTGCAATATTGCTACTCTAAGTTTCACCACTCTTTTCATTTGCCCTAGTATCACCAGCAATATTAATTGCAACCCAAATATCTATTTCATGACCTGCTATGAATGCATGTATGGCATTAATGAACACTCGTGCCCATGAGGGCACATAAGGGTTGACGGGAATTCATCGTATGGCCCTATCTTCCATTGTATAATTTTACTCTCTGGCTAGTTCTGCTATCTTTTACTCGTCTCAAAACTCTTGTGTTCGGATTTTCCTAGGTGGATGCTTTATGCCTGTGAATTTAGGCCTATCCTTTTCTGCAAATATTACAATTGATAAGTTACACAATATTCTATAGAGGGGGCAATGGACGTTCTAATTGTAGAGTCACATCAAAAAACTAATTAGTAATGAGTTGATTATGTTAGGGTCTTCATGAAAGAGATGTACAGATGATGAAAGGGTGAAAATAAAAGGGCGAACAAGAAATCTTTCGGTGAATCGTTGAGTGCAATTTGCAATTCAATTTGATCACTGAAAGTTTCAAAATTAGAAAACATATAAGTAATTCAGTCAATGGTGAATAGTTGACATTAGGAGAACCATCGAGCAATTTGACGAGCTGCATTCAACTCGCCAAAGGTACCAAGATGTCTATTTTCATTCCATTCTTTCAAATACCACCCTGCAACCTCCGATAATGAGACTCAAGCCTCTTCAACATCAACTTTTAACAAAGACCCATAACATTTCCCCAATCCCTAAACACATCAGTTTAACTTAAAATATAGTCGAATGGAATTTTACCATCTATGCACGAAATATTAATTAATAATCGATAGTAAATGATATCCCATCAACTCAAAAACATAATAAAGATTTTGCATTATTAATTATTATCTAAATGAGTAAAACTTTTGATAAAAACTACAGGGTTTGATTACTAGATTTTGCTGCTGAATTAAACATTAATCATGTGCTTGCAGCAATGGAATCCAAAACCTAGCACAATTCGACAATTAGAATAATATAGAGTGCAAGAAATTAAAAAAATAGAGTGCAAGCGTGAGTTTGGAAAATAGGCAAAGTGAAAGGAAAGATTAGAACCAGGACTTCTAGACGTGGTACATGTGACCGTCCGTGTTCTGCTCATTAGGCGATATTAAGTAGGACTTCAAAACTTTCATCGGTGGTGTTTGTTGAGATCGCCCACTAGGTTGGCGAATTGCCGATAAAGATTATTAATCTAATGAATTTTTCATACTCAACATGTTAGGTGTATAGAGTCAAGTGCCGGGGAATGATTAGTTAAGCTGAACCTATCCGCGTTCTGCAAAAATTATATCTTCGCTGTCACATTGCATCTTTCCAAGCACTTTTCCTTCCTGAACTTGTGATACTTACTTACACTTATTTTATCAAGATATCAAAAAGAAAGAAAATAAATGGTTTTGGGTTGCCTCCCAAAACAACCTTAGTTAACGTCGTGGCACACGCAAGTCAGGCTTCATGTTTCACTCTTGGGGTTATCCATAGTATAACTAGGCAAACCACCTTTCTGTCTCGGGTTGAGATTACTTGATATATGGCCTATCTTGGCCTCTAATTCTTGATTGAGACTGAATAGGAGCTGAGCGTCTGATATAAGATGGATGCATAATCTTTCATGCCCTTTAGCATTTTTCCTGATCATTCAACTTAGTTGAGGATACATCAAAGCATATCCTCAGATATACCACTTTCTGAATCCTTGGGATTTTTCCACTCGTGGGGAGGCACATACCTATCCTTCTCTCCATTATTCTAAGAAGGGTTCCAATCTCGCCATTCTCGGTCTTTATCCTTCTAGCCTTCCTCTCTAGCCCAACCTTGATTACCACCCTGCCTTGCTTAGTTCGATTGGTAAGCACTTCCTTGGTTTTGTAAGAAGTTCACCTCTTCACTGTATAAAACTTCAAACTTTATGTCATCAAGGTTTGTATTGTCAACTCCCACAATTTTGATGCAAAGGTTTCCTTCTCCCATGTAATTCTTTGACAAAATATCATGTTGTGTCATGACCTTGGCCATATTTTATCCCTTTTATCATCTTTTTTTATCTTTAGTTTGAATAATTGAAGGGTAACTAGAGGAATTTGGTCCTCGCGAGTGTACCACGATTTATGATGTCGTCATGACACCCATAAGTTTAACTTCCACTACGTACAATTGTATAATTAGTCCTCCTTGTGTGAGTTGATGAATAACCCCTTTAATGATTATGTCTAGGATTCGATAGAAGTATTAGAAGAGGACATTTTGATAAAGTCTATGCGTTGGGAATTGAAGTACCAACTTTTAAAATCGAAGCCAAGTTTCATGCAACTTTTCGCTATTCATACGCTTAAAGACTTGGATACTATCACGAACAGTCATCATCTTCGAAGGGGAGAAGAATCGTATATTGAAATTTTTAAACAGTTCCTCCCATGAAGTGATTGAGTAACCATACTTTGCCCATCAGTGAGAAAAGGGAATAGTCTCAGTCGAACTAATTCCAGAGAGATATTTTTTTAACAAGAACGGTCGACACACATCTACAAAGTTTCGTTTATGCTCATGTGGGTGCTCATGAGATAATCCACTAAAAATTACCTTAAGTTGCAAAAGTTATAACATAGTACTGGCTATGTGGAATATTGTATTTCCCTCTACTGAAGGTAAGAGGATGGCCCAACACCTCCCATGAGATGCGGGTCATTTATGTTGGGCTCCTAGACATCATTCAGATTGCCAATGTTAACCAGACTTCTATTACTACCGTTAATGCTCCAACTTCTTGGGAATTTTAAGCAATAAATAAAACAAATCTAAACATTAAATTAGTGGAAACTACACTACAAAGAACTAAAAACTATAATTAACTACATTTTCACGTAATATCAATATGAACTAACCTAAAGTTTTAGTGTCTATTAATCAAAGCTAGTATTATAACCCAATCAAGGTTTGGATTCGTGTCCCAAGGGAGTGGTAGTGAGTTTTGTAGCTACTTAGAATTTTGTTCTAAATAGTGACACTTTAAGATATTTTTGAGTATCAAAATAAAACAAGATCAATTTCTAAAACTAAAGTGTCAAATATCAAGAAGGGGTTTTGCCAGAAGTAGTAAAATACAAAAATAAAGGAGAAAACAAGTATGGGAGAGAGTTCTTGGAGTGTGACTACAATATATGTTGACACAAACTAATGGGTACATTTTTTTAACATAAAAATTCGCAAGACATTGGTGACTAGCTAACTTTTAGGTGAAAGTAAGTCTGTCTCGGGCAACTAACCCCATATCAGATGGGTTCCTCTCGGACACCCACTCGTCTAAAATAACCATCCTATTCCTTACCACACCCTGACCTTTCGATAGATGGAGATTGGATATGGGACTACGGCTTACCCTCTCAGGCTGAACCTCATGTCGACCCACTCCTTAGGCCATCCATCTAGTGGTCTTGGTTTTGTGACCTTCCTTCGGGCAAGCCGAAAACAAATGTGTTTGCAACTAAAAACCCATCAAATTAAACCACAACTTCTAGGTGAAATCACCATTAAAATTCATCTAATCCTATCAGCATGAAAGATCCAACAATGATATCAAGACATTTGCTAACTAACACCCCAAGAGTTGGGGCTTTTAGCCTCACATCAAGCAATAATAAAATATACTTATGTGATAAAGGAAAAAAGTGCTATAAGAGATTTAACCTTAATAATATCAAACCAAGGCAAATAGAGAAAACCCACTTCAAAGATTTGACAAAGAACTTCTTTCTTAAAGTTTCCTTAAAACCCTCTTCAAGCATGAGAGAAAAATATAAAACTAGAGTTCTAAAAAGTGAAAAATTATACTAATGTTTCGGCTTCAAAAAATATTTTATGTTGTAGTATTTATAGGCTTTATATTTTGTTCTGGCGAATGCATTTCGCGTCACTGTCGTGAATCGCCGAGTTATTCGGTGATGTACCCGTTCTCTGATTCCTCCGCATTTGTGCCTTGCCTTTATATCAATGTATGTTGTAATGTTGGTCAGAATAACTCTGTTTTGCGTAAATATTCGGTGAAGCGCCTACCTCTCCTTTTAGACGCCTTTTTATCCACTTCCTTCAGGACTCACTTGCTGTAACAGAAGGCTGAATTTTACTATTAGGCTTATCGCCAATTGCGCTTGGCGATGCAAACTTTGTATCTTCAACTCTTTTCTTCTGTTTTGCGCCTAAGTGTCCATGCTCCTACAAAATCCTCAAATACCTTAAACTTAAAAGGTTTTATTAGATATTGATATAAAATACACAATTGAGGGCACTACTTGCATTAAAATAAGGCCCTAGATTAATCCAATTTAAGGACTTATCACTAATTTATAATTAAAGTAATTCAACATTTTATCCACATTTTCATAATTTTTTTTTATTTCTTTGTTTTTGGCATCTTTTTTTTTCTCATTTTTTGTGTTTATGTGTCTGTGTGTATGAAGAAGTTGAGTTCATTAAGAAAATTGTTGTCTTAAATGTTCATCTATTTAGATTAAAAAAAGGTATATAATTATGCATAAAAAGTTATATAGTGATGTGTAAAGTAGAATCTATTTGTACAAATATTGTACAAGTACTAATATGTGAGCTGTCAGATTTCCTCCAGATTTGAAATCTGATGAAATTTAGTTTCGTTGTCATAGTAAAATTAACGTATTTTGGTTAATGTGTCTCTTTTAAAGATTCAATTAATTTTTTATGTCTTTAAATTTAACTTAAGCCTTTCATATGAGTAGTAAAATAATCTAGAAAATATCTATTATAGGATGCACTACTTTTTGGGTGAAATAACCAGGTACAACTTAATTCTAATCTCACCCCTTTAAACATTATGTTCTGTGACTCACTCAGTTTGAATATAATTTGAGTGACCAAATATAATTTTTTTTAATGTATATTGACCAAACATTATCATGAAGTCCATTATTCATAATTCTTTTTTTAATTTTCAATGTTGGAGGCTCAATGGAGATGAAAGTCTCCACAAATCTTTCCTAGAAACTTATATCACAAAAATAAGTGATTCTCTAAAAAGAAGACAGAAAAAAAAGAGTTTTGTTGTCTCATTAGAGAGTAAAAAAACATTAAAAATCTCTATTGTTATCCCTCATGTCTATGCAAGGAGTAAAGGACATAATGTTTCAATCTCAGATAAATTTTCAGGATAATTCTTTGATTTAGTACTCTTTTTGTAAAGATTTGTTTATATAAATATTTTTCCTTTCACCCGATAATTGTTACTTATAAGCCTGTTTTGAGAAAATATTTATCAAATCTTCACGCCAGAGATCACAAATCCAGCATAAATGATATTTCTATTTTAGTATAAGTTGTGAATTATGTACTTTCTCAACTAAAATTTCGCAAATATTTATCAAGAACGAAGTTGAATGACTCTCACATCTATTTGTGACCGATTCAGCATTTTCACATTAGATTGACAGAGAAACTTAGTATTCAGTTCAAATCAGTATTCTCAGTCTGGTGTCCATGTGTGGAAGGATGAGGGGTTATATTCTTGGCTCTTAGTTTGTTAAAATAACTTCAAAATTTAGATCTCGAGTGTGTCAAATTCTTATGCATCTTTCTACTTTGCTTTTATACAAACTTATTTAGTTGGCAATCCTAAGGAACAACTTATTCAACTATATCATTTTTTATTTTATGTTATGTAGAGTAGTAACTATTTAGGTTGACTTCAGTGCATGTCGCATTGAGAATCTCCAAAGAAATTCGAAGTGCCTATTATAGTCTAGGATGATTTCCATTTGTGACTTATAGTTTCTTGCAAGAAATGGAGATCAAAAGTGTTCCAAAGTGCCATAACGGTATGTATTAGAGTGTTATGGTTTTCAATCAATATATCTTTGTTCTCATAGAGAGTATGGCATTGTGAACTTGCTTTCATTTGATTAGATTCTGACAATATTTGGATTTACAATCCCCTCAAGGTCTTGGTGTTGTATTCGTCCAACAGTGGAAACCATGCAATATCTTTTTCTAAAGAGTTAATATACCTATAAGGTATGCGAGTACTTTTCCTTGAGTGCAGGTCTTACACATGGTATTTGCTTAAAGTAGGTATTACAAAGGTAGTGGAAGAACCCTGTAAATGTACATTTGAAGTCCTTATATCAAGCATTGCCCTGTGTTATTATCTGGGAGATATGGAAGAGGCGAAAAAAATAAAGTATGGTTGTAATGTCTCCTTGAACAGGTGAATTTTTCAGGTTTCAAAAATATGCACATTTTACTATTGTATAGGTTTTCTAAGATAAAAATATTGTCTTCTAATTGACCTAAATTTGATTTCGATGTAAATCCTAAGGAATAACTGATTCAACAAAAATGGAAATTTTAAGATTACAATTTTTTCTTTCTGGGGGAATAATATCGATAGGCAGACATGAACGTAATTTCCTTTGTATCTATGTTGCGAAAGATATAAGTAGGATATATAATGTCCTATGGTGGTTCTCTCAAGTTGCAGCTTATCCGCTACAAAATTAAATATATGTTTGTTCTTAGCACATAACTACATTGTTTTTTACATAGCAATAACATTTTTTTCAATAAAACTAACAATAAAATAATGAAAATGACTCAATTTGTTTGACACTTCCTATAGAAATTACAAAAATGATGTTGAAATAGTCGTTAAATATTCATTTGGAAACTAATATTCCTTCCTAGTCATGGCAGATTTCAAAATGAAAACAAATATAGCATACCAACATATAACACAATATGGATCTAACATCGTTCAATAATCCTATGTAGTTTAACCTTCATGATTTAATATACTAAGCCTATTGATTATTTTTCTTGATAAACATTGAGATAATTGTAGGCACAAAATTGAGCCAGTCATAGTAAAAACACATTCACATTTGATCGTGTTCTGTTTCTTGACACAGACAAACAAGCTGAATACTATACTATCTTCTAGATGATTATGTTTCCAAAGTGGTAAGCCCCCTTATGTGAATTCGAATTCCAGTATTTCAATTGGGAAACTTCTTAAATATGTGTTCAGACTCTTAATTTTGGTATAAAACAAAACAAACTTTTTTTTGGATGAAACACATATCAATCAATGATATTAGCATAAGGTAGTTCACCTCCGTGCAAAGCGTAAGATTTTACCTAGTTTACTTATATTATATTATATTATATTATACTAGGAAAATTACCAGAGTTTCGCCCGGTGGTGAACTACATCAATAATCTACTTTTGAAGATTTTATAATATAAGTGTTTTCGACAGGGTAGTGATATACTATGGTTTCACGATATTTTTAATGCTTTTTCCTTAAGTTTAGTGTTAGTCCAAAAGCCTTTTTGTATTGATTTTTATGTAAGTTTCTCTTTATTTGCAGGAAATCTGTCTAAAGATGAGCGCAAAAGTTTTTGAGCAAGAAATGCAGAGAAGTTACTACCTACGGGTCCTGTGACGATACGTCGAGCTCGTGACGACACGTAGGTGGCATATTAGTGAAGCTGCTGAAGAATGATGGAGAAGTCTGAACTAAGTGTGGGCTTACGAAGTTCATGACGGACTTTCATACCCACGACGGTCCGTCCTGCTGGTTCATCGTGATGATCAGAGAGTAGTCCAGTACCCAAATTCCAAGAAGTTTAAGTGTTATGGAACGGAGACCCTCGACTGAACATCGTGCTTGAAACGGTCCGTCATACCTGCCTTCGAGGCTAATGAAGAGAGCAGCAGAACAATTTGTGAAGTATAGGATGACGGAGGCCATGTCGGCCCGTCGTGACCATGACAGCCCGTCGTGACCACGACGGCCTGTCACGAGGTCCGTCGACTCAGACGCGTTTTGACAGATTTTTAGCAATAAGATTCCTTCTTATTTTAGGTTTTTGTTTTTTATAAATATTTGGAAAACCCATGTTTTGGGGGTTGGACTCTTTGTTTGTTAGACTCTTTGTTAGTAGACTCTTGGATATTAGACTTTGTGATTATTATAATTTTGGAGAATCATTAGTCCTCGATTAATTTTTCAGCAATTGATACACTTTTTCTCAAATTGATAGTTGGTGTGTTTGTTGATTAATCAAGTGAACTTCTGGAATTTATTCTTTCTCATTGAATTAAGTGCATGAATTCTTATATTACATATATGAATATTGTGATTATAACTATGGGTAACTAAACTCCATAACTAGGGTTGTGGGAACCATGAGTGAATAATGATGTAAAATCTAACTAAAATAACAATTTTAGAATAGTGTCTTGCATGTATTGATCATTCTTTAGAAGTCATTTTAACGGATGGACAACATTAGAACTCGCCTTAATGCTACTTGCCGGACCAAGGAGGTAGATATTAGGAAAAGAATTATCAACATAGATTTAGTGTATACTATCTAATAGGCTAGTATTGATTGGTACAAGGTAATAACTTAGTCAAATATCGAATACAGTGCTTAATTTGAGGTAAAGGTAAGGGTTAGTATAGCTACACACGTAGCCGGACCAAGGTGCGGAGTGAAATTTTCTAGATGTAGGGCCAAGGATTTAGAAATACATACTTATAACTTTGCATGCAAGATACTAGGAAAGAATTGTTATGGTTAGAATTATCAAGTTAGGAACATGTGGGGAACACTTACACCGTAGTTACTTTTATTAATTGATTAAACTCCAAGGTTTCATTCTGTTAGTTGGTTACTTTAATTTAGTTAGTTATCTTTATTAATTTAGAACTAAAAACCCCGCTTTTATTGTCTATTCTTTTGTAAGGAAATAATTGACTAAATAATAGATCAAATAGATTAAAGTTAAGTTTGAACTATTTTCCTCGTGGGAACGATCCCAACCTCATTAGTCGATTTTTTCTTAATTTTACTTTTTTTTTTATTTTTGATTCTTGCAGAACTATCTTCCTTGTATGCGAAATAAACGGGGAGAAAGAGAACCTTGTTTCCCTACGATCACGAATTAGAGCGTACTACGCAACATGAATCGAAACTTGGGTATTAACGATGATGATCCAAACCAAAACATCCCACCTCCGGTTGATGTTAATGGTAAGTATTACTTGATAATCCGGGTGAAAATCAATAAAGGGGACAAATCCCACTCAACGTACTCAAGAATAGTACAGAGGCTATAAATAATATAGCAGACTGTGATGGGCCACTTGTCTTACCCTGTCTACCACAAGGCCACACCTCTGTGGTAAGTAGTAGTCTGATGCATATGCTCATTGCCTGAGGTTTGTTTTCAGGGCTACATTCTGAGGACTCACATGCCCATAGAGCTAAGGTAAGGCAGAGTGTAAAAGTTGTGTAGGGAGGAATGATTTGATTTGGATGTAATAGGGCTAAGAGTCTTTCCTCTCTCACTGACGAGAGAGACGACTATTTGACTCACTGAACTCCCTTATAATTCAATTTTCACTTGGAACCAACTCAGGAACGTTTTCTTAGCATATTACTACCCGGTCTCCAAGAAATTAAAACAGAAAGACAGACTGCACAACTTTTTGGCACTACCAAGAGAGTCAGTTAGTAGTTCTTGGGATAGATTCACCTCATTTTTTGAGAAGCGTCCCCAAACATCGCATAGATGATGTGTAACTGAAGGAATACTTCTATCGGGGACATGATAATAATAATAAAGCAGTCTTTGATACTATAGCAGGGGGTTCTTATGAGGAGTGTCTTTATGCCGAGATTGCTTAAAAGTTAGAGAAAATATCCCGAAATAATAAAGCTTGGATTACTAGGAATTCGGATACTTGGAGAAATACCTACACAGTGCAATCCACTCACAACCCAGAGATTCATAAAGAGATGGCTCAGATGAGAACTTCGCTTGGGTTAGTATTAAAACATGTCACTGTGGTGCAGAAAAGATAAATGAAGTTACTACTTGTCTAAACCACCACCACCAAACTATGAATGCTATTATGAGGAGGATTTCTATGCGGCAAATGAGCATACGGGGGGGTTTCGACCGAGTGCCCAAGGTTCTAATCAGGAGAATAGGAGCCAAGGTCAAGGTAACCAAGATCGTATCTATGGTAACTATAAGCGTGAGGGTCATTATGTTCGAGAAGAAAGTTACAACTGTGACAAGAACTTTAATAGGGGTAACTATGGTAATAGAAATGATAGGAATGGGCCCTATGTTAATGATGAGGAAGTTCAATCCTAGTGATGAGTACATTAAAGAGTTGAGGAGTGACTTAGCGGGTATTGGGAAGAAAGTCGATACACATGCAATATCGATTAAGCATCTTAAGTTACAATTGGCCCAATTATCTGCCACTGTGAACACATGGCAGTCGGGAACTCTTCCTACCTACACTGTACAAAATCCGAAAAATGATGGACATTGTATGGCAATCACTACTCGTAGTGGTAAGCAAACCATTAACCCACATATGTCGTCTAATGAGAAAACGGTAACAAAATATAATGATAAAGTGGTAGAGGTTAATGGTGAAGTAGAAGATAACACGGGAAAAGATACTGAAGTGCCTACAAAGTTAACTCCCATTCCTAGACCACGACTCCCATTTCCTCAAAGATTAGTGAAAAAGACCGAGGATGGTAAATATCGGCGTTTTTATAACAATGTTGAAGCATGTTTCTAACAATGTCCCACTGGTAGAAGCTTTAGAACAAATGCCCCGCTATGCCAAGTTTAAGAAAGATCTGGTTACAACGAAAAGATCGGTCACTTTTGAGGATGATGATAGAATGCAGCATGGTAGTGCTATTGCTACAAGATCTCTAGTACAAAAGAAAGAAGATTTGGGTGCGTTCACTATTCCTTGTACAATCATGTTATTACATTTTGCGAAAGAATTATGTTATTTGGGGGCAAGCATAAATCTTATGCCCCTATCGATTGACAAGAAGTAGGTTGGGTGATCCAAAGCCCACTCCGATGCGGCTACTGATGGCCGATCGAATAGAAAAAAGGCCTATAGGTATACTCCACATGTGCTAGTAAAAGTGGAGTCATTCATATTTCCCGCAGATTTTGTTATTCTTGATTGTGAAGTTGATTTTGAAGTGCCCATTATTCTTGGGAGGGCATTCCTTGCTACGGGAAGAGCCTTAGTTGATAACAAAAAGGGGAAGATGAATTTTTTGTTAAACACTGAGGAAGTGACCTTCAACATTTGTAGGTACATGAGGCAGAGTGGTGAGCTTCAATCGGTATGTGCTATATCCTACAAAGTTTGTGAATCATCTAAGACACAAAAGAGAAGAACGTCTAGGTGTAGAAGCATTAGCGGCAGTGATAATGAATTTTGATGACGATTGCATAGAAAAGTATGATTCATTAGTCGCGGCTCTTGATCGAGGTGATGTTCGATTTAAACCAAAGAAATATGAGTTAGAAATGAAGAATCGTGAGTCTCCACCCGCGAAACCATCTATAGAGCAGGCTCTAAAGTTTGAACTAAAAGCTCTCCCACCTCATCTCAGGTATGAATTCTTAGGAAATGGTGACACTCTGCCGTAATCATTGCATCAGACCTCAATGAAAAACAAGTTTAGAGTTTGGTGAAAGTGCTAAAAAGGTTCAAAAGAGCTATTGGGTGGACTATTGCGGACATTGTTGGGATCCCTCGTGGTATTTGTTCTCATAAAATCCAACTCATGCCCGATCATAAGACAAGTATTGATCATCATAGACGCTTAATCCACCTATGCAAGAGTCCATGAAGAAGGAAATCATTAAGTGGTTGGATGCCGGAGTAATCTATCCGATCGTCGATAGTAGTTGGGTATGCCCTGTTCAGTGTGTACCTAAGAAAAGGGAAATGACTATGGGCCCCTATGAGAAAAATACACTTGTTCCAATGAGACTGATTACTGGATGGAGGGTGTGTATGGATTACCGTAAATTAAATGCATGGACTAAAAAAAGACCATTTTCCTATGCCCTTCATGGATCAGATATTGGATAGACTTGACGGAAAAGGGTGGTACTGTTTTCTTGATAGATATTCGAGGTAAAATTTGATTTCTATTGCACCAGAATATCAAGAGAAAACCACGTTTACTTGTCCATACGGGACCTTTGCGTTCAAGAGAATGTTGTTTGGGTTGTTCAATGCACCTCCCACATTTCAGAGATGTATGATGGCAATATTGTTCGACATGGTGGAAGATATTATACAAGTTTTATGGATGATTTTTCCGTGGTTGGTGAATCATTCGACCGGTGTTTGAACAATTTGTTGAGGTCCTTAAGAGAAGTGAAGACTGCAATTTAGTATTAAATTGGGATAAATGTCACTTCATGGTGAAAGAAGGTATTGTTTTGGGTCATCGCATTTCAGAAAAGGGAATACAACTTGATAGAGCTAAAGTCGAGGTAATAGAGAGACTTCCCCTACCTATCTCTGTAAAAGGTGTGAGAAGCTTTCTTGGGCATGCAGGTTTTTACCGGAGATTCGTCAAAAAATTTTTGAAAATTGCACATCCGTTGTGCAAACTGCTGGAGAAAGATTGTAAATTTTATTTTGATGAGTCATGTCTTAAAGCATTCGGCGAGCTAATAGAAAAATTGGTGTCTGCACCTATCATTATTTCTTCGGACAAGAATAGTTCATTTGAGTTGATGTGCGATGCTAGTGGGGTTGCCCCTGGAGTAGTATTGGGACAAAGAAAGAACAAAATCCTTCACCCCATTTACTATGCTAGTAAAGCCCTAAATGAAGCTCAGAAGAACTACATAGTGACAGATTAAGAACTCATTGCAGTAGTCTTTGCTTTTGTAAATTCCGCTCCTATTTGCTAGGTACTAAACATATAGTGCATACTGACCATTTAGCATTGAGATATTTGATGGCAAAGAAGGATGCAAAAACAAGGTTGATTCGTTGGGTATTACTACTACAAGAATTTGACTTTGAAGTGAGGGATAGAAAAGGGACCGAAAATAAAGTTGCCAATCACTTGTCCCGACTAGAAGATGAAGCTATGAGAGAGTTAGGGGATAAGACTGATATTGAAGATACTTTCCCCGATGAGAATGTATTGGCTGCCCCACAAGACTTGATTCCATGGTTCGCAGATTTTGAGAACTATCTGGCTAGTGATATTATTCCATTACACTTGTCCTTTCATCAAAGAAAAAAGCTCATGTACGATATGAAGATGTTCTTTTGGGATGAACCATATTTATATAGGAGTTTTGCCGACGGGCTTATTCGGCGTTGTGTGCCAGAATATCAGATGTTGAGTGTTTTAGAGGCATACCATTACTCACCTGTTTGTAGACATCATAGTGGTATCCGAACCGCTCATTAAATCTTACAATGTGGTCACGATTGGCCAACCCTTCATCAAGATGCTCATGAGTTTGCTAAAGCATGTGATAGATGCCAAGGAGATGGCGGCATTTTACGAAAGCAAGAGCTCCCTCTAAACCCCATTCTTGTGATTGAGTTATTTGATGTTTGGGGTGTTGACTTTATGGGTCCTTTTGTGAGTTCTAATGGAATAAAGTATATTTAAGTAGTGGTTGATTACGTATCTAAATGGGTGGAAGCTATCGCCCTCGCAAATAATGAAGAGAAGAGTGTCACTGCGTTCTTAAAAAAGAATATATTCTCTCGTTTTGGCACCCTAGGGAAATTATTAGTGATGGGGGCTCCCACCTTTGCAACAGATTGTCCGATGAATTGTTAGAGAAATATGGGGTTCGCCATAATGTGGCCACTCTTTACCATCCTCAAACTAGTGGCATGTTGAAGTGTCAAATAGGGAGATCAAACAGATATTTTAAAAAACAGTGAACGCTAGTGGAACGGATTGGTCAAGGAGGCTTGATGATGCTCTTTGGGCCTACCAGACAGAGTATACGACTCCCATAGGTATGTCCCCATACAAACTTGTATATGGGAAAGCTTGTCATCTTCCGATTGAATTAGAGCATAAAGTCATGTGGGCTATAAAAAAGTTAAAAATGGATTGGAACGAAGCAGCAGAACAACGGTTAACTGGGTTGAATGAACTCGATGAATTTCGCCTAAAAGCTTATGAAAGCTCACCCCTCTACAAAGAAAAGATGAAGAAGTACCATGACCTAAATATTTAAAAACGAGTGTTAATGGTTGGGGATTTGGTGCTTCATTCAATTCTAGGTTGCGCTTCCTTCCGGGCAAGCTCAAGTCCAAATTTACTGGCCCTTACTCGGTTACCCAACTATTCCCTCATAAAGCAGTTGAGTTGGAAACTAAGGAGAGTGTGTTGTTCAAGGTGAATGGACAACGCATAAAAATCTATTTTAGGCATGCTGAATCAGCAAATCAAGTAATCGAGGCGTATAATCTTGATGAAGTCTGAGTAATCAAGTTTCTTCAGTCGTGCCGCGACGTTAAATCAAGCGCTTGTTGGGAGCCAACCCAATACTTTTAGTTTTCTCTCTAGTAATGGTAGCATTTTCTACTAATGGGTTTTAAATTTGCAGGCACATCACTAGGAAATTTTGCAGAAAATCACAGTGCAACAGTCACTGACGGACACATCGATGGACTGTCACTCATGGGACGGACCGTTACATGAATCCGTCATGCCAAGTACGTCTTTCATTTATTTTCAAAAATAGGGCACATGTGATGAAACCAATGATGGACCGTCACATCTGCGACGGACCATCATCGGGGAATCATTACATCCCCAAAAATACTACAGAGGCTATGACAATATAGCAGACTCCGATAGGCCACTTGTCTTGACCCCTCTACCACCAGGAAACACCTTTTTGGTAACTAGTAGACTGATACAAATACTCACAACCAGAGGTTTGTTTTCAGGGCTACGTTCTGAGGATCCACATGCCCATATAGCTAAGGTAAGGGCAATGCGTAAAAGTTGTGTAGGGATGCCTGACTTGGACTTGGATGTAATAGGGCTAAGAGTGTTTTCTCTCTCACTGACGGGAGAGGCTGCTATTTGGTTCACTGAGCTCCCTTATAACTCAATTTTCACTTAGAACCAAGTAAGGGACGTTTTCTTAGCACGCTACTACCCGGTCTCCAAGAAACTAAACCACAAAGACAGAGTGAACAACTTTTTTGGCACTACAAGGAGAGTCAGTTAGTAGTTCTTGTGATAGATTCACCTCGTCTTTTAGAAGTGTCCCAAATCACCGCATAGATGATGAGTTACTCAACGAATACTTCTATCAGGGACCGGATGATAATAATAAAGAGGTGTTGGATACTATAGCGGGTGGTTCCTATGGGGAGTGTCCTTATGCTAAGATTGCCGAAAAGTTAGAGAAAATCTCCCAGAACAATAAAGATTGGAGTACAAGGAAGTCAGATACTGGGAGAAATACCTTCGCAATGCAATCCCCTCACAACCCATCCACTGATGAGATTCGTGAAGAGATGGATCAGATGAGA
The DNA here is from genome assembly GCA_027705065.1 of Solanum peruvianum. Taxonomy (NCBI): domain Eukaryota; kingdom Viridiplantae; phylum Streptophyta; class Magnoliopsida; order Solanales; family Solanaceae; genus Solanum; species Solanum peruvianum. The sequence goes on from JAKWJD010001760.1 coordinate 13,637,636, forward strand.
ACTGAGCTTGGGTTGGTATTAAAACATATCATTGGGGGTGTAGAAAATATAAATGTAGTTAACTACTTGTCTAAGCAACCACCTCAAAATTATTAATGCTATTATGTGGAGAATTCCTAAGCTTTAAATGAATAGCCAGGGGGTTTCCGACCGAGTGCCCAAGCCTTAAATCAGGAGAATTGGCGCCAAGGTCAAGGAAACCAAGGTCGGATCTATGGTAACTACAACCGTGAGGGTCATTATGTCCGAGATGGAAACTACAACCGCGACAATAACTTCAACATGGGTAACTATGGTAACAGAAATTATAGGAATAGGCGTTATGTCCCTCCTTAAAATCTTGAAGTTACTCCTACGGATGGAAGAGATAGTATGGCGTGAGTTTAGGATATGTTGCACAAAATGATGAGGAGTTTCGATGCTAATGATGAGCACATTATAGATTTAAGGAGTGATTTGGTCGGTATTGGGCAGAAAGTCGATACACATGCAATATGGATTAAGCAGATTGAGTTACAAATGGCCAATTATCAGCAACTGTGAACACAGGGTAACCAGGCACTCTTCCTAGCAACACTATCCAAAATCCAAAAAATGACGGACACTGTATGGGAATCACTACTCGGGGTGGTAGACAGACCATTGACCCACCTATGTCGTCTAAGGAGAAAAAGTTGACAAAAGATAATGATAAATTGGTAGAGGTTAATGGTGAAGTAGAAGATAACATTGGAAAAGATGTTGAAGTGCCTATAAATGTAATTACAATGCCTAGACAACCACCCCCCCTTTCCTCAAAGATTAGTGAAAAAGACCAAGGATGGTAAATATCGGCGTTTTAAACAATGTTGAAGCAGTTTTCTATCATTGTCCCTCTTGTAGAAGCTTTAGAACAGATGCCCGGCTATGCCAAGTTTATGAAAGATCTGGTGACAAAGAAAAGATCGGCCACTTTTGAGGATGATGATAGAATGCAGCATTATAGTGCTATTGCTACAAGATCTCTCATACAAAAGAAAAAAGATCCGGGTGCGTTCACTATTCCTTGTACAGTCGGGTCATTACATTTTGCGAAAGCATTATGTAATCTGGGGGCAAGCATCAATCTCATGCTCCTCTCGATATACAAGAAGTTGGGTTTGGGTGACCCAAAGCCCACTGCGATACGACTACTGATGGCTGATCGAACGGTGAAAAAGCCTATAGGGATACTCCACGATGTGCTAGTAAAAGTTGAGTCGTTCATATTTCTGACAGATTTTGTTATTCCTTATTGTGAACTTTTGAAGTGCCTATTATTCTTGGGAGGCCATTCCATGCTACGGGTAGACCCTTAGTTTATATGGAAAAGGGGCAGATGAAATTTTGGTTGAAAAATGAAGAAGCGACCATCAACATTTGTAGGTCCATGAGGTAGAGTGGTGAGATCCAATCGGTATCTACTATATCCTACAAAGAAAAGACAAAGAAGGACCATGACCTAAAAAGTGAAAAACAAGAGTTTAAGGCTGGGGATTTGTTGCTTTAAGACAATTCTAGATTGCGTTGGCTTCCGGGCAAGCTCAAGTTCAAATGGACTGGCCCTTACTTGATTACCCAACTATTCCCTCATGGAGCAGTTTAGTTAGAAACCAAGGAGGGTGTGCGGTTTAAGATAAATGGACAACGAATAAAACTCTATTTTGGGCATGTTGAATTGGTTAATGAAGTGATATAGGCATAGCATCTTGATGAAGGCTGAGTAATCAAGTGTCCTTAGTTGTGCCGCGACGTTAAATCAGGCGCTGGTTGCGAGGGAACCCAATACTTATAGTTTTTATTTTTAGTAATGTTAGCATTTTCTACTAATGGGTTTTAAATTTGCAGGCACATAACCATGAAATTCTGCAGAAAATCACTCTGCAACAGTCAGTATGAGACACATCGATGGAACGTCACACATGCGACAAACCGTTGCATGAATCCGTTGTGTTAGGTACGTCTTTCAATTATTTTCAAAACTAGGTCACACGTGACGGAACCAATGACCGACCGTCGCACCTGCGATGGAACGTCGTCGGGGAATCGTTGCATCATTAATGATCATACCCGATTCAGCCCGGTTGGGGTAATTTAAAAAATTGGCAACCTTAAAAAACCCAAGCCCTTCATTTCGTTCCCTCTCTCTCCCATTTCCCTCCTTTTAAACTTCCTACTTCCTACTTCCTACCTCTCTTCTCTATCAATTGATCACTTCCTCAAATTCTTAAAATCTACCCTCTACTAGTCAGAGTGTGCTGTTGTGGTTTTGTTATTACTAACCGAGTACTTTGCTTGTTTTTCTCAATTTATCAGGTAGGTGTCTCTGATTTCTACCCATTTGCATAGCATTTTTGTTTATCAATTCGTATTAGCCTATTTATTTTTTGTGGGTCTTCATGCTTTGATAAAATTTTGACTGACCTAGGTTAAGAATCCTTAAATTGCATTGTTAAAACTCTATAAATAGGTCCTTTAATATTGCTCGTTTGTTAGGTATATGAGTTAGACACATGTAGGTTAACACTAAAGATTCCATTTGGGTCATAGGGGATGATTGTGGAATCCCCAATTCTTCCACTGCATGATAGAACGAGTTTACTCACGTAGGCGATCAAAGTATGTCGCCCCGTCTTCCTGCCTGGTCATTGGCTCTAATGATGACCATCACCCCGAGTACATGCCCTAAGGAACTTCCACTCCATCCAAGCTGCACGTGCTTCCAGAGTTACGCCCAAAAAGGTTGCATGCGGCGTAGTTACTGCCTCCCAGTATGATGAGGAGCGCACACTCAGTGGCACACCTTCTAGGTCAGCTACTCATGAAGAAGGATTGTTTGTCTCCTTAGCAGTTTCGTGGTCGGAGGAAGCCTCCGCGTCTGTTGAAGTGCCTGCACCCGCCACAGCTGCAAAGTCTACCTCATCTAATGAGGTTGAAAGTTATGAACCAACTCCCAGCTCACCAATTTGTGCTCTCACCCGGTTGCCAACCAGCCAAACCGGTGGTGTGTCGACGGGCAGTATCATGTTTATTCAGATGCAAAGTTTTTGAATGATAAAGGAGTCATGACACAGACCCTTAAATTGGAGAGGCGGGTCCTTATGGGAAGTCTCCCTACTATCTGAGAGATCCACAATCTCTTCCCTAGACACCGACAGGAGTGGACAGTGTGTTCTTTGGGTCATTATAGTGAAGAGTTGGTCCGAGAGTTCTACGCCTCCTATGTGGCTACTCTCAGATCACATATTGATAGGCGGGATGCCCCCACCAAACATAACCCACTTGAGCATGTCGGAGTACGTGGCATTCAGGTTGATATATCCCTACCTGCCATCCGCTGATATATATACGGCTTGGATGTTAATGCCAACCAGACCCCTCTCACCACCGAGTTTGACTAACGGTGGGAAATTGTCAAATATGGCCAATTCTTGCGTGAGCCATCGCTGAGAGAGATCACCAAGAGGTTGATGACCCTGCACTTGTCTATTGATGGAGATGGTGCCAACTGGATAATCGAGCCGAAGGGAGACATCAAGAAGGCTAACCTGACTTTCACAGCTAAGTTCTTATGGAGGCGATGATAGCCGGGTATGAGGTGGACTTTGCTTGGCTTCTAAAAGCGGTCATGCACGAGAGGGATTTTAAGGTCACAACTACTTATACTTTTCCGTGCATGATATTTTCTTTATGCAGGTCCACAGCTGTGCCAATCTGGCACATTGATCAGCTCAACACTCACTGGGCACTGTTGATAACAGCCTCACCAAGGATGAGGCCAATGAGTTGCCTCCATGCATAGGGCCCCATCCAGAGTTGCCTCCACTTTGTGACAATCAGGCTGATACGGTAGCACAGGCTCGCAAGTCTACGCAGGCTGCTTCTGAAACCACTAACACTACCCGGTCGAGTCTATAACAGGTAGTAGCACTGCCCCGAGCTCCTCTCTCTCAGCCCCTTTCCCCACTCTAGTCCCGCTTGCTAGTGTCCAGAAACTACAGGCACAGAAGGCTACACTTTTTGTATCATATACAGCCCTGGATGCAGAGGTCTATTGCTGAGGGAGAAGAGCACTTGGAGCGGAAAATGGTTCAGCACACGGAGTGGAAGATTGCTGAGGTTCACCAAAGCTTGGACTCTTTTGAGTTGATGGTGCTACCCTGGCCAGCCCCTCAGGTTGACATATCGACCCTTTAGGCTGCGGTTGAGAGTCTTCGAGCAGACATTGATATGATCCTAGAGGCTAGGGTGCCTGAGTCTGAGGCCCCTTCTGCAGAGCCTGTTGAGGACACACTGATGGCATCCTTATTTGGCACTTCTACGATTCAAATAGCTCCCCCTCGAGAGCATACCAGAGGCGTATGGGTCGAGAGGAGGATAAGGATAGAGCACAAAAGAAAGATCGTAGTGAGATGGAGGCTGTGAGAAGAGCCTCGCTTGCTGATTAGGAGGCGTGTCAGATGAGGGTTGTAGAGTCAGCACTGGGGCATCTAGCTCCAGAGATGTGGCGATAGCGGGAGGCACTGCTGATTGTGTTGTTGCTGATAAGGACACTACTGAGGGTGTCCAGACTACAGAGGTTGTGGGTTCCGGGGAACCAAACCCACTAGCTTGTTGATCGTTGACGCTTCGTGCTCTAGGTTTGCTTCACCTACCACTCTCGTATTTAAATTTTTTTATGCATTGGGGACAATTGCATATCTTTTTGTTGGGGGTTGGGTAAATTGAAAGTGAGTTCTAGGGTGAAGTCTGAGTAGCCCAATTCACTATCCTCTTTTGGGGTTTTCTTGCCTATGTTCTTTTTCCCCAAGAGACTGATTATTTTTGTTGTTTAACTGGCATGTCTATATCTTGTGTACATAGTTTAACTCTGAAGCATAATGGCTAAAATGATATCTTGATTAAATGAAAATGATGCATGACTAGGCATAGTAATTGATAATTGTGTGGCTCTAAGCATGACATAGAGATACACCACTCCATGAACCTAAGTCTAAAATTTGAACTAGGTGTCTGATAATCTTGTAGAGTAATGAGATGTCAAAAGAGTGTGAGGACGATTTGAATAGTCCACTTTTTGTACTGAGCTAGAACTTGCCTTGTTAGTCCTGCTAAAAGTAAGTTGTAATAGACAATTAGGAAAGGATCATAGGCCCTTGTTCAATACTGCCCATTTTTAGCCTAAAAACAAATGAAATTAATCCTTCTTTGATCCAAATGATTTGAGCTTAAACTAGACCTTTCTTTTTCACCCCAACTAATCTTTTCTGGGAATAATGCGTCCCTCCTTGGACATGTGTACCTCAGCTTATGCCAAAAGCATAAGTTGAGGGTGGCTAATGCAGTAAACAACCTTTTTATGGCCCTAACCTAACTTTGGGTATTGTGTACTTTGACTCATGGCAAAGCCATGAGTTGAGGTGGCTATTATGAGGAATGCTATGGATAGTGGGGTTGAAAGAACAAAGAGAAATAAAGAACAAAAGTAAGTGACTCAAGAACCAGTTGAAAGAAAAGTGATATAAAAAATATACAATAAATACAAGCAATAAAAGAAGAGAGTCACTTGCAAGGTGAAAATATATGAGAAATTGGGAAAAATAAAATGATAAAAAGTGGTATGATTATCCGATATGTCAAGGAGGGCAAAAAGTCACTAAATTATACCTAAATATACCCTACCTGACCCTGAGCCTATCTTACAAGCAAAGAAAGTCCTATCGTGATACTAAAAGTTGTATAGTGAACTTAAAGTAGTGAAAATAAGGGCAAGCTTATGGCAATATATATGAAAGAGTTGTGAATTTGTTCTGTGAGTGAGTGTTGAAATGTAAGCCTCATACAAAAACTGAAATCATTTTGTGAAAATGAGGATGTTGTTTTGAATTGAGGACACTAGTTGCAATGCCGGAACTACTAGCACCTCGGTGAGAAATTGAAGAGGATAGGTGTCAGAGCGTGGTCATAGTCTGAATTCACATAATTCAAGCCTAATAGTGATAAAATGATTGCGAAAGATAAAACATTGATACTATTGTACAAAGATTTTGTAGTGAGTCATAGTGCGTCGCTTGACGACAAAAAACGAATTTAAGTTGAGGGTGTTGATATACCGTGGTTTCATGGTATTTTTAATGTTTTTTTCTTAAGTTTAGGGTGTCCAAAAGCCTTTGTGTATTGATTTTTATGTAAGTTTCTCTTTATTTACAGGAAATCTGTCTAAAGATGAACGCCGAAGTGTTTGAGCAAGAAATGCAGAAAAGTTACCTCCTATAGAGCTTGTGACGGTTCGTCGTGGCATCGTAGTGACGCTGATGAAGGAAGATGGGGAAGTCTTACCAAGTTGGTGTTACGAAGTGCATGACAGACCGTCGTAGTTATGACGGTCTTTCCTGCTGGTTCGTCGTGATGATCAGAGAAGTAGTCCCAATACCCAAATTCCAAGAGTTTAAGTGTTATGGACCGGAGACCCTTGACACACCGTTGTGCCTGTGACGATCCGTCATACCTCCATCGAGGATAATGAAGAGAGCAGAAAAATAATTTGCAAAGTATGGGACGAGGGAGTCCATGACAGCCCGTCGTGACCACGACGACCCATTGCGAGGTCCGTCGACCCAGCCGCGTTTTGATAGATTTTCAGAAAATAGAGTCCTTTTTTTATTATGTTTTTGTTTTTTATAAAAAGTTCGCAAAACCTTGTTTTGGGGGTTATACTCTTTCTTATTAGACACTTTTATGTTAGATAATTTGTTAGTAGATTATTTTGATTATTACACTTTGGATTGCTACACTTTTCTGTGGAGTTGATTGTTGGTGATTTTGTTGATTAATCAAGTAAATTTGTGGATTTTATTCTTTCTCATTGAAGTAAGTGCATGAATTCTTATATTATATATATGAATATTGTGATTATGACTATGGGTAACTAAACTCCATAACTAGGGTTGTGGGAACCATAGGTGAATAATAAGGTAAGACCTAACTAAAATAATAATTCTAGAAAAGTGTCTTGCATGTATTGATAATTCTTTCATTTAGATGTCTTTAGAACAGATAGCCAACATTAAAACTCGCCTTAATGCTACTTGCTGGACCAAGGAGGTAGATAATAGGAAAATAATTATCAACATAGATTTAGTGTATACTTTCAAATAGGCTAGTATTGATTTGTACGAGGTAAAAACTTATTCAAATATTGAATACAATGCTTAATATGAGGTAAAAGTAAGGGTTAGCATAGAAACACACATAGCCTGACCAAGGTGCGGAGTGAAACTTTCTAGATTCCGGACCAAAGATTTAGAAATACATAACTTATCACTTTGCATGCATGATACTAGGAAAGAATTGTTATAGTTAGAATTATCAAGTTACGAACCTATAGGGAACACGTAAACCCTAGTTACTTTTATTAATTGATTAAACTCCAACATTTGAATTTGTTAGGTGTCTACTTTAATCTAGTTAGTTATTTTTATTCATTTAGAAATAAAACCCCCTCTTTTATAGTCTTTGTTTTCTAAAGAAAATTATTGACTAAATAAAAGTAATAATAAATTGAAGTTAAGGCTGAACTATTTTTCTCGTGTTAACGATCCCAACCTTATTAGTTGGGTTCTTTACTTGATACGACCGTTTTACTTCTTATTTGAGAAATAAGTTTGAGTGTATCTCGTGCTACCAGAGCTACGCCCAAAAAGGTGGAGTCCGGTGTAGTCACTTCCTCCCAGTCTGATGAGGAGCGCACAGTGACCGGCACACCTTCTTTGTCAGCTTCACATGAAGAAGGAGCGTCTAGATCCTTAGGAGTTTCGTGGTCGAAGAATGACTCCGGGTCCACCGAAGTCCCTACCACGCCACATCTGCACAGTCTACCTCCTCTAATGAGGTTGACAGTCATGATTCCACTCCAGGCTCATCGACTAATGCTCTCACGCCGGTTGTTGACTAGCCCAAGCGATGGTGTGTCGACGGGCAATATAAAGTGTATTCAGATGCCAAGTTTCTAAATGATAAAGTCTTGATGACACGGACCCTAAGAATGGAGAGGAGGGTCCTTACGGGAAGTCTCCCCACCATGCCAGAGATCCACAATCTCTTCACCACACCGGCTGGAGTGGACAGCTCATTCTTTACGCTGTTATAGAGAGGAGTTGGTCTGAGAGTTATATGCCTCTTACGTGGCTACTCTCAGATCACAAATAGATAGGCGGGTTGCCCCCGCCAAATAGGCCCTACTTGAGCATGTCCGAGTATTTGACATTCAGGTCGATATCTCCTGCCCAGCATCTGCCGGTATCTATACGGCAAGGATGTTGATGCAAACAGGACCCCTCACCGGCGAGTTTGACTACAAGCGTCAAATTGTAAAAGATGGCCAATTCTTGCATGAGCCATCGTTGAGAGATACCACCAAGAGGTGGATGACCCTGCACTTGTTTGTTGATGGAAAGGGTGCCTACTGGGTAACCGAGCTGAAGAGAGACATCATGAAGGACAACTTGACCTTCACGGCTAAGTTCTAATGGTTGATTGTCCGCCACTTCCTTTCCCCACAGCTGCTGATTATATAGTCACATGGGATCGTGCAGTACTTACGGCGGCTTTGGGTTTGAGGTGGACTTCGCTTGGCTTCTACAGGCGGTCATGCACAAGAGGTCTTTCAAGGTCACAACTACCTACCCTTTTCCGTGCATGATAGTTTCCTTATGCAGGTCCGCAGGTGTGCCATCTTTCACATTGATCAGCTCAAGACTCCGCAGGGCACTATTGATATCGGCCTCATCAGGGATGAGGCCAATGAGTTTGCTCCACATAGAGGGCCCCGTCTAGAGTTGCCTCAACTTGGTGAAAATCTAGCAGATACGGTAGCACATGCTTGCACGGCAACGGAGGTTGCTTTTGAAACTACTGACACTACACGGGTAGTGTCTATCCCTGGTAGTAGCTATACCCTGAGCTGCTCTTGCTCATCCCCTTTCCCCGCTCTTTTCCTGCTTGATAGGGTCTAGAAACTAGAGGCACAGATGGCTACACTTCTGCATCACATCCAGCCTTGGATGCAAAGGTCATTTGCTGAGGCAGAAGACCACTTGGAGCGTAAAATGGTCTAGCACACAGAGCAGAAGATCACTGAGGTTCATCAGCGCTTGGACACTTTTGAGTTGCGGGTGGTAGCCCGACCAGAACCTCAGGTGAAGTTGTCGACCCTTCAGGCTGCGGTCGAGATTCTTCGCGCGGATGTTGATATGATTTTAGAGGCTAGGGTGGCTGAGTCTGATGCCCCTTCTGCAGAGCCTACTATGGACACAATGATGACGGCCTTATTCTCCACTTCTGAGATTCCACCTCCTCCCCGTAGAGAGCACGACTAGAGGTGCAAGGGTAGAGAGGAGGATGAAGCTAGAGCACGGAAGAATGAGCACCGTGAGATGGAGGCTGTAAGGAGAGCCTCGCTTGCTGATGAGGAGGCGCGTCAGATCAGGGCTGTAGAGTCAGCTGCTGGGCATCTAGATCCAGAGATGTGGTGAAAGCGGGAGGCATTGATGATAGTGTTGTTGCTGAGGAAGACACTACTGAGGGTTTCTAGACTACAGAGGTAGTGGGTTTCGTGGAACCGGATTCCCCAGCTTGCTGATCGTCGGCGCTTTGCGCCCCAGGTTCGCTTCACCTACCACTCTCGTATTTCTATTTTTTAATGCATTGGGGACAATTGAATATCATTCTGTTGGGGGTGGTGTAAATGGAAAGTGAGTGCTAGGGTAAAGACTTGTGTCCCTAACTCACTATCCTCTTTTGGGTTTTCTTGCCTGTATTCTTTTTTCCAAGAGACTGATTATTTTTATTGTTGAACCGGCATGCGTATATCTTGTGTACATAGTTTAACTCTGAAGCATGACTGATAAAATGATATGCTGATGTAATGAAAATGATGCATGACTAGGCATAGTAATTGATAAATGTGTGGCTATAAGCATGACATAGAGATACACCACTACATGACCCTAAGTCTAAAATTCAAACTTGGTGTCAAATAATCTTGTAGAGTAATGAGATGTCAAGCGACTGTGAGGAAGATTTGAATAGTCCACTATTTGTAATAAGCTAGAACTTGCCTGGTTGGTCCTGCTAAAAGTAAGTTGTAATAACCAATTAAGAAAGGATCATAGGCCCTTGTTCCATATAGCAAATTTTTAGCCTAAATAAAAAAAAGAATGAAATCAATCCCTATTTGATCCAAATGATTTGAGCTTAAAGTAGACCTTTCTTTTTTCATGCCAACTGATCTTTTCTGGGAATAATGTGTTGGCCCTGGTCCCTTCTTGGACATGTGCACCTCAGCTTATGCCAAAATCATAAGTTGAGGGTGGCTAATGCAGTAAACAACCTTTTCGTGGACCTGACCCAACTTTGGGTACTTTGTACTGTCATGGCAAAGCCCTGAGTTGAGGGTTGCTCTTATGAGGAATGCTCTGGAAATTGGGGTTGAAAGAAGAAAGAAAGAGAAAGAACAATAGTAAAATGACTTAAGAACCAGTTGAAAGAAAAGTGAAATATATATATATAAAAATACAATAAATACAAGCCAGAAAAGAAGAGAGTCACTTGCACAAATGAAAAAAAAGACGGGAAAATAGCAAGGATAAAGCATATGAGAAATTGGGCATAATAAAATGATAAAAAGTGGTATGTTTAGCCGATAGACAAGAAGGGCAAGTCACTAAAGTATACCTAAATATACCCGACCTGACCCTGAGCCTATGTTTCAAGCTAAGAAAGTACTATCGTGATACTAAAGTTGTATAGCGAACTTAAAGCAGTGAAAATAAGGGCAAGCTTATGGCAATATGTATAAATGAGTTGTGATTTTTTTCTGAGAGTGAGTGTTGAAAAGTAATCCTTATACTCAAACTGATTCCATATAATTCAATCCTAATAGTGATAACATGTATATTTTTGATGAGACTGATCGGGATTGTTAGACAAATGCTTGCGAAAGCTAAAACATGGATACTATTGTACAAAGATTTTGTATTGAGTCATAATGCGTCGCTTGAGGACAAACAACGAATTTAAGTTGAGGGTGTTAATATACCGTGCTTTCACTGTATTTTTAATGCTTTTTCCTTAAGTTTAGTGTGTCTCCAAAATCCTTTTTTGTTGATATTTATGTAAGTTTCTCTTTATTTGTAGGAAATCTTTCTAAAGATGAACGCAGAATTTTTTGAGCAAGAATTGCAGAAAAGTTACCACCTAAGGGTTGGGGCCTGTGACGGTCCGTCGAGCTTGTGATGGCCTCTAGGTGGCATCGTAGTGAAGTTGCAGAAGGAAGATGGGGAAGTCTTACCTAAGTGTGGGATTACGAAGTTCATGACGGACTTTCATAGCCACAATGGTCCGTCCTGCCGTCGAGGATAATGAAGAGAGCAGCAGAAGAATTTGTGAAGTATAGGATGATGGAGGCCATGACGGCTCGTTGTGACCACGATTGCCCGTCACAAGATCCGTCGACTCGGACGCATTTTGCCAGATTTAAAGCAATTAGAGTCCTTCTTTTATTCGGTTTTATTTTTTTATAAATAGTTGAAAAAACCTCGTTTTGGGGGTTAGACTCTTTGTTAGTAGACTCTTGGATATTAGACTTTGTGATTGTTATAATTTTGGAGAATCATTAATCCTCGATTAATTTCAGTAATTGATACACTTTATTTGGAATTGATTGTTGGTGCGTTTGTTGATTAATCAAGTGAATTTCATGATTTTATTCTTTATCGTTGAAGTAAGTGCATGAATTCGTATATTACATATATTAATATTGTGATTATAACTATGGGTAACTAAACTCCATAACTAGGGTTGTGGGAACCATGAGTGGATAATGAGGTAAAACTTGACTAAAATAACAATTCTAGAATAATGTCTTGCATGTATTGATAATTCTTTCGTTTAGAAGTCTTTTTAACGGATGACCAACGTTAGAACTCGCCTTAATGATACTTGCCGCACCAAGGAGGTATATAATAAGAAAAGAATTATCAACATATATTTACTGAATACTATCTAATAGGCTAGTATTGATTTGTATGAGGTAATAACTTAGTTAAATATCAAATACAATGCTTAATATGAGGTGAAGGTAAGGGTTAGTATAACAAAACACGTAGCCGAACCAAGGTATGGAGTGAAATTTTCTAGATGTCGGACCAAGGATTTACAAATACATAACTTATCACTTTGCATGCAAGATACTAGGAAAGAATTGTTATAATTAGAATTATCAAGTTAGGAACTTGTGGGGAACACTTAAACCCTAGTTACTTTTATTAATTGATTAAACTCCATGGTTTTATTCTGTTAGCTGGTTACTTTAAATTAGTTAGTTATATTTATTAATTTAGAAATAAAACCCCCTTTTATTGTCTTTTTTTGTGTGTGTGTGTGTGTGCGTGTGTGTGAGCGTGCGTGCGTGTGAGCGTGCTTGCGTGCGTGCGTGCGTGCGTGCGTGCATGCGCGCGTGTGTGTGTGTGTGTGTGGGAAATACAAAAATAGAATAGTATATAAGTAATGACTATGATGGATGAAGAAGAGAGCATATTTAAGAGGTGACTAACAGATTTAAAGTGTAAACTAACTTCAAGTAGTAATTAGAAGAAATTTACATCCACTATTCATAGGACGATATTATTTTTTAGTCATTTTATAATTTTTTTACTTAATATTTCAATTTTATGATATTTGATTTGATATTCACGTGCAATGTACGTTTGTCAAATTAGTAATTATTAAAAAAAATAACTTATCAAAAGCTATGTATATATTTTTTCAACCTCCTCAAAGATTGAAATTTGCATTTCTAATAAATTTTTTGCCAAAAAATATATAATCTGATCACAAGTAAGTTAAAAAATCATTTGATGAAGTTTAAAATATCAAAATAAAAATGGATAGAGAATTGTTTAGTACATTTTCTTTTTATATTTTATAACGATAAAACATACAACTCATTAAAAATGATAAAACATGAAAATATGTTCCGAGATCCTAATTGATACAATTTTATTTTATTAACCAATAATTTTGGGTCATGGTCTTGAGCTCATGGTTCTAGTCAATTATATTGTATAAAAGTGGTTTATTTTCTATATAAGTCTTGCTTACAGATTAAGATAGTATTGGTAAAAAAATTCATTTTTGTTGCAAATTGTCAAAAAATTACAAAACCTTCAAAGATTTGTCTTCCTTTTTTCCCTCTCAACCACTACCACCACAAAGATTCAAATACACCGGCAAAAAAACACCTTAACCCCAACCGAACCACCTCCATTTTCATAGTCTTCGAGAAGCTTGTACTAAGCATCAACCACCATATAAACACTATTCCTCCCTTTTGTCTCCTTCTCCATCAAAACAACACCCATCAATTCCTAGATAACCTTGTTAATCACCGCAACTCAAATTCTCTTTGTATTTTTGACAAAGTAAAGGCGTTGGAGAAGAGACAACCTAGAACCCCAATGCCAGAAAAGACCCCAATAAATTCATAAGAAATAGACCCACACCACCACAGTCTCCCTTCCATTTTTGTGTCTTTTATTTATTTTATAGGTAGTCCGGCAAGATCAAAACTGTAGCATAGTTTTGTTGTACAACAATCCCACAATATCACAATGAGAAACTATACCCTCGCACAAATACCATCGGTGAACTATATCCGACTCATTGTCTTGGTTTCCTCTTCTTTGGTTACTCTTTTATAACTATTTTTACTTAGTTTATATTATTTTTGATGACATGTTTGCACATCAGCCTGGTTCTCCAACAAACACTATAAAGATTGGGTGCCTTGATTTTACCTGTTCCATATGAAATATTATTTCATTCTTATTGAGTTGTTGTATGACTGATTACTGTTGTTAGTAGGTTGGTTTTGCACATTTTTGTTTTTCATTTATTATTTTGTCATTCACCACTGACTTGATAATTTTTCTTGGTATTTTGATCTACTATGATTCGTTTTACTTAATTGTGTCTTTAAGTTTTCTACCAAATATGTGGCAATACTATTATTTGACTTTTTTCTTATTACTTTGTCTAGTTTCAAAATTTTTATAGTATTATTCTGCCATATTTTATTATCAAAAAAATGTGTATATTGTTTTATTTTTGTTAATTTACTCATTATTTTTCAATTTTTGCTCTATTTTACTCAGAATCCATTACTCTTTGATTTAGTGCATTTTATAGTTGGTGATTTTGTTTTCTTTTTGTTAGTAATTTCATGTATTTTTTACTTTCTTAACATTATATAGGAAACCAATCCACCGATGTATCCATATAGTGTTGCTTCACATCGAATGTAATTGTACCCATCACAAAGAAAACTGATAAACTTACATTAAAGGATACAACAACAGTCTTAGCAAAAATCAAGCTCACTGATACATATATCATAAAGAATGGTCTGTTGTAAATCCTAACACTTCTCCTACATTCCTCATGTATCCTTTGATTTTATTCTAATTTGAATTCTGTTTTTATTGTTCTTTCTCTACCTCTTGTAGAAACTTATGTTCTCTTCAATTCGGAGAGGTTAATAACAATAACCTAGTTGGATTTGCTAGAGCAGGTGGCGGTGGTATACCTTCCCTTCATGTTCATGATCCACTTCAATCAGCTCGTGGGAAAGATCTATTACCAAATGGAAAATTTATTGAATTTATGGTGAGGCCTTGTGAAACTCTACCTTAAAGAACTAAGGAAGTACATAAATAAGAATTTGGTGGATGTTATTTATCGTATACCACAACATTCTTAGCTCCAAAACCTCGGACATGGAAACTTGAAGAATTGCAACCTCATGTAGGTTGAATAGAATTAGAAAATAAAAATGAAAAAAATCAAGGTTGATAGATGAAAATTACCATCATTCTCCCTACTTGATATTGCAGTTCTCAAAGTTTCCATGTGTGGCTTAGGAACATCCACCAACTTCTTATATACTTACTACCTCTATTTTAAGATAGTGTTTCTCAATGCCACAACATAAATATCATAGCTCTTCCATTTGGTGCTAACTCTGGCGCACGAGCTTATGGAAGTGGATCATGAACAGAAAGGGAACGTATACCAGCACCACAATCTCCAGCAAATCCAGCTCCCTTGTAGTTATTAGCTTCTCTCTCTAGAAAAGAAGAAAGTTGCTAACAGAGGAAGAGGAAGAAAAATAAAAATAGATTTCAAATTAGCTCGAAATACGATCATACCTTAGGAATGCAAGAGCAATGTTACCTATATTGGAGATCATGGTTTGCGATATAGGTTATAGTATGTTTTGCTTTTCTAAGAGTGTTGTTATATCATTTTGTATAAGATTATCAGTTGGCAATATGATACGTATAGCTGCATTTGATACGTGGAGAAAAATAACACAAGTACCAAATCTTGTCATGCTTGAAGAATTTAGGAGAACTATCTACTTCTACTGTACTAAACTCAGCTTCACGAATTACCAAAATCCTAAAAGTTTTAACTCTGATAGGAGAATTAGAAAGTAGAGGTTGCATTTTCTTGTTTGAAGATGTAGTTCTCTCTTTCATATCTGAGTAAAAATTAATATACAAATGAAAATACTAAAATTTACATCAAATCAATAAAAAGATGTGGTAAGTTTTATTTAAAAAATTTGATGGAAACAATCTAATGAACCTCTTCATCCAATATATATACCAAAGATCCTTGTCAAAGTTAACTTGTTGATTTTGGTCATTGCTTGAAGGAATCACCCAACTTAATCAGGCAAATAATTAATTTATCTCCATACCAGGATACTCAGACTTGAGATACTTTTTAAAAGAAATCTTACTTCGAAAACATTTTTCCTTCCATCTTTCAAAGCCTGTAACTCTTTTTCCTACCCGAAAATCCCTATTAATTACCATCATTTGTGCAATCTACAAAAGCATATGCTAAACATTCATCAAATCGCACTTTGAAACAGGATAAAGTTGAAGACCAATTTCATTGATTCTAGATTTACTCCCATTATAAGCAGTGTACAACTCTCCCATCCACCTCATTGGCTAAAATTTAGCTAGAAAGTCTTACTCTATTGATAATGATCAAACCACCTTGTTTGGCTAAAAATAATTTTAAAAAAAAAAAGAAATTTTTGAAGTCCTCGTTAGAAAGAAAACCATTTCTGGATATGAAATAACTATTAGAGACAGAAAATAGTAATAAAACGAGAAAAGAAAAAAGTTGGGTCTACTCTAAATGAAAAAAAAACAAATGTCCTTCATTATGGTCTTCGTCTAGGAAGACTAGGACACCAATTTTATTCAAGTCCTTAATTTCCTCAGTTCCAAAATACAATCACAACTTGCCTACTAATTTATATACATGTCCTTACTATATATGATAATGATTTATGCTATGTTATTTAATGTAGGAATATATACTCATTTTTGTTAAACAATTTGTATATTTTTTTAGTCTATGTTAATTCCACAATCTTCTCTATTGTATCGATGGTATAAGAGCCATCACCTATTATGTCAAGTGGATTAGGAAGATCTGTGGCCGGCCAACTCAAAAAGGGGTACTTCAGAAAAAGTTGCTTACATGAAAGGTATGTAGTGTGGAGAAGCCAAGGTTCTCCCACATTAATATCAACATTTTGGGGTGTGGAAGAGTGGATTTCCAATATATATATATATATATATATATATATATATGTATATATATATATATATGAAAGTTATTTTTGATATATATGATCTTGGCAATGAATAACTTTTATGTTAAGTTAGGCGTAAATTTTCATATTCTTTGTATAATAAAATGTAACATGAAAATAAAATGTATGGGTTGCTATTTATAAATAGTCAATGTAGAGTTTGCAAAGGTTTTAAATAGGACTTTCGGTGCAATTATAGTTGTGGTCAAAAGAGCTTAAGAAAAATCAATTTTGAGATAAACACAACAATGTATTCCAAAGATTTAAATATATGATCTAAAATAGATGTTTAACCCATTTGTCACTATACTAGTATCTTCCGTTGTGTCAGGGGATTCAAAACTTACATATAATTAGGAAGATTAGGTTTCCTTTATTGCACAGTATATTCTTTTAAAAAAGAGGATCGAATTAACTAGTAATAAATACTTAATCTAAAAGAAATGATCTTCTCTGAATAGTTTTAAGTTCAATAAAATTTAATGTCAAGCTAATTGTTTTCTTCTATATTAGGGGTGAACCAAATTCAATTTTAATTATAACTGCTAACTACCATTTCAAAAATTAAGGGTGAAGTAAATTCAACACGTTGCATAAATGGGTGGAAAACAAAAAATGTGATGTATGTAACATATTTTTTGCCGAAGAATTTGATTTCGAAAGAAATGGATTTTGAAAAGCTAAATATAACAACGTGAGATTGAGAATTTTTGTACTTCTACATACTGCCTTTCTGAAAATAGATTTATTGTTTATCCTTCATTCATTAAAACCTTAAGTTAGTACCTACAGAATTAATATAAGACCATTTTACGATTGAACTTTTGTAGGATCTATTAAAAAAATCCCTTAAGGACACCATTCATCTAATTCCACGAATGATTGTTGGTTTTTAATGTTTTTAATGAAAATGAATTGTTTTCACTTTAAACAACAGTTTTGAGTTTTCTAACGAGTTGTGACTTTTTTGAAAAGTTACGAATTTTTTGATGAGTTGTGATTTTTATGAAAATTGTCAATTTTTCATAAGGTTGTGACTATTCAGAAGTATTGTAAAAAATTTAAAAGAATGTAACCTTTTCGATAAGGCACATTAAACACTTGTTCACACTACCCTCTATTGTAGATATATAGAAGGGTTTTCACTTATTTTTAAACTAGTAAATTTAACTGCGCCTCGCGCGGGGAACTTAATATCAGAGAATTTTTAAAAAAGATTTTAAATCTATCAGTTATTAAGCATAAAACACTATATTATCTCACATACAAGATTATTACGTGGTAACAAACATTAATAATGTAAAGAAAATTAAATTTATTGCATCCTATCATTTATCCTTACTAACATAAATATAATTTAATACTAAATAAATTATATCAAGATCTATAACATAAGCAATCATCAGTGAGCCACTCAACAAGAAAAAAGCACATAAATATTTAATTGCGAAGAAGAAGAATAAGCAGAAGAAAAACAACAACAAGAAGAGGTTTAGAATTTTTGTCATTTTAAAGTGAGAGGAAATTCCTTTATTTATAGGCAATAAAGGGTACAGTTCACAATGTTTATTATGCCTTATCAAAAAAGTTACAACTATTTGGAAAAGTTGCAACCATCCGAAAGGTCATAACTTTCATAGAAATCATATCTTTTCATAAAAGTCACAACTTTTAATGAAAGTCGCAATTCTTCATAAAAGTCATAATTATTCATAAAAGTCACAACTCTTCATTAAAGTCACAACTCTTCATTAAAGTCACAACTGTTCATAAAAGTCGCTATTTCTCATGAAATGAGAAGGCTACTTTTGGAAATAAATAAATTTAAAAGGGAATTTTGGTTTGTGCTACTGCCACATAGGCGGGTCGAAGGTTTTCTTTTATAAATATACTAGGTAGATTTAATGCGCTTCGCGCAGTTGTGAACAATGTCAATAATGTATTTACGAACATTTGATAATATATAAGTGTTTCTGAGTGGTTACAACCCAACAATAAATTGTCGAGAACATTTTATCCAAAGGTGAAATGAATTTTTTTTAATCTTAAAACCAAAAAGATTTGATTCTAAATCTTTATGTATTATGTTATTAATTTATCATTTTATTATAGTTACTCATCACCAAAGTATTTAAAATATATATATATATATATATATATATATATATAATATATATATATAATTGTTTCATTGTATATACTATATTTGTATTTTAAAAAATTGTTACAAATATTTTATTAATCAATTGCAATAGATTTTCTCCTATTAAATACCTCTACATATAAAATATAAATATAATACATCTTATATAATTAGTTCTATGCTTGATAATTTAATTAATATTTAAAAGGACATCTCTTAGAGTTCAATAAAATAACGTATTTCGCTCAAATAATTTGGATTAAATGATGTCTTGGCAAGTCCCTTATTCAAAATCATTCACAGTTGATGACACTACTTTGATATGCAACAGGCATATTTTGTTGTTTATGTTTCGATCAATATGGTTAAAACTTTATTTTTTGCGACTTTTATCTAATATCTATAAGGATAGAATTATTTAAATGGTATTTCATTATCATGGATTTATCCTACTTTGAGTGTAATTCATTGACTCTAATCAACCATTTGAAAGCAAACTTTTGATTAAGGTCGAGTACAATACTTACCATCCCACTATATTCCTTTATATTTTAAATGTCACTAGTCGATTGAATGTCTTGATAGTATAGGAAGTTTAATAACTAAAACTCTAAGGTAGGGTGAAATCACCATAACTTGGAACACGCAAAAGTCCATTCTTAGAAACCCCTTTGTCTTTTAGCCATTGAAAATATCAAAATCATTTATTTTAAAAGTTAAAGAATTATAATCTACATGACACCAATATTCTAATGATTATATAAAAGTCTTGATTAACATATTTCAATATAATGAACAAAAGCACAAATATAAACAACAAAGATTAAAACATGTACTCAAAAATAGAAATCAATACATAAGCATAAATTAAAGATTGTAAAAGATATACTAGGTTCTGTAATAATAGTATAAATGCTTATTTATGAACAACAAATGGTAGCGTGAATAAATGCTTCTTGTGTCTTATCGAAAAGGTCACAAGTCTTTGAAAAAGTTAGAACCTTTCATAATCGCCACAAATTTTATAAAATAATATTTTAAACCTCTCAGTAATTAAAACGAAAACACTATATTATCATTTATTCTTTATAACAAAAGCATAAATTAATAATTGTAAAATTACATTCCAAGATCTGTAACATAAGTAATGATGTCAGTGAGTCACTCAACATGAACAAATATTTAATAGTGAAGAAGAAGAAGAAAAGGAGGTTTATAATTTTCATTGTTTTAAATGAGAGGGAAAACCTCTATTTATATACAACAAAGGACAACACGAAGAAATTTTGTTGTGTCTTATCGGATGTGTTACACTTCGGAAAGGTCACAAATATTTGGAAAAGTTGCAACCCTTAGGAAAGGTCACAATCTTTCATAAAAGTTACAACTGTTTATTAAAGTTGCAAATTGTTTTACGAAAGTCACAACTCTTCATAAAATTCGCAACACTTTATAAAAGCCACACATTTTCATAAAAAATAACAACTTTTCATGAAAGGGAAACACTAGCTTTGGAAATAAATAAATTTAAAAGGGAATTGTTGTTTGTGGTGGCGCCAGGTAGGCGGACCTAAAAGTTTCTTTTATATACATATGATATGATATATGATAACGTAAAAGGATTTTTTGGACTTTTTTTTTTCTACTAAATCTAGTAATCTTAGAGTACTTTACTATTGTTGATGGTTTGTTGACACCGCAATTTGAGGTACCAATACACCGGTGAGTAAAATCATTCTATTTTGAGAGGATACATTATGTTAACCTCGAAGACCTGAATGGAAGAATTTTCCTAAGGACACTATGCATTCAGTGGAATCGATTTTCTTCTTTCAGAATTTCTTTTATTTATTATCTATTTTTTTTAGATTATATTTTCTTT
Source organism: Solanum peruvianum (assembly GCA_027705065.1). NCBI lineage: Eukaryota > Viridiplantae > Streptophyta > Magnoliopsida > Solanales > Solanaceae > Solanum > Solanum peruvianum. Next base: position 13,658,417 of record JAKWJD010001760.1, read on the forward strand.
ATGTGATTTAAGTTTCTTCTGTTTGAATCTATTCTTTAAACTAAGGTCTTAGTAATATTGGTTGAACAACATCAAAATTTTTACCTTCATGGTGGCTTGAAGCTTTAGGTTTTCATGTAAAGCATGATGCCATTATACACGAACATTATGCTGCTCATCTTTTTTTTTATTGTTTCTATTTTACCTTGGGAAGATAATGCTTCTGTAGGTTATGATGAAAGGTCATACATTTATATTCATTTGAAGCATATTTGTTTTGTTTTCATTTAGAGTAGAGTTTTGTCTTTTCTCTTTTGACTGTTTTTTTTGTCTCTAATAGTTATTAATATCCAAAAATGGTTTCTTTTCTAATATGGACTTCTAACATTTCTTTTTTTTTTAGCCAAAAAAGATGGTTTGTTAATTATCAATAGAGTAAAACTTTCCAGCTATGTGTTAGTCAATGAAGATGTAACACCTCGTGGCAAAAACAGATCAAAAGTCAGTTTTTCAGAAAAATCTGCAGGTGCAACTGACGTGACCATCGTGGACCGTAGTCTGACCCACAGTTCGTCCTGCACAATCGTCGATGGGATTAGAGACTCTTAAAAATCTCAGCTAGGAAAATTGGTTTTGTGTCGGTCGACGAACGTACTTACGGTCAGTAGGTCAGAATACGGTCCATAGTCCATCACCGTCGATTGAGACTCCCTTCATCCACTCTCTCACAAGAGCAACGGATGACCAGCACAGTTCGTAGGTGGACCGTAGGTGGGAAATTAGCAGACAATTAAGGGGAAATGCAGTTGGGTAAACTTAAAATGGTCATAAGTCCTGGCACAAAATTAATTAGGTTTCCCATGACCTATCCAAATATATATAATTGAATTATCTTTCAATAGCCACCGACCTTGCTAAAATCAGACCTCCGAGTAAAAATTTATTCTCATTTTAGTAGAGGCCTATCGAACAGGCCCAGTTGACGGATCCCACAACAGGGCATCGGCCAGACGGCGGACCGTCAGTCTTGGTCGTCGTTTGGTCTGACAACAACTTTCCCAGGGGTCTTTTGGACCATTTGCACTTCATTTAAACCTTAATATACATCATTTTAACCCTACATAATAAGATTTTAGTAAGTTTAAGCCTAGAAACATAATTAAAACAAATCTAAGGTAAATAATTAAATCAAAAGTTATAAAAATTAGACGCAACAAAGTAGAAAAAGCTCAAGAACCCTAGTTCAAGAACGCAAAAAAGCTCCAGCAATTCCAGCCCTGAAATCTAAGTATTTTTCTGTGGATTTCATCACCAGGCATGTGGGATTTCACTAGTGAGTTCCTTTCACCCATTAGGTCCCTAGTTTTAAGTTAGATTCTTGATTCCCGTATCGTGATTAGACCTAGGCTTTCTAGAACTCTGATAGAACTTCATGAATTTATTAAATATTTGTTCCAAATAATAATATTAGGTTATTACTTAGATTATAGCATGAATTTCAGAACCCTAGCTTTATATTTCTTTAGTTCTTGAATTACACATACTAGGTAAGATATTTCAGGCACATGAGATATACATGCCTCAGTTTTAAATGCATAATTACTAGATTAATTGTTGCATTGTCAGTTTGCTTTTTCAGTTTTGAGTTATCCAGTATTTACAGAAACTCAGACATAATCAGTAAATTTTAAAAGTTCATTGGGAGTAGAATAATACAGATTTGGAATAGGGTTTAGCTTCCCCAATAGTACCCGAACTACTAGACAAGTAGGTTCTAAGTCCCCTCTGTGGGCAATCAATTTAGTGATCACACCAGCATGCCTTTATACTTTTGGCAGGGTATATTGGATCCTCTGAATGGGGCGTTTACATCTGACTCCACATTTCGCTCGTGTGGTTTTATTATCGGTTATTAGTAGCTCCCAGAGATCAGTCGGACTCTCTTCATTGACCATTAATCAGTATATTCAGTATTCAGTTTTAGTATGTTATATTATGTTCATCGCATCCATTTAGCTCAGAATTCAGTTTATCATGTCAGATTATTATACTTGCTTTAATGCTTGTTCAATTCTGTTTTATTTGAGCTTTACTCTATCCTACATTCTCAGTACCTTTCAAGTACTGACGCATACGTGTGCTACATCTTCTCGTGATGTAGGTTCAGGTTCTCAGCAGAATCAGTGGTGAGTCCTCATTCTCCGAGGACAACATTTATGAGTTTCATTTCACTCTTTAGTCATTTAGTTTATGCTTTTTCTAGATTTAGCTGGGGCTTGTCCCAGTATGTCTAGTCTAGTCTAGAGGCTAATTTCAGACATAGTTAGATTCAGCTCAGTATTGAGTTAATATTTCCTTTGTAGTAAACTCGTTTTCAAATATATTAGTTATAGAATAAGGGTATTCCCCATCTTTTTACATTTAATTATGATATAGCTTCCACAACATTTCATTATCTTTATTATGCTCATGATCATGCAAGCAGAATTAGCTTGGGATCACTTGTGGTTCTTAGTTTCGTGTCCGCGTTTCGAGGGTAACTCGGGTCGTGACAAAGGAGGTTGGAGAGAGTCGTACACTTCTTGTGTATAATGGTAGTGCATCTAGAATCAATGAAATTTGTCATCAACTTTATCCAGTTTCAAAGTATTACTTGGCGAAGGTTTTCCATAGGCTCATGTAGATTGGACAAATGCTGGTTATAGGGGTTAACGGGTAGGAAAAACAGTTAAAGGCTTAGGAATATTTAAGGAAAAATATTTATATTTTCCTATGTATTTTCAGGCTTTGAATAATGGAAAGAAACATTCTTTCAAAGAAATATTTCAGTTAAAAAGTATCTCAAGTTTGAGTATCCTGGTATGGAGATGAATCAATTCTTTGCCTCATTCTTTTGGGTAATTCCATCGAAGAAGTCACCAAACTCTACAGGTTAGTTTCAACAAGGATCTTTGGTACATTGGATGAAGAGATTCATTAGGTTGTTTGCATAATTTTTTTAAATAAAACTTACCACATCTTTTTATTGAGCTGTAGATAAATTTAGATATTTTTGACTAAGATATGAAATAGAGAACTACACCTTCAAACAAGAAAATTCAAACTTTACTATATGATTCTCCTATTAGAGTTAGAATTTTTAGCAGTTTTGTAATTATTGAAGCTGAGTTTGGTACATTCCTCAAGCATGATTAGATTTTGTGCTTATGTTGAGTTTTTTCCACATATGTAGCTATTTAGTTTTGCTTTTCATCAAATGAAACTATACCTACCATATTCCAAACTGATAAGCATACACCAAAGGATACATAAACACTCTTGGAAAAACAAAACTTACTGTAACATATATTACAAACCATGTTTTCCTGTATAAGTAACATTGCTCCTGCATTCCCCGGGTATGATTGCATTTCGCTTTAATTTGAATTCTATTTTTATTTTTTGTCCATTTCCTCCGGTAGAAATTTTCTTCTCTTCTTAGTATAGAAGCTAATAACTACAAGGAAGCTGGATTTGCTCAAGAAGGTGGTGGTGGTATACCTTCCCGTCATGTTCATGATCCATTTCCATCAGCTCGTGGGCTAGAGCTAGAACCAAATGGAAGAGCTATGATATTTATGTTGTGGCATTGTGAAACACTCTCTTAAAACAGAGGTAGTAAGTATATAAGAAGTTGGTTGATGTTCCTGATCTACCAAAAACATCAGAAATGGAAACTTTGAGAACTACAACATCAAGTAGGCAGAATCAGGGTAATGTTCATCCACAAACTAGATTTTTTTTATCATTATTCATTTTGTAACGCGATTCTACCTACTTGAGGTTGCAATTCTCAAAGTTTAGATGTATGAGGTATTGTAAAACAGAATGTTGTGGTAAGCGATAAATAATATCCACCAAGTTTGTTTTATATACCACATAAGTTTTTTAAGGAAGAGTTTCACAAGGCGTCGTAATAAATTCAATAAATCGTCCATTTGGTGCTAGCTCTTGACCACAAGCTGATGGAAGTGGATCACGAATAGGAAGGGAAGGTATACCACCACCACCTGCTCTAGCAAAGCCAACTCTATTGTTGTTATTAGCTTCTCAGTCTCGAAGAGAAAAAAAATTTCTACAAGAGGAAGAGGAAGAACAATAAAAACATAATTCAAATTAGAATAAAATAAAAGCATACCTAATGAAGGAGCGGTGTTAGCCTTTTCTGGAGACCATGATTTATGATATCTTTTTCAGTGAGCCTGATTTTTGCCAAAATTGTTGTTGTATCCTTTGATGATAAACTTTTCAGTTTTGTTTCTGATGGGTATAATTACATTCGATGTGAAGCAACACTAGATTTCTACATACATTGATAGGTTTCCCATATAATGTTAACAAGCTAAAATTACATGAGATTCTATAAAAATAAAACAAAATGACCCATGATAAAATTCACTAAATCAAAGTGTAACGGATTCTGAATAAAGTAAAGAAAGAACTGAAAAATAATGATTAATTTAACATAACTGAAACAATATACACATCTTTTGAGAAAAAAAATGGCATTATAATAATTATCAAATTTTTAAACTAGACAAAGTAATAAGAAAAAATCAAACAATAGCATTGCCACATATTCTGTAAAAAACATAAGTACAAAGTTAAATAAAACGAATCATAGTAGTTCAAAATACCAAGAAAAATTATTAAGTCAGTGGTGAATGACAAAATAATTAATGAAAAAAAATGTGCAAAACCAACCTACTTACAACAGTAACCAATCCTACGACAACACAATAAGAATGAAATAATATTTTATATGGAACAGGTAAAATCAAGGTCCCAACGAGGCTGATGTGCAAACTTATCAAAAAAAGTAATATAAACAAAGTAAAATAGGGATACAAGAATCACCAGAGAAGAGGAAACCAAGTCAATTAGCTGGGTATGGTTCACCTATGGTATTTAAGCTAGGGTCCAGTTTCTCAGTGTGATGTTGTGGGTTTGTCGTACAACAATAGTATGATATAGTTTTGATCTTGCCGGACTTCCTACAAAAAAAAATAAAAAACACAAAAATGGGGGAAAAGGAAGGAGACTGTGGTGGTGTGGGTCTATTTTGAATGAATTTATTAGGGGTTTTGTTGGCATTGGAGTTTTGTGATAGAAATGTTGTGGTTTCAGGTTGGCTCTTCTTCGACGTCTTTACTTTGTCAGAAATACAAAGAGAATTTGAGTTTCGGTGGTTGCCAAGGTTATCTAGGAATTGATGGATGTGGTTTTGATGGAGAAGGAGACAAAAGGAAGAAATAGTCTTAAGATTGTAGTAACTTCTAGTAGAAGCTTGTCAAAGACTATGAAAATGGAGGTGGTTTGGTTGGGGTTCAAGTGTTGTTTTGCCGATGGATTTGAATCTTGGTGGTGCTGATGGTTGATAGGGAAAAGAGGAAGAGAAAGCTTTTAGGGTTTTGTAAAATTTTGACACTTTGCTCCAAAAATGAAATATATTTTACCACTATAATCTTAATGACTAAACAAGACATATATAGAAAATAAACCACTTGTATAACATATAATGGTCTAAAACCATGGCCCAAAACTATTGGTTAGTAAAATACAATTGTATCAATATATTAGGCTCTAGGAACATGTTTTGAATGTTTTATCACTGTTAGTGAGTTGTATAATGTATTTTTATAAATTATCGAGAAAAAAATGTGCCCATCAATGCTCTATCCCTTTTTATGTTGTTTATCCCTTTTTACGTTGTTATTTTAAACTTCATCAAATGATTTCTTTAATCTTACTTGTGATCAGATTTTTTTTCTTTAAAAGAATTTATTAGAAATTTAAATGTCAAACTTTGAGGAGGTTGAATAAAATATATAAAGAGGTTTAGATAAGTTATGTTATTAATAATTACAAGTTTTGACGAACGTGCGTAGTATGTGAATATCAAATCAAATATTATAAAATTTAAATACGAATGAAACAGTTATAATATTGATGAAAAATTATAACTTCGTATGAATTTTATCATTACTACTTGAAGTTAGTTACTCTTAAAATCTCTCAGTTACACACCCCTTAAATATGTTTTCTCCTCCATCCCTCATAGTCATTACTTAAATATTATTGTATTTTGGAGTTCATACTTTTATGTAATATAATATAATATAATATAATATAATATAATATATATAATATAAATAATATAATATAATATAATATAATATAAATAAACTACATAAATGACCCGCGCTTCAGGTGGTCGTGAACTATCTTATGCTAATAGCACACAATGATATGTGTTTCATAAAAAAAAGGTTTGTTTTGTTTTATACAAAAATTAAGAGTCTAAACAAAATTTTCAGAAGTTTCCCAATTGAAATACTAGAATTCTAATTCACATAAGGGATCTTAACACTTTTGAAAGATAATCATCTACAAGATAGGCTAGTACCCAACTTGTTCGTCTATGCCAAGAAACTGAACATGATCAAATGAATGTGTTTTTACTAAGCCTGGATAATTTGTGCGCCTACAATTATCTCAATGTTTATCAGGAAAAATAATCATTAGGCTTAGTATATTAAATCTTGAAGGTTAAACTACATAAGATATTTGAGTGATGTTGGATCCATATTGTGTTACATATTGACATGCTATATTTCCTTCATTTTGAAACTTGCCATGAGCAGTGAGAAATGTTTAATTTCCAAATAAATGTTTGACGACTACTACAACATTATTTTTGTAATTTCTTGAGGAAATTCCAAAAAAATTGAGTCATTTTCATTTTTCTTTTGAAATTTTGAATGAAAAAAATGTTATTGCTATCTCAAAAACAATGTAGTAATGTGCTAAGAACAAACTTGTATTAAATTTTGTAGCAGATAACTGCAACTTGGAAGAACCATAATAGGACAGTAAGATATCCTAAGTATCTCTTTCGCAACATAGGTATAGAGGAAATTAGGTTCATTTCTTCCTATCGATTTGATTCCCCCCTGAAAGAAAAAATTGTAATCTTAAAGTTACCATTTTCATTGAATAAGTTATTCCTTAGGATTGCCATCTAAATCAAATTCAGACCAAATAGAAGACTATCTTTTCATCTTAGGAAAGTTGTACGCCAGTAAATTGTTCAGAGTTTTTGAAACCTGAAAAATTAACCTATTCAAGGAGATATTACCACCATACCTTCATTTCTTTCGCCTCTTCCACAGCTCCAAGCTAAGATAACTATACATGACAATGCTTGATATAAGCGCTTTAGATGTACATTTACAGGGTGCTTCCACTACCTTTGAAATACCTACTGTAAGCTAACACCATTTGTAAGGCCTACACCCAAGGAAAAGTAATCTCATACCTTATCAACACATTAACTCTTTAGATAAAGATACTTCATGATTTCCACTGTTGGTCGATTACATCACCAAGAGCTTGAGGGCATTGTATATCCAAGTCTTGTCAAAATGTCATCAACACTCTCAATGAGAAGAAATATATCTTGATTGGCAACCATTAAAATCTAACACAAGTTGTTATGACGCTTTGGAACACTGTCGATCGCCACTTCTTACAAGTATTTATCGGTCACAATTAGGAATAAACATACGCTACCACAGGCGCTCCGAATAACTTCGGAGATTATCAATGCGACATGCGCTGAAATCTGCCTAGCTACTTACTACTGTACTTAACTTAAAATAAAAAATGAGATAGTTCAATTAGTTATTCTTTAGGATTGTCAACTAAATAAGTTTGTATAAAAGTGAAATAGAAATATGCATAAGCAATTGACACACTTCAGATAAAAATTTTAAAGATAATTTAACAAACAAAGAGCTAAGAATATTTTTCCCTCATAAATTAATTTAACAAACTAAGAGACAGGAATATAACCCCTCAACCTTCCAGACATGTGGACACCAGATAGAGAATAGTGATTTGAACTGAATAGTAAGTTTCTCTGTCAATCTAATGTAAAACTGCTGAATGAGTCCCATATAGAAGTGAGAGTCATTCAACTTTGTTCATGATAAAAGTTTCAGAAATTTTAGTGCAGAAAGTACATAATTCACAACTTATACTAAAATAGAAATATCATTTATGCATGATTTGTGATATCTGGCATGAAAATGTTACAAAAAAGATTCTCAAAAAGGGCTTATAAGTAACAATTATTTTGTCAAAATAAAAATATGAATATAGAAATTTCTTGATGATAGAATGCATCAATAAATAAAGTATAATAACTGATCAACGAGGAGTATTCAAAGCTTATAATGGCTTAATCAATTAAGAGAAGAAATCTGAGTCTTCTTTTCTTCTTTCGATGCCATAACATGATATTTAAACTCCACCTAGAAAACAAGGTAAACATCCCCCTAAGAAAGAGATTATAAAAAACTTTTTTACGGAAAGAATACTAAATAAAATAATTATACCTTAAAATTTATGTGAGATTGAAAAATTATTTCCATCACTCCTTGCGTGGACAGGAGGGATAAAAATAGATATTTTTTTGTGGTATTTGTTTTCTCTAATGAGACAACAAAACAGTGTTTTTGTTTGTATTCTTTCTAGAGAATCACCTATTTGGGTGAAATAAGTTTCTGGGAAAGAATTGTTGAGACTGTCATCTCCATTGAGTCTCAAACATTAAAATTTAAAAAAAATACAGATGAATAATTGACATCAAGTCGGTAGTATACATTCAAAATAAATTAGATTAGGTCTGTCAAATTATATTTAAAATGAGTGAGTCATTTAATAGCAAACATGTTTCATATAACATAATGTTATAAAGGGTGAGATCAGAATTAAGTCGTACCAGGTTATTTCCCCCCAAAAGTAGTGTATCATGTAAGGGATACCTTCTAGATTATTTAAGTGCTCATATGAAAACCTTAAGTTACATATCAATACATCAAAAAAAAACTATTTGAAGATCTCGAAAAGAGATGCATTAACAAAAATATTATGATTTTATTGCGCCAATGAACCTAAATTTAATCAGACTTTAAATCAAGAGGAAATCTGATAAGCGCACATATTAGTGCTTGTATAATATTTATACAAAGAGATTCTACTTTATACATCACTATATACCTTTTTATAAATAATTATATCCCTTTTTTTCTCAAAAGATAGATAGTTAAGACAACAATTTTCTTGATGAACTCAACTTCGTCATACGCATAGACACATACACACACAAAAAAAAAAAGATGCCAATAGCAAGAACAAAATAAACATAATATAAAATTGAGGATATAATGTAGAATTACATTAATTATGAATTGTTGATGAGTCCTCAAATTTAAATTATCTAGTGCCTTATTTTAATGAAAATAGTGTTATGGATTTTGTATTATATCTCGATAACTAATAAAAACATCTAAGTTTCATGTATTTAAGAATTTTGTAAGAGCATGGACACTTAGGCGCAAAATGAAAGAAACACAGAAGAAAGAGGTGAAGATCCAAAGTATGCATCGCTAAGCACACTTGGCAATACGACGCATAGAAAAATTCCGCCTTCCGTTACAGCAAGTGAGCTCTGAATGAAGTGGATTAGAAGGCGATGAAAAGTAGCACTCGGCGTTTCGCCGAATAGTTACTCGAAACAAAGTTATTCCTCCCAACATTACATCATGCATGTATATAAAGGCAAGGCACAAAAGATAATGAATCACAAAAAGGTCAGATCGTCAAATCACTTAGCGATTCACGACTAGGGACGCCAAATGGATTAACTAGCACTAAATCTGAAGCCTATAAATTCTAAAATCTTGATTATTTTTTAAAGCTGGAACATTAATATAATATTTCACTTTTTAGAACTCCAGTTTTATATTTTTCTCTCAAGTTTAGAGAGTGTTTATAGGAAACTTTAAGAAAGAAGTTCCTCTTCAAATATTGGAAGTAGGTCTTCTCTATTTACCTTCCGTTGTTATTTTTATGTTTTTATCTCTTATGACCATTTGATTCCTTTATCATTTTAAATATATTTGATTATTGCTTCATGTGTGGCTAAAATCCCCCATTCTTGAGGTGTGACTTAGCAAATATGTTTTGATATTATTGTTGGGTTTTTCTCGCTGATAGGATTAGATGCAATTTAATGGTGATTACACTTAGTGGTAGTGGCTTAATTCAATAGGTTAATAGTTGCAAAAATAAACCCACTCATATGTTTTCCGCTTGCCCGAGAGGGAGGTCTTGAAACCAAGACTACAATATTGTTGGCCTAAAGAGTGGTTTGACAAGGAGTTCATCCCAAGAGGATGAGCCCTAGGCCAATAACCAAGCACCCTCAATCGAAAGGTCAAGGATTAGGTAAGGCCTATGCTGGTTAGTTTAGACGAGTGGGAGTCTGAGAGGAACCCATTTTATATTGGGTAAGTTTCCCAAAAGAGAACTTATTTTCACCTAAAACTTAGCCTATTCACCATTGTCTTGCAAAATTTATGTCAATAGAATGTACCCATTAGTTTTTGTAAACATATATTGCAGTCACAACCAAGAACATTCTCCCGTACTTGTTTTCTCTTTTATTTTTGCTATTTTACTGCTTGTGACAAAACCCCTTCTTTATGTTTGACATTATTGTGTCATAAATTAAACTTGTTTTGTGTTAATACTCGAAATTTTCTTAAACTAGCACTATTTAGAACAAATTGTAAGTAGCTCCAACTTTCACTAACACTGCCTTGTGACATGACTCAAACCAGTGTTATGTTACTTCACTAGATTCAATTCATAGACACTAGAACTATAGGTTAGTGTCGTCGATCACAAAATATAAAGGAGACACATATTGAAGAATCAAAATGGCGTCGTTGTCGGGCAGTGGTGTCACGTGAAGATGTAGTTACATATAGTTTTTAGTTCTTTTTAGTGTATTGTTCACTAATTTGACATTTAATTTTGTTTTATTTAGTACTTATAATTTCCAGGAAGTATGACTGTTAACAGAAGTAATGGAAGTCAAGTAGGACATCAGGACAACATTGGCAATTTAAACGATATCCACGAGCCCAACATCATAGATTCACATCTCATGGGAGGTGCCGAGGCCATCCTCTTACCTCCAACAGAGGGAAACACAGTGTTCCACATAACTATTATTGTGTTGCAACTTTTGCAACTTAAGGGACTTTTTAGTGGATTAGCTCACGAGGACCCGCATGAGCACGTACAAAACATTATGGATGTGTAGGGATCATTCGCTTTCTGAAACATCTCTCAGGAATCAGTTTGACTGAGACTATTCTCTTTATTGCTAATGGACGAAGCTTGCAAGTTGTTATATGAATTTCCATGCAACTCAAACGCTTCATGGGAGGAACTGGTTACAACTTTTAATATATAACTCTTCCCCAATTCAAAGATGATGATCATTTGGGATAGTATACAAGTCTTTAAGAATTTGATTGAAGAACCATTGCATCAAACTTAGCTCCAATTCAACAGGTTGGTACTTCAATGACCAACGCATGGCCTTACCGAAAACGTCCTTATCTAATACTTCTATCAGAGTCTAGACTTAGTCAACAAAGAACAGGCTGACGAACTCTCACCAGGAGGACTAACAGTGCAGTCGTACGCAGTGGCAGTCCAACTTATGGATGGCATGACAACCATCAACAGGGCATGGTACACTCGCGAGGACGAAGTTTCTCTAGTCACCTTTTAATAATCCAAAGAGCAGATAAAAAAAGATGATAAAAAAGACTAAAATTGGCCAAGATCATAAAACCACTTGATATTCTTTCATCATGGAAGTATGAACCCCTAATGTCAAAGCTGTGGGAGTTGGGACTATAAATCCTGATGACATAAAGTTTGAAACTTTATATAGTGAAGATGTAAACTTCTTATCAAACCAAAGTGGTGGTTACCGATCGAACTACCCAAGGTAGGGGGTAATCAAGTTTGGGCTAGGGAGGAAGGATGGAAGGATAGAGAACAAGAATGTAGAGATAGAAATCCGACTTGGATGGATGGAGAGAAGGATAGGTATGTGCCTCCCCGTGGGCAAGAAAATCCCAAGGATTTAGAAGGAGGTAGTTTGAGGATATGCTTTGACCTATCCTCACCGATGTTGAAGGATCAGAACAAATGCTAAAAGGTATGTTCGAAGATGTATTCATCTTATGTCACACTGTAACCTCCCATTCAGTCTCACTTATGGAATTAGAGACCCAAATGGGCCACATATAATCTAATCTCAACGGGAGACAACAAAGGGGTTCGCCTACTAACACTTTGGCTAACCCCAAGAGTGAAACTTGAAGACTTACTTGTATCGTAGCATGAAGTTCACTAAGGTGCTTTTGGGAAGCAACCCAAAACCATTTACATGCTTTTTTTTTATATCTTGATAAAATAAGTGTGTGTAGGTTGCACAAGTTTAGGAAGAAAAAGTGCTTGGAAAGATGCAAAGTGAAGGTAAACATGTCTTTTTGGCGGAACACCGATAAGCTCGGCTTAACTAATCATTCCCCGCCGTTTGAATGTGTTCACCTAACAGGTTAAGTCTGAAAAACTCTGTGAATTTATAATTTTTATCGGCGATTCACCAACCTAGTGAATGATCTCAACAAACACCGTCGATGCAACTTATGCAAAAGACTAGAATACTGTTAAATTTGGCGACAAATCAGACATTCGGTGTGTCCACGAGCCACTAAGAAAGGTAAGATAATATTACCGAATGATGAGAAGACGGACGATCACAGGCACCAGGTCTAAAAGTCTTACTTCAGACCTTTCCTTTCACTTTGCCCCTTTTTAAAACTCACACTTGCACTTTAGTTGTTTTATTTCTTGTAATCTAAAGTATTTTAGTTGTCGAATTGTAGTCGAATTTGGATTGCATTGTTTCAATAATAGGATTACGGTTTAATTCAGCACTTAAGGTTAGTAATCGAACCCTATAGTTATTTTTATCAAAAGTTGTACTCATTTAGATAATAATTAATAATTCTAAATCTTTGTTAAGGTTCTGAGTTGATGGAATAACATATACTGTCAATTATAACTCAATAATTCTTGTGTAGTTGGTAAAATTCCATTTGACTTTATTTTGAGTTAAAATGATGTGTGCTGGGATTGAGGAAATGCTTGGGTCTTTGTTAAAATTTAATGTTGAAGAGGCTTGAGTCGCATTATTGGGGGTTACACGGTCAGATTTAAAAGAATGGAATGGAAATAGGCACGTTGCGACATTTGGCGAGTTAAATGCAGCTTGTTGAACTACTCATCGGTTCTCCTAATGTCACTTTCACGACCGGAGTGTAGACCCCAGACGAGTCCGGCGTTGTTTACCTCTCAGAGGTCGTAGACAAGCCTACTTATGTTATTCTTAATTCGTCTAGGTTAATTTTAGCGGAAAATTTGAAACTTTTTGTTTCTTAACATAAATACTAATAATTCTATTAGATTCATAATTTTTCACTATCAACCATTTAACATTAAGATCATCAAATGAATGAAATATTTTAATATAGTACTAAATGTGTACTTTCCAAAATGGAACCAACACAATGTTCGAACAAAAGCGGAAAGAAACGCTAGTGGAACATACTCCACTAGCTCAATCGTATTACTAAGCTAGAATATAATAGGCAAGCATCCTCAAAAACATGAGGTCCTACAAAGTCCGAATAGAATATATTAGTCAAGCATCCTCGAAAGCATGAGGTCCTACAAAGTCCGGATGAATGATCCACGTCCAGATAGTTTCAGCGTCAACCTGTAGCTCTAGCGTCCACATGTGCCTGTTCCTAAAATTGTAGAGTTGTATGGGATTAATACACACTTGTACTAAGTATAGGTATATGCAAGTACACACCAAGTAAATGCATGATTAAGAACATCTCCTTCCCGTTATTATGGAAAGTCAAGTCAGTGGACTTGCCAAATTGGGATTACGAAAGTTAGCGATCTTTCCTAATTTGGATTAGGAAAGTGAGTGAACTTTCCTAATTTGGATTAGAAAAGTAATCCATGAGACTAACATGAATCATCATACTTATCATATTGGACACAAAACATAACATCTTGCACATAGCACATAACATATTACATATAGCACATAACATTTTTCATATCATTCGTTCATATGCCATGAGACCTTGGAATCATGGACTTGACATCAAGACTTCCCAAAAATGAGTACTCAACATATGGGACCTCAACTAGGGAGCCTTCTTTAGCAAACACAGAGTTTGCTTCATTCATTCATACGTACTTCATTTCATTTCATTCATAGGCTAGTGTAAACACTAGATATACCTTGGATCTAGTTTAAGGCTTTCATCGAGTTCGCTGTGCAATGATTAAGAATGACCTAGTGTCATTACTTAAGTCCAGCTCACCTCTTGATTATCCTATCCTAAAACCTTTGGTATCATTCATTTAATTATGTGCATCATTTGAGGCTGCCTCATACATCCATGGGGAACTTTAACTTTAACCGACATAGATCATGTGAGCATCATGAAATCCAGTGTCATGGAACCCCACACAGAAAAGAGGTGTAATCACCGGCCAAAGTGACCCAAAACATGCCAGGGTACATGGGAATTGAACCCCTCCAGATCCCTATATTGGTAGTATAGGTTCGAAGACTAGGAGATTTAAGGAGACCCATACCCGGCATGCCGGAAAGTCCCATCTCATGTGAGTTACGTGAACCTCCGCCCGAAAGAAGGCATCACTGCTCATAGCTAGTCTATCAGTGTTAACTATAAAGTTCCATTACATTCAACTCATACGTCATCGAAGCTGGCTTCTAGTATGAGGACATCATAACTGAATACATGATCTCTCATCTCATCATTAGTATTAAGTGTGTTAATATCAATACTTTCATTAGAGTGTTCATAGAGAATGGTCTCTTCATTAACTTTACAATCTTACAGGTGAGTACGTTTTGGTAACATTTACTTAGGCTGATTTGAGATAGCTCTCATCTTTTACATTAGCCTCATATCATGTTGTCACCACATTCATTAACATAAGCACATTTGCTCTTCATAATTACTGACCCCATTTTACGTGAATGTTCATTTCATCATATGCCAATGCATTGGCCATTTAGTGTGTTTCACACTCTTACTTAACCCTTCTAGGGTTTCATCATTTTATTGTTCATTTCATCATTTCTTTGTTCATTTCATCATTTCATTGTTCATTTCATCATACGCCAATGCACTTGGTCATTTCGTGTGTTTTTCACACTCTTACTTAACCCTTTTAGAGTTACATCATTTCATCACATACATCTTAGGTTCACTTACTTTTAAGTGTATGCTAGACTTATGAGTCTATATATACAAGTCATGGGCTTCATTCATAGTTTGTCTTAGTGATTCATATTTAACAAAGATTATGTTGAACAACACCTATGTATCTTGTAGATATGCCAATATATTGATTTTGATCTTAATAGGCAGCATTCATTAAATATTTACTTATATAGGACTTATGTGTCAACACAGAATTGGGAAAGGGGACCCGATTTTGAATCCCTTGGACAACACTTAATAGTATTTTAAACTTTATAATCGCATTTTTCAGATTTTGGGGACCCTAGTTCGATCCCCATCAACCCCATAATATTTCCTCTCTTTTTCCCCTCTCCTTTTTAGTTTACGTCAAGGAGGTTGTGGGTTCAATCCCCCACAAGCTTATTATTTTTGTTTTAATTTATCTATTAACATTCTCACCTATCCAAAAGGTTGTGGGTTCCCCACTCTCCACATTCATTTTCTCCTTTATTTTTCTCCTAACTCTCTCATCCATTCAACAGATTGTGGGTTCAATCCCCACTCACCACATCTATTTTTTCTTACATTTTTCTCATGAAATTTTTATGAAGTTATCATTTCGTGATGTCATGGGTTCAATCCCCAATGACCTAAAATTTAAAAAAAAAATCAAACGAAGCTCATTTTTTAAAAGTTGGTCGAGACTACAATTTCTAGCAGGCTAGACATTTTGTCTCTTCCAATCCATTTTTTTTTAATCTTTTGTTAATTTTTTTGTAGATTTCATGTTATGATGTCTTGGGTTCAATCCTTAGTGACTTAACTTATTTTACATTCATTTTTATTGCATTTTGTACAATTTTGTTTGGCCGAACCCAACCTACCAAATGCTGGAAATTTGTTCACAATTTTCAGCTTCTTTTTATCATCATTCATACGTTAATTCTTAAGGCATTTCGTGGATCATTTGGTGCATCTTTAAGTGCAATCTTTTTATTATTATATTCAGACAAGAATTACCAATTAATCCAGCAACATTACACCACTTTTACACCTCATGATTTACACAAACATTAGCACATAAAATTCAACCATAAAACCATATCATTTTTCACATACTTTCGGTTGACATAACTTAACATGCCTACTCCAAACACATAATCCATAACACATTATATGAAAATCAAACTTAATACTTAAACTACCAGCAAACATACCAACAACATGATCTCTAACCTATTTCACATTGAGATCAAAGGGATACTAGGGACAAAGTGTTTGACAAAAATGGGAACAACCCTAGTTTTTGAGTCGATTCACCTGAACCTTAGGGGTCTCTTGGGAAAGGGACAAGAAGTATGAAAACCCATACCTTTTATGAAGTTCAAACCTCAACTTGCTGCCCAAAATCTTATCCAAAAATCACGTCTAAATCCACCCAAAGTTAACACCAACTCGACGGACAAACTTCTCTTTGCCTACGTGATTGATTTCGTTTGTTTTCTTATATTTTTGTTGTGAGTTATTCAAGTGTGAAGAATTTTGGTTAACCTAATGTTTTTAGATTTATTTTGTCATAGAAAAAGTGAATTAGAGTGATCGAGACATGAGAGATATATGAGCGTGGGAGAGAAGAGTTTTATTAGGCTTAGGAGTCTAGTGTAGGACTTTGACAAATAAGGTTTTAGTTAATTATTAAAAATATGATTTCCTTTTATTTTAAATCATTTAATAACTTATAAATATAAATGAGTTGTTTTAATTTACCAACTTAAATTAAATCAATTTAATTCATTGCTCCCACCTAGGTTCGACCCGGGTGTAGCAAAACTTCACTTCAAGAGCCCAATTTTGGGCCTCTCTACCCAAAATAACCCTACACCTTAGAAATTAAATAATTAATTGTATATTTAGGGTAATTACGATACTACCCTTAGCTTGAAAAAAGACCATTTTATCCCTAGACCCTCAAACCTAAGATTTTCTCTTTTTAAGTCATGTAATGACTCCTTCGAGTAAATCTTCGAATTCGAGAGCCCTATATGGTTGGACCCAACCTTTTATAGCTAAACTAACTCCCCAAGTTAGTTGGCTTGGCTGTAGAAAGGGTTTAGAGGTCTGATTCTACGCGCATCAATCCGTGTGAACCTGGTCTAATCATAGGCATTCTAGACACATTAAATATTACTTAGAATATTTATTTTTAGTGTTTTTACATTCAGCGTTTTACCTTCGACTGAATTCTTTATGTGTTTGCTTATATGAAACTTTAGAAATTAAATCGAATAATAAATTGCACTCAGCGATTCACCAAAAGATTTATTATTTGTCCTTTTGTCTACACCCTTTAATCAATATCCTAACATACTCAACTCGTTACAAATTAGTTTTGTTATGTTACTATATAGCTAGAACCTCCCTGGACCCCTTTCTAAATTATTCTCTAACTTTTCGTTGAAGTAGTTGTAGAAATGGCTAGGCCAAAAGTCGCAGGGAGAAGATCCACCTAGTAACATCAAAGCACAAAAGTTTTGAGACAAGAAAAAGAGAGAAGAACTACCAAGAAAGTGAAATTATTCAAAGGAAGTGAGGGTCAAACGATGAATTCCCGTTGACCCTAATGTGCCCTCATGGCCACAAGGGTTCGTTAATGGCATAGATGCATTAAGTGCAGGTCATGAGATAGACCGAACGATTGCCGCTAATATCGTCGTTGAGGCCAAGGCAGTTGAAAATATTGATGAAACTTAGAGTAGTAGTAGTGCGGACACAATTGTCTTATTTCGGGAAAACACTTCAAGTTCTCATACCCTAGTAAATGAAGAAGCTGCATAAACAGTATCTCCTTTTGACTTATTCCTTTTTGTTTATCTTGCTTAAAATCATGACATTTTCATTATTTTCATTTGAGGACAAATAGTTTTAATTGTGGCAGGAGGTTCACCTGGTTTTTGTTTTGTTGTGGTGAATGTTTATGTGTTTTGATATATGTTTGGGTTGACTGTTTAACTTGTGTTTTCTAAACTTGCTTTCGCGAATGTTTATGCCTATGTTTTGGGTCCTAATTTTTTTATAATTTTGACCCTTCCGAAAATTTTAACTTTTGAAAATATCGTCACCCCTTGTGTAGAAGGTGGTTGTTCTTGTAAAAACTTATGTCTCAGTTACAATCAATAGGGATGACTTAAAAGGTGCTGTTAATGGAACAAACATGAATGTGCGGCTACAATTATGAGAATGAATGAAGTTACATAGGTAACATGTGAACTCGTTGCATCTCATTGTGATTAGCAAATTATCGAATTGATTTTTTTTCAACGACCATGACATTCCAGCGAAAGTGTAGTGTCTTGTTTGATTTAAGTGTCACTTCCTTGTGTTGTGAGATTACGTTGAACCTTGCATGAATAAACTAGAATTTTCCTAGTTAGTCTAATTTATTTTGAAAAGTATTCTCTTGACATGATCTTAGGCAATTCTTAAGATTGTGACCCAACCTTAACATAGAATTTTTTTGTGGCCTACCGGTGAGTGTGTGAAACTCTTTTAAACAATCTTTGAGCCTTAACTCTTTCTTGAAAAAACCTTGATGAAACCTAAACCTATCTTTATCCACTACCTCTAACTATTTTTGAGATGTGATAAAAGTAATAGCCAACATAGGCCAAAAGCCTAAGTTTGGGGTGTGGTGAGAAGGAAAAAAAGAGGTCAAAAAGTGTAAAAGAAGTCTTGCAAACCCATGATATTGCAGAGGAATGGAATCCCTCCATAATAAAAAGAATGAAAATAAAGAAAGATAAAAGAAACAAAAAGGAAAAGAAAATAAAAAGTAGTGGAATAAAAGCTCGAAATGTAAAGAAATTGGGTTTTAATGAAATCCACGAAGGGAAATAAATGATGACATACAAGAACTTGATTAAGGATTCGAAAAGGAAGATAGGGGATAACTTAAGGAAATCAAATCTCATTGGAGAAAAGTCACTGAGCCCAAATGACCAGACCTTTACACTCAGCCCCATTACAAGCCTTAGAAATCCCTTTTTGGTCTTGAGTGAACCGAACCGAAGGTCAATTAAAAAATAAGGGCAAAACTATGGGTGAAAAATTGCTTTGTGTTCCTCTTTGTGAGTGTGAGCGTTGCATGAGATTCATGATTCTAAGTTGATAAATCTACGTGTGTGAGAATTGAATCATTCTTTCTGTGTGGGCATGTAGATACTTTTGTTGAGCTTGAACTTGCATTGGTACCAAGTACTGTGAGCTCAAGAATCTTTCGTAATGGTGTGTCACAACCTGAATCATTGAGTATACAATTGACCTAAGCATGAGTAATTTGAGTCTTGTTGTGTACATTCATGATTTATTCTTGTGTAGAACCATTTGAGACATCCCATTTGAACGACTAACTTACGTTTTAATTGAGGAAAAGAAAAAGTTTAATTTTGGGGTGTTGATGAGTCCTCAAATTGGACCCATCTATGGCCTTATTTTGATGAAAATGGTGTCCTCAATTGTGTATTTTATCTCGATATCTGATAAAAACTTCTAAGTTTCAATTTGAGCATTTGGTAAGGGCATAGATACTTCGGCACAAAATGGAAACAAAATGGAAGACAAAAGGTGAAGATGCAAAGTGTGCATTGCCAACAACACTTGGTGATGCGCCGTATTGCAGAATTACACATTTTATTACCACAAATATGCCCTAAATGAAGTGGATCAAAAGGCGAAGAAAAGAAGCATTCGATGCTTCGCCGAATTATTATATGAAGTAGAGTTATAATGGCAAGGGACAAACGGCTGTGAATCAGAGAAAGGGCGAATCAACGAATCACTCGATGACTCATGACTAAAGACGCCGAATGGATCAACCAACACTAAATGTGAATCTTATAAATACTAAAATCTTTTATTATTAAGAGAGAGATTTTTTAGAGAGAGAAATTTTAGAGTGTGAAATATTAGACACTTAATATTTTATTATTAGAAACTTTTATCTTAAGTTTTCTCTCTAGTTTTGAGGAAACTTGAAAAAAAAAGTTCTTCTTTCAATCTTGGAAATGGGTCTTCTCTATTTACGTTCCATTTCCATTTTAAGGTAAACTCTCTCATACCCATTTGATTCCTTTGTCATTTTAAGTATATTTGAGTATTCCTTGATATGTAACTAAAAGCCCCATTATTATGGTGTGATTCAGCAAATATACGTTGATATTATTTTTAGGTGTTGCTTGTTGATAGGCTTAGATGAATTTAATGGTGATTTAACCTATTGGTTGTAATTTAATTTATTGGGTTTGTAGTTTCAAATAAAAACAACACATGCGTATTTGGATTGCCGGAGAAGGAGGTCGTCAAACCAAGACCACTAGACTGATGGCGTAAGGAATGGGTCGACATGAGGTTCAGCCAAAGAGGGTGAGGCCTAGTCCCATATCCAAGTATCCTTTATCGAAAGGTCAGGTTGTGGGTAAAGAGTAGGCTGGTTAGTTTAGATGAGTGGGTGTCCGAGAGGAGCCCATTTTATATGGGGGAAGTTTCCCGAGAGGGAACTTACTTTAACCTAAATCTTAGCCTAGTCACCATTATCTTGCGAATTTTCTTATCAAAACCATTTACCCATTAGTTTGTGTCAACATATATAGCGGTCACACCCCAAGCACTCTAGCCCATACTTGTTTTCTCCTTTATTTTTGTTATTATTTTACTACTTATAAAAAAGCCCCTTCTTGATATTTGACACTTTAGTGTCACAAATTGAATTTTAATTTTGTTTTATGACTCAAAAATGTCTTGAGCTATCACTATTTATAACGGAATTCTAAGTTGCTACTACATTCACTACCACTCCCTAGAGACAAGACCCCAACTCTTGGTTTGGTTACTATTCTAGCTTCGATTTGTACACACTCAAACTATAGTTTAGTGTCATTGTTAAGAAATATAAAAGATACACATATTTAAAAATCAGGGATACACCTATACCGGGTTAAATATCTTCAAGGACAGTATCTTTTGATATGCCTCAAATTATGAGATGTTCCTAGAAGATATATTGATGAAGTACAAGCTTTGGTGAATTTGGTACAGTGTTCTTCAAGAAGTTAATTTTCGTATGATTTACAACACTGATAAGGATATTTCAGACTTCATTCTTACGGAAAATCAATTACAATAACTTAAGCGTCTTTTGAAAATATTTTCCTTTAACTAAAGATAGAGGTATGTCTTCATGTTTTTATATTGTTCATCACGACAATTTATATTATCTTTATACAATTGATAAATAAATAAATGATAATTAATAAAATTGGTTCTTATTTAAAGTACTGTATTACTATTAAATAATTTGAGGCATATCCACCTTTAGTTCAGAAAGAAAAGAGGAAGAGATTAGCCTAACGTCTAGATTGGAACCAATTTTTTGAGTTTTACAATATTGAGATTTTGTGATAAACAATTGGTGTTGGATTATTATAGCTAATTTTCAAAGAGATAATTAGAAAGAACTAAAAAATATTATACTAGACTTCAGACATGATAGCATCTTATTTCATTGAATATATTTATTGGTTCTTTTATTTCATTGAATGACTTTACTTGATTTTTTCATTACGAATAATAATGTAGAACATTACCAATGATTTTATATAAGTTAATGATTCTTGAATTACTTATGTTCTAAGAATAGAAAAACTCTTATTTTATTATAATTACATTTGACAATATTGACGGGATTTGAAATGGTTTGCAATTTTAATATTTTTGCTAGATTTATACTTATGAATTTATGAGAAAAAACATGAATAAAGGTTTTATTTGAGGTTGATTATGTGTTTACAAATGTTGATAGGACAATGAGTATTTAATTGATTGTGATAATTCTTGATGTGGTAGACTTTAATTTAATTTTGTTATGGCGGTGTATAGATTTGTATATTACATACTCATATGAAAACTTTATGGATATTTGAAAAAGTTAATCCTCTATTGTGAAATGTTATGAAATATTGACGGAATTTTCACCTAGTCTTCGTAGTTCAGTCCGTTTTAGCCTTTCTAAAGTGTTTTAACACTTTCAAAGGATTCTGACAACTCTAAATTACTTCTAAACATACAAAAGTCATCCAGAAATGTGAATTTCAATCTTGAATACATAACTTCAAATTCAAGGATAAATAAGAGCCAAGTCTAGAATGTTCATAGAGTTGTTTCAAGACGTCTTTTGCAAATGTTTTTAACATAGTTTTAAGACAGGAAGATGAAGTTGAGTGAAGAGTAAATATAAGAAGAAGAAGTTCATTTCATGTTTCGTAAGTCTTTTACAAACATTTTCACTTTGTTTTAAGACTTAAGTTTGAGATCAATTTAAAGTAAAGTTAAGTCATTCTATAAAAAGTATATGGGGACTAAGTATTCCCAAAGAATTAAAAAATTATATTCATATTTAAACAGGAAAGGAAACTTAGATTTCAAGAAGAAACATTGAACTATTTTTCACTAAAGAGGAATTTAAGATTTCCAAGAGAGCTTTTTAAACTAAGAAGTTTTAAAATAGCATATGACCTAAGTATATTTTGGGAGTAGTATTGAGAACCGATAAGGGGATGTAAGTTCATATTAACTTAAGCCCCCACAAACCATGTAGTAATCATGAGTTAAGAATGAATCATACTTTCTAGATGATTCCTTAGTGTTTTTTAGCATAGACTAGTGGATCCACTTAGTAAGTTTAGGTTCTATACCAATTGCAGGGTATATAATGGTCTTTGGCAACGTGAGATAAAGGGTTATACCGTCACTTAGGCTTATAGTGATGGTTGTCCATTAGAGAATCGCCCGCTTAAGATCATAAACTTCATATACATCAGTTATTGTATTGTACATACGTTCAAAGTTTGTTGTATTCTTTTTTATAGATAGAGTTTACATCATATATTTAAACAAGTATTTCTTTATGTTTCATCTACATTAAACTACTTTTTAATGAGTTGAATTTAGTCAGCTTTTATGAAATAAAAAGAGTCAGGTAAGTGTTTCTTTCAGAAACTCTATCATGCCAGTGTTTTTTGTCATTCTAACTAACATACTCGTACATTCAATATAGTGATGTGAGTTGGCCTGCATCGTCTAATGAGGTAGACACAGATAACCAAGATAAGTATCTAGCACCTCGTTGATCCAGCTTGAGCACTCTGAGTTTGTTTGTGAGCCTCCTTGCTTTCCGGAGGATTCCATGAATTTTTCTTTTTGTATTTCACTATTAGGAAGATTCGGTTCTTGTCCCGACATCCATTTTTGTATAAGAGGCTTCTTCGATAGACAATTTGGTAGTTCATTAGTATTTAATATATCAATCAATTTTATAAACTTGAGTTTCAATTTTGGCCAAGTGAATGTTTGATTCATTAAAATTCCAGGTTTTATTATTATGTTAATTGAATAAGTGCATTTGGTTATTGTAAAAATGCTTAGAGTCTTATGCTGAGTTATGTAAGTCAGGCCACGACTCTGCTCGAGGGAAGCAGTGTTCTTCGAGTGCCAGTCCTATCCAAGGTGTAGGCTTAGGGCATTACATTAAATTATGTGTATTCGAAGGTGAATATGATCAATTCATTGACTAATGAAACATCGAAGGGAGTAAGACTTTTGTCATTTGAGAAGATCGACATTGATGTAACCCAACCTATGTGATTAGAGATCCCATGAACTTGGTTCATATGGATAATAACAAGTCATTACTTGATCAACTAAACACTATAAATTTATTTCCCTCCAATGATGTGTGAATATAGTGCAAAAGTATCCAAGGCAAAGTGAGACTGAGTTAAGCTCTTAATCCAAGTCATATCCCTTATAGGTGGTGTATTTGATCTGCAGAATACACATGATGATTTGACCTTTATGAGTGTGAAATACTGCCCCTTCTATGAAATTGTGTCATATTTCTATAGCACTCATGAATACCAGGACATGTGCATAGACGCTTAGAACAAAACCATGATAACGACAAAGATTATGAGAGTACAATGTTGATTGAATAAGACGCTGGACTTAAAAAATAATTATTGTTTAAAAGAAATTCAAAACTTCATCTATAATTCTGTAGGTTTAATCTTGTGTATCTAGGTCTGGTTCATAGTATCCAGATTTGACGCAGTTTACTCATAAATGAATACCTAAAAAAGTTAATTTCTTTTTTTATTTCATATTATATTTATGAGATATGTAGGGATTGTTAGAAATATGATATTAATATCTCAAAAATACATTATTCTTGAAAACTTTTTTCATAACTGATGCTAATTGAATTGCTTTTAAGGAGAATTTGGCAGTGTTCAAACGTTTCTTGTAACCAAATTCCTTCTATTATTGATTTTCATTAACACCTATTTATTGTGTGACAATTATTAGAACCTAATATGAGGTTGTGCTCTTTAGATATATAATGTATCCTTTCTCTACTGATTTAGACAGCAGAGAAAAACAAAGAGAGTTTCCTCCATCTCTTTCCAATACCATCTTCTGCTGGATTTTCTTCTAGATGAAATCTCTGTTAGTTTTTGGCTCCTAGTTTTATACTAGAAGAGATTGTTCAATTTTTGGGGATAAACCCATACCAGGTGAAATATCATGACGGAAAATGTATCTCGACACACCTCAAAATTTGAGAAGTTCCTACAATACATCGTAGTGAAGCATAAGGTATGATGAATTCAGTACAAGTGTTCATGATGAAAGTATTTTCCATAAGAATATACAATACTTCAGACAATACACAACACCCATAAACCAAATATGCCACCATTGGTAATGATCATACTTTTTAGATGGTCCCTTATTTCCTTTTAAACATAGCTTAGTTGATCCACTTAGTTGAAGATATTGTATACTCCGACAAAGTATAGGACAATTCTTTTTCCGGCAGCGTGGGCGAGACGTTGTATCATCATGTTGCTCATATTGATGGTTATGGATAAGAGAATCACCAAAATAGGAGTAATGAGTTTGTTATTTTATTTTCGTACAAATTTGAGTTATTATCTAGTGTTTTGAAAGTGTAATGTATATAGCATCTTTTGTTGTCAATTTCATTTTGAGTCGAATATTATGAGTTTGGGTTGAGTTTTGTATCCTGAGTTGAGTTTGAGTATCGTGAGTTGAGTTTAAAATCATTAGTTGAGTTGAAAATTTTGAGTTGAGTTGAGTATTATTGAGTTAAGTTGAGTATTCTTGAGTCAAGTTGAGTATTCTTAAGTCGATTTGAGTATTCTTGAGACATATGTAGTTGAGATGAGGTTAGTATGTCTTCCTTCTTCTCAATTTGAGTTCATACTTATTGTTTAGAGTTCCCATTACATGCTTGTACATTCCATGATCTAATGCCATTTCGTCTGCATCTTTTCATGATGTAGATATAGGTATTCATGGTCATCAACAGACACTTCATTGAGGTCATATGATATTCCAACAAGCTTTGATGAGGTTTTTTTTTACTCTAGCACACTTCACCTTTACTATCCAATTAGTAGTTTTGAGACGTCGTGGTTCTTGTCCAGATATTTCTCAGTAATAGTAGATATTTCATAGATAGACAGAGATGAGGATTTTTCTACAATTTCTTTACAGTTGAGAGTTTGAATTTTATGAATTTACACTCACTTTATGATTTTGTATGCTTGAGATAGTATTCCGCTTGTCGTTAGCTAGAATAAGAGTTCAGTTGGGACCAGTAATGGTTCTCAAGTGCCGGCCACGAAGCGGGTGTAAACTCGGGTCGTGAAAAAAATTACTTGAGAAGATTATATTGCAAAGATCCAATTGGTGAAAATATTCATTAACTTGTGTAAGTGATATTCCACACTTCATTGAGGTCATATGATATTCCAACAAGCTTTGATGAGGTTTTTTTTTACTCTAGCGCACTTCACCTTTACTATCAAATTAGTAGTTTTGAGACGTCGTGGGTCTTGTCCAAATATTTCTCTATAATAGTAGATGTTTCATAGATAGACAGAGATGAGGATTTTTCTACAATTTCTTTACAGTTGAGAGTTTGAGTTTTATGAATTTACACTCAGTTTATGATTTTGTATGCTTGAGATAGTATTCCGCTTGTAGTTAGCTAGAATAAGAGTTCAGTTGGGACCAGTAATGGTTCTCAAGTGCCGGCCACGAAGCGGGTGTAAACTCGGGTCGTGAAAAAAATAACTTGAGAAGATTATATTGCAAAGATCCAATTGGTGAAAATATTCAGTAAGTTGTGTAAGTGATTTTTTTTTTAAGTTGTATATG
The DNA here is from genome assembly GCA_027705065.1 of Solanum peruvianum. NCBI lineage: Eukaryota > Viridiplantae > Streptophyta > Magnoliopsida > Solanales > Solanaceae > Solanum > Solanum peruvianum. The sequence continues at coordinate 13,684,963 of JAKWJD010001760.1, forward strand.
CATAGATAAGAGTCTCAATCAGAGACAGTTCAGGCATATATATATTATTAATCATGTATTTAAATATCATGATTCTAACAATTGTAATGATTAAAACACTAAGTGGGAGACTGAGGGATTTATACTAGTTGTAATATTATTAGATAAAATACTTATTAGATAACAATAAATTTACTTAGCTTTAGTAAAAATTTAAATATGTCATGTATTTGTTGATGTATTTTCTTACTTATAATTAGGAAAAAGTACTTGAGCATTTAATTTCGTACATTAATCTACACCGTTTGAATCTAGTATTTTTATTTACAATACTAGTATTTTATTTACAAATATGAAAATCAATTAAAAATAACTATCAACACTTTCTTTGCCTATTTTATTGGCTTGGTAGGCTAATTTAAGGGGACTCATAATTATTATTATTTTTAAATGACAATCATAATTATATTTACATATGTTCCTTTATTAAATACTAGAGAAAGTTTCATTCATATTACCAATATATTTTTCAAATTATTTTATTACTCTTTTATTTATTACTTGTTAAGGAATGTGAGAGGTATATCAAGTGAGACATGAAGGGAATATGAATGTTCTGAAATACTAAAATATAATTCTTATTTTAGTCTTTGCATTTCACAAGGTTTTTGGGTTTTGATTTCTCTTTTTCCAATTTCAATCTTGAATTTATAGTCTTAGTCTAGGATTACTAGGACACAAAAAATTTTAAAGTCCTTAAATTTCCTCATCTCTAAAATTCAATCACAGCTTCCCCTACCAATTGATATACATGTCCTCACTATATATGATAAGGATTTATGCTATGTTTTTTTTAATGTAGGCAAATATACTAATTTTTGTTAGAACAATTTGTATATTTTTTAATCTATATTATTCCACGTTCTTCTCAACAGTATCGATGGTATAAGAGTCATCACCTTTCATGTCAAGCGGATCAGGAAGATGCGTGGCCACCCAACTCAAAAAGGGGTACCTCAGAAAAAGTTACATACATGAAAGTTACCTAGTGTGGAACATTCAAGGCTCTCGCACATTAATATCAAGATTTTGGGGGTATGGGAGAGAGGATTTCCAAAAATTTTATATGAAAGTTATTGTTGATACATGATCTTGGGTACTGATTAACTTTTGAGTTGAGTTAGGCGCAAATGCTCATTTTCTTTGTTTAATAAAATGTAACTTGAAAATAAAATGTATGAGTCGTTTTTTATAAATAGTCAATGTTGAGTTGGCAAAGGGTTTAAACATGACTCCGGCGCAATTATAGTTGTGGCCAAAAGCGATAAAGAAAATTAAATTTTGAGAGAAACACCAGTATGTATGCCTAAGATTTAAACATATGATGTAAAACAGATATTAAACCCCTTTTTTCACTACACTATTATCTTCCCTCGTGTCGAGGGGATTTCAAAATTTACTTATTATTAGGAATATTATGTTTCCTTAATTGCACAATATATTCTTTTAACAAAGAGGATCGAATTAACAACATTGCCAATACCTAGTTTTGCCACTTAATAATAGAGCTAACTACTAATGACTACCTATTCTAAATGAAACTGTCTTCTCTAAATAGTAGTGAATTCAATTAAATATATTGTCAAGCTAATTGCTTTCTTCTAAATTAGGGATGAAACAAATTCAATTGTAATTATAACTGCTAATTACCATTTCTAAAATTAGCAGTGAAGTAAATTCAAAACATATCATAATGGGTAGAAACAAAAAATGTGATGTACCTAACATATTTTCTTCCAAAGAATTTGATTTCTAAAGAAATGATTTTTGAAAAGCTATATATAACTATGTGAAATTGAGAATTTTGGTGGTTCTATTTTTTATCAGTCATTCATCAAAACCTTAAGCTTGTACCTATTTAAAGGATTTGAGACCTTTTTAGGATTGAACTGTTGTAGGATCTATTAAAAAGAATTCTTCAAGGACACAATTCATATTATGTCACGAGTCATTGTTTGTTTTTAATGTTTTGAATGAAAACGAATATTTGTCACTTTAATAAAGAGTTTTGACTTTTCTAACGAGTTGTAACTTTTATGAAAAGTTTCGAATTTTGTGATGGGTTGAAAATTTTATGAAAATTGTCACTTTTTCTTAAGGTTTTGATTATTCGGAAAATGTCAAATTTTTAAAAGAATGTAACATTTCCGATAAGGCACAATAAACACTTGTTCACACTATCCTTTGTTGTAAATATATAGAAGGGTTTCATCTTATTTTTCAATAATGAATAAGGACTTTTGAATTACTTGTTTTTCAACTAAATATAGTATTCTTAGAGTACATTACTATTGTTGATGGCTTGCTGACCCCGCAATTTTAGGTACCAATAGACCGGTGAGTAAAATTATTCTATTTTGAGAGGGTACATTATGTTAACCTCGAACACCTGAAGGGAAGAATTTTCTCAAGGACACTATGCACTCAGTGGAATTGATTTTATTCTTTGAGAAATTTTTTTATTTAATATTTATAATTTGTTTTAGATTTTATATTCTTTAAGGGATTTAGGTTTCTTGTGTTTGAATATGTTCTTTATAATACGCGTCTTACTAATAGTGATTGAACAACATTAAAAATTCAACTCAAAGGTGGGTTGAAGCTTTAGGTGTTTATGTCAAGCATGATGCAATTATACACGAATATTTTGTTGCTCATATTTGATGTATTTTTTGTTTATCTTTTTCCGTTAGGAGGAAAATGCTTCTGCAGGGTATGTTAAAAGTTCATAAATTTATCTTCGTCTAAAGCATATTTGTTTTGTTTTCATTTGGAGTGGTCCCAAGTTTTTAATTTTCTCCTTTGACTACTTTTATCTGTCTCTAATATTTATTTCGAATCAAGAAATGGTTTCCTTTGTAATGAGGACTTCTAACGTTTCTTTTTTTATTTTTAGCCAAAAAAGGTGTTTTATCATTATTAATAGAATAAGAGTTTCTAGCTAAATCCTAGCCAATGAGGAAGGTGGGGGAGAGTCACACACTTTGTTGTATATTATGGGAGTGAATCTAGAATCAATGAAATTTGTCTTCAAATTTATCAAGTTTCAAAGTATGATTTGGCGAAGGTTTACCATATGCTCAAGAAGGTTGCACAACTGCTAGTAATAGGGGTTGGCGGGTGTAAAAGAGTTAAGAGGCTTAGGAACATTTAAGGATATATATTTATATCTTCCTAACTATTTTGAAGTTTCTAAATATGGAAAGAAAAATGCTTTCGAATTAAGATTTCAGTTTCGAAGTATCTCAACTCTAGTATCATGGTATGGCGATAAATAATTTCTTTTCCTCATTCAGCTGGGTGATTCCTTCGAAGTAGTCACCAAACTCAACAGGTTAGCTTCGACAAGGATCTTAGGTATATTGGATGACATGATTCATTAGGTTGTTTTCATAAATTTTTTAAATAAAACAAGCAACATCTTTTTATTAACCTGATGCAAAATTTGGATTCTCAGTTGGATATTGATTTTGACTCAGATATGAAAGAGAGAACTACATCTTCAAAGAAGAAAATGCAACCTTTACTATCTGATTCTCCTACTAGAGTTGGAATATTTCGGAGTATTGTTATTACTGACGTTGAGTTTGGTACACTAGAAGTAGACAGTTCGCCAACATTCCTCAAGAATGATTAGATCTTGTGCTTATGTTGACTTTTTCCACATATGTAGCTATTTATTTTTGCTTTGCATCAAATGCAACTACACCTATCATATTCCACACTGATAAGCATACACCAAAGGATACAACAACACTCTTGGAAAAACAAAACTTACTGTAACCTGTATCACAAAGAATGGTCTCCAGTATAGGTAACATTGCTCCTGCATTCCTCAGGTATGATTGCATTTCACGCTAATTTGAACTCTATTTTTATTTTTCTTCCACTTTCTTGGTAGCAACTTTCTTCTCTTCCAGATCGAGAGGCTAATAACGACAAGGGTGCTGGATATTCTCGAGAAGGTGGTGGTGGTATATATGCCCTTCTGGTTCATGATTCACTTCCATCAGCTCGTGGGCCAGAGTTAGCACCAAATGGAAGATCTATGATATTTATATTGTGGTGTTCTGAAACACTATCTTCAAACAGAGGTAGTAATTAAATAAGAAGTTGGTTATGTTCCCAAGAAACCAAACCTCAGACATGGAAACTTTGAGAACTACAACATCAAGTAGGCAGAATAAGGGTAATGTTCATCTATCAACCAAGAATTATTTTTGTTATTTATTTTGTAACGTGATTCTACCTACTAGAGGTTATAATTCTTAAAGTTTCCATGTCTGAGGTTTTGTAGCTAAGAATGTTATGGGAAAATATAAAAAAACATCCACTAACTTCTTATTTACATACCACCTCCGTTTTTTAAGGTAGAGTTTCATAAGGCCTCGTCGTGAATTCAATAAATCTTCCATTTGGTGCTAGGTCTTGGCCATGAGCTGCAGGAAGTGAATCACGAACATGAAGGGAAGGTATACCATCACCACGTACTGTAGCAAATCTAACTCGATTCTAGTTATTGGCTTCTCCATCGGGAAGAGAAGAAATTTGCTACAAGAAAAAGAGGAAGAACAATAAAAACAAAATTCAAATTAGCATAACATAAAAACATACTCGAGGAATGAAGGAGCGGTGTTAGCCTTTTCTAGAGACCATGCTTTATGATATCTGTTTCGGTGAGCCTAATGTTTGCCAAAATTGTTGTTGTATCCTTTGATGTAAACTTATCAGTTTTATTTATGATGGGTACAATTATATTCAATGTGAAGCAACACTAGATGGTTATAAACGTGGATAGGTTTCCCATATAAAATTAACAAAGTAAAAATTGCATGAGATTCTAACAAAAAGGAAACCAAATGACCCTTTATAAAATACACTAAATCAAAGTATAACGGATTCTAAAAAAATTAGAGAGAAAACTTAAAATAATGAGTAAATTAACATAATTGAAATAATATACACATTTTTTGACAATAAAATATGGAAGTATAATAATAATAAAATTTTAAAACTAGACAAAATAATATGAAAAAATCAAATAAAAACATTGCAACATATTTGGTAGAAAACTTAAGTACACGGTTAAATAAAACGAATCATAGAAGCTAAAAATATCAAGAAAAATTACTAAGTCAGTGGTGAATGAAAAAATAATTAATGGAAAAAGATAATGTGCTAAACCAATCTAATAATAGTACTAGTCGTACGACAACATAATAAGAATGAAATAAGATTTTATATAGAACAAGTAAAATCAAGGTAACCAGCCTTTATGGAATTTATTGGAGAAACACAAGGCTGATGTGCAAACTTATTAGCAAAAATAATATAAATAAAGTAAAATAGGGATACAAGAGTCACCAAAGAAGAGGAAACCAGAGCAGTGAGCTGGATATTGTTCACCGATGGTATTTACGGCCGGCTCTAGTTTCTCAGTGTGATATTGTGGGGTTGTTGTAAAACAAAGAGATGCTACAGTTTTGATCTTTCCGGACTGCATACAAAATAAATAAGAGACACGCAATTGAGGAAAAGGGAAGGACACTGTAGTGGTGTGGGTCTCTTTCTAATGAATTTGTTTGGGTTTTTTCTGGCATTGGGGTTTTGTGATAGAATTGAGGTGGTTTCATGTTAACTCTCCTCCAACGTCTTTACTTTGTTAGAAATACAAATCGAAATTGAGTTTCGAAGGTTGCCAAGGTTATCTAGGAATTGAAGGTGTCGTTTTGATGGAGAAGAATACAAAAGGGAGGAATAGTCTTTAGATGGTGGTGACTTCTTAGTAGAAGCTTCCCGAAGACTATTACAATGGAGGTGGTTTGGTTGGGGTTTAGGTGTTGTTTTTCTTGTGGATTTGAAACTTGGTGGTGGCCGAGAGGGAAAAAAGGAAGAGAAAACTTTTTGAATTTTGTAATTTTTTGACACTTTGCACCACAAATTTAAATTGTTTTACCACTACTTTCTTAATGACTAAGCAAGATTTATATAGAAAATAAACCATTTTTATGCAATATAATGGGATAAAACCATTGGCTTAAGACCATGACCCAAAATTATTAGTTAATAAAATACAACTGTATCAATATATAAGGCTCTGGGAACATGTTTTGTATGTTTTATCCTTTTGAATGAGTTGTATGATGTATCTTTATAAATTTTTAAAAAAAAATTTCCCAACAATTCTCTATCTATTTTTATTTTGTTATTTTAAACTTCATTAAATGATTCTTTTATCTTACATGTGAACAAATATTTTTTTTCTTTAAAAGAATTTATTAGAAATGCAAATATCAAAATTTAAGGAGGTTGAAAAATATATATAAAGAGGCTTAGATAAGTGATGTTTTTAGTAATTACTAGTTTTGACGAACGTGTGTAGCACGTGAATATCAAATCAAATATTATAAAATTAAAATATTAAGTAAACAGTTATAAAATGAATGAAAAATTATAACTTACTATGGATAGCGGATGTAAGGTTTCTTATGATTACTACTTCAAGTTAATTACTATAAAAATCTCTCAGTTACACCTCGTAAATAGGCTTTCTCCTCCATCTCTCAAAGTCATTACTTAAATATTATTGTATTTTTGGAGTTCATACTGTTAATATAATATAATATAATATATATAATATAATATAATATATTTATAATATATATAATATAATATATATAATATAATATAATATATATAATATAATATATATAATATAATATAATATAATATAATATAATATAATATAACATAATATAATATATCATAATGCAATATAATATAAATAATGTAGGTAAATGACCTGCGCTTCGCGCTGTGGTGAACTACCTTATGCTAATAGCATTCAATTATATGTGTTTCATTTTCAAAAAAAGTTTGTTTTGTTTTATACCAAGATTAAGAGTCTGAACATAATTTTCAGAAGATTCCTAATTGAAATACTGGTATTCGAATTCACATAAGGCTAGTATCCAACTTGTTCGTCTGTGCCAAGAAACTGACATGATCGAATGTGAATGTGTTTTTACTAAGCCTGGCTAAATTGTGTGTCTACAATTATCTCAATGTTTATCAAGAAAAATAATCAATAGGCTTGGTATATTAAATCTTGAAGGTTAAACTACATAAGATCTTTTAATGATATTGGATCCATTTTGTGTTATATGTTGGTATGAAGTGAGGAATGTTTAGTTTCCAAATGAATGTTTGAAGACTACTGAAACTTTTTTATTTAATTTCCTTAGGAAGTTCCAACATATTTAGTCATTTTCATTAATTTTTTTATTAGTTTGAATGAACGAAATGTTATTGCTACCTCAAAAACAATGTAGTAATGTGATAAGAACAAACTTGTGTTTGATTTGGTAACAGATATAGGCAACTTGAGAGAAACATGGTAGGACATTAATATATCCTAAGTATCTCTTTCGCAACATAGGTACAAAGGAAATTAGGTTCATATCTTCCTTTCGATCTTATTCCCCAGAAATAAAAAATTGTAATATTAAAATTAGCATTTTCGTTGAATAAGTTATTCCTTAGGATTCCAATGTAAATACAATTCATACCAATTAGAAGAAAATCTTTTCATCTTAGGAAACCTCTACAGGGCAATGCTTGATATAAGGGCTTCTGATGTGCAGAGTTTTTGAAACCTAAAAAATTCACTTGTTCAAGGAGATATTACCACCATACCTTCTTTTGTTTTACTTCTTCCATAACTCCCATATAACTACACAAGACAATGTTTGATATAAGGGCTTCAGATGTACATTTACAGGGCGTTTCCACTACCTTTAAAATACCTATTGTAAACTAACACCACGTGTAAGACCTTCACCAAAAGAAAACTACTCTCATACCTTATCAACATATTAACTCTTTAGAAAAAGATACTGCATTGTTTCCACTATTGGTTGATTACAGCACCATGACCTTGAGGACATTGTATATCCAAGGCTTCTAAGAATGTCACCCAACGAAAGGAAGTTCGAAATTTCATACTCTCCATGAGAAGAAAGATATCTTGATTGGCAATCGTAACACTCTAACACGGGTCGTTATGCCTCTTTGGAACACTACTGATTGCCACCTCTTGGAAGCAACCATCGGTAACAAGTGGTAATAATCATACGTTATAATAGGCGCTTCAAATTTCTTTGGAGATTCTTGATGTGACATGCACTGAAATCCGCCTAGCTGCTTAGTGCTCTACTTAACTTAAAATAAAAAATGTGATAGTTGAATCAGTCAATCCTTAGGATTGCCAAGTAAATACGTTTGTACAAACGCGAAAAAGATGCAAAAGCAATTGACACTCTCTAGATCAAAATGTTAAAGTTAATTTAACAAAGTAAGAGCCAAGAATATAACCCCTCATCCTTCAGACATGTGGACACCAGATCGAGAATACTGATTTTAATTGAATACTAAGTTTCTCTGTTAATCTAATGTGAAACTACGGAATATTTCTGAAATAGAAGTGAGAGTCATTCAACTTCGTTCATGATAAAAGTTTGAGAAATTTCAGTATAGAAAGTACATAATTCACAACTTATACTAAAATAGAATATCATTTATGCATGATTTGTGATCTCAGCCGTGAAGATATTATAAAAGTTTTCCTAAAAAGGTCTTATAGAAATTTCTTAATAATAGAATGCATCAATAAATAAAGTATAATAAGTAATCCAAGAGGAGTCTTCAAAGCTTAAAATGGCTCAATCAATTGAGAGAAGAAATCTGAATCTTCTTTTCTTCTTTCCATGCCATAACAGGATCTTTAATTTCTAGCTAGAATACAAGATAAACATCCATCTCAGAAAGGGATTATAAACAACAGTTTATGGAAAGAGTACTAAATCAAATAATTATACCTAAAAATTTATGTGAGATTGAAACATTACGTCCTTGACTCCTTGCACGGACAGGAGGGATAAAAATATAGAGTTTGAGTTTTTTTTTTCAAACGAGACAACAGAACTCTATTTTTATTTGTTTTCTTTCTGGAGAATCACCTATTTTGGTGATATAATTTTCTTGGAATGAACTCTGGAGACTTTCATCTCCATTGAGTCTCCAACATTCAAATTAAAAAAAAAAAGACAAAAAATGGTCATCACGTCGGTCAGTATACATTCAAAATAAATTAGATTCAGTCAATTAAAACATATTCAAACTGAGTGAATCATTAAAATTGAAAATATGTTTCATAGAACATAATGTGATAAGGGGTGAGATCATAATTCAGGTGTACTTGGTTATTCTCCCTCAAAAGTAGTGCATAGAGTAAGGGATATCCTCTAGATTATTTAACTCCTCATCTAAAAGTCTTAAGTTAAATTTCAAGACATAAAAAAGTAATTGAATCTCGAAAGAGACACATTAATCAAACTATGTTAATTTTATTGCGACAACGAACCTTAAATTAATCACTTACAATTCTGCAGGAAATCTGACAGCGCACATATTAATTTTTGTACAATATTTATACCAAGACAATTTACTTTACACATCACTATATACCTTTTTATACATAATTATATACCTTTTTCTTCTAAAAATATGAATAGTTAAGACAACAATTTTCCTGACGAACTCAACTTCTTCATAAATACACACATACACACAAAAATTAGAAAAAAAAATGTCAAAAGCAAAGAACAAAATAAACAGAATATATGAAGATGAGGATAAAATTTTGAATTACTTTAAATATGAATTGTTGATGAGTCATCAAATTGGATTCTTGTAGGACCTCATTTTAATGCAAATTGTGTCCTCAATTATGTATTTTATCTCGATATCTGATAAAAACTTCCAAGTTTCTGGTATTTGAGAATTTGGTAGAAGCATGGACAGTTAGGTGCAAAACGGTAGAAAAGAGTTAAATATGCAAAGCGCGCATTGCCAAGCACATTTGGCGATACACTGCATATCAAAATTCTGCCTTTTGTTACATAATGTGACCCCTAAAGGAAGTGAATAAAAAGGCGATGAAAAGAAGCACTCGGTGCTTCTCCGAATAGTTACATGAAGTAGACTTGTTCCTCCAAATATTACACCTTGCATGGATATAAAGGCAAGACACAAACGACGACAAATCAGAGAAATGACAGATCGTTGAATCACGCGATGATTCATGACTAAGGACACCGAATGAATTCCCCAGCATTAAATGTGAAGCCTATAAATACTAAAATCTTAATTATTTTTAGAAGCCAGAATATTTGTAACGACCTGTTTAGTCGTTTTGAGCAGCTGATTTTATTTCTGGAAAAATTGGCTGAGGCGACGGACACCACGATGGACCGTCGTGGGCACGACGGACCGTCGAGGGTGTCTCGTTCCAAAACACTTAGGAATTCTGAAATCTGAGTACAAAAATCGACTCTGTGAACTTTGTGACGGACCTGCAGGACGGACTGTCACAGGCACGACGAACCGTCGTAAGCCCCGTTTCAAAACACTTCAACTTTTGAGAATTTGGTACGGGAAACGAGTCTCTGAACGTCATGATGGAAGTGCAGGACGGACCGTCACAGGTGTGTGACGGGTCGTCACAGACTCCTTAATGAAAAATGGAGTTCCAGATGTTGCGACGACCTGCATGACGGACCGTCGCAGGCACGACGGGCCGTCACAGGTTGCGAAATCCTAGTTGGAGTCGGATTTCTTGTTAAGTTTTAAGGGACGCTTTGGACTATTCTTTCCTTAATTATAATGTTAGAGGGTTAATATTAATAAGTCTAATTACTTGGGGGTTAAAAGAGGTAACTTTGGGTTAATTAGTGGGGTATTATTGCCATCTTTTACACTTAATTATATGTTAATTAGGGTAAAAGAAAGAGGGTTTGAATAAAGAAAATAGAGAGAACAAGGAGAGAGAGAGAAATTGATCGATCAAGAGGCAGAGGGAAAAACACAAGCTTTGGGGAAATTCTTGCTTAATTACTAGTCTTCGGTGGAGGTAGGTTATGATTTTTTACGATATTCGTAGTGAACTCTTAATAGTGAATGATATGTATTGGTGGTATTGTAAACCTATCTATATGCTTAATTGTATGCTTGCATGAATATGATTATTTGATTTTTATAAAACAAGCATGATGAAAACCATTGAATCCCAAATCTTGAAAGAAACTTTAATCTACGTTATTAATGATGATGCCTTGGTATAACAGAAGGCTTGATGAATTAAAGTAATGGGATTGGTGATGCCTTGGTATAGAGATGGCTTGATGAACGGATAGAATGAGGTTAGTGGATCGGAGTGTCACGTTCCGACACATAGTATTAGTGGATCGGAGTGTCACGTTCCGACACATAGTATTAGTTGATCGGAGTGTCACGTTCCGACACATAGTATTAGTGGGACGGGTGTCACGAACCGACATGTAGATATAGGGGATCGGAGTGTCACATTCCGACACATATAGGGGATCAGAGTGTCACGTACCGACACATGTAGGGGATCGGGTGTCACGAACCGACACGGAGAATTACGGGATCGGAGTGTCACGTACCGACACATAGTGGTAGGGGATCGGAGTGTTACGTACCGACACAAGAGGAAGATAGATAATGAATCTTGAAAGATGATAAATATACTCAATCTAATAAACTTAATTCCCAAAAGAGTATGGTATTGAGGCTTGAGCCCTCATGGATGAACTTGATGGTACTTGTTGATGATTATAGTACTCGTTGTTGCTACATGTTGAGTTTATAGTTGATTTATAATATTACTTGATATATATTATCTTCTATTTTGAGTTGGCCGATGATATCTACTCAGTACTTGTGGTTGTACTGACCCCCTACTTTTATGTTTTCTTCTTTGTTATTTGTGGAATGCAGCAAACGTCCCGTCAACTTCAACTCAGCAGTAATTCAAGCCAGTCTTCACTACATCGGAAATTCAGGGTGAGCTAATGCGTCTAGCTTGGACTGAGTCTTCTTCTTCAAAGTCCTGATGCCTTGAACTTCCGGCATGGACTAGCTTTCTATTTATTTTGTTTTCTTAGATATTCTTAGTTTAGTAATTCGAGGATAGATGTTCTTGTGATGATGACTTCAAGATTTTGGGGATAATAATAATAGTTTTGAATTGTTTTTATTAATGAGTTTAAGTCTTCCGCATTATTTTCTGTTGATATACATTGAAATGTTAAGGGTTAGATTGGTTGGTTCGCTCACATAGGAGGGTAAATGTGGGTGCTAGTCGCGGCTCGGTTTTGGGTCGTGACAATATTAGTATTATTTTTCACTTTTTAGAACTCTAGTTTTATATTTTACTTTCAAGTTTTGTTTTGAGGAAACTTGAAGAAATAAGTTCTTCTTCCAATCTTGGAAGTGGGTCTTCTCCACTTACCTTCCTTTGATATTTTAAGGTTTAATATCTTATTACCCACTTGATTACTGTATCATTTTAAGTATATTTGATTATTGCTTGATGTGTGGCTAGAAGCCCTCAATCTTGGGGTGCGAGTTAGCAAATATGTATTGATATTATTGTTGGGTCTTGCTTGCAGATAGGATCAAATTCATTTTAATGGTGATTTCACGTAGTGGTTGTGGTCTAATTCAATGTGTTTGTAGTTTCAAATACAAACTCACCCATGTGTTTTTGGCTTGCGTGAGAGGGAGGTCGCGAAACCAAGAACACTAGACTGATGGCCTAAGGAGAGGGTCGACATGAGGTTCAACCCTAGAAGGTGAGCGTTAGTCCCATATCCAATCACCCTATATTGAAAGGTCACGGTTTGGGTAAGGCACATGATTGTTAGTTTAGATAATTGGGTGTCTGAGAGGAACCCATTTGATATGGGTTAAGTTGCCCAAGAGGGAACTTACTTTAACCTATAGCCTAGCCTAGTCATCATTGTCTTGCGAATTTTATGTAAAAAGAATTTACCCATTAGTTTGTGTCACAGATATTGCAGTTGCACGCCAAGAACTCTCTCCCATACTTAGTTTCTCCTTTATTTTTGTATTTTACTATTTGTGACAAAACTCCTTCTTAATATGTGACACTTTGGTGTCATAAAATAAACTTGTTTAATACATGAAAATGTCTTAAACTATCAAATTTAGAACGAAATCTAAATACCTAAAACTTTCTCTACCACTCTCTTGGGACACCACTCCAACCCGTTGTTGTGTTATTTTACTAGATTCAATTCGTAGATACTGAATTTCTAGGTTAATATTGTTGATCATGAAATATGAATGGCGATGTTGCCGGGCAATGGTGTCACATGAAAATGTACTTACTCATAGTTTTTAGTTCTTTTTAGTGTATTTCTCACAAATTTAACGTTTAGTTTTGTTTTATTTATTTCTTAAAGTCCCCATGAAGAATGAATGTAAATGGTAGTAATGGAAGTCACGTAGGTCATTGGGAAAACATTGGCAATCTGAACGATGTGGAGGAGCCCAACATCAACGACCACATCTCATGGGATGGGTCGGGGCCATGCTCTTACCTCCAGAAGAGGGAAACACATATTCCACATAACAACTTAAGGGACTTTTTAGTGGATTAGCTCACGAGGATCCACATGAACACCTACGAAAATTTTGTGGATGTATGTGGACAATTCTCGCTCATTCATATTTATCAGGAATCAGTTCGACTAAGACTATTCCCTTTCTCGTTTATAGGCGAACCTTGCAAGTGGCTAGCTGAGTTGCTTTGCAACTCAATCATTTCATGGGAGGAACTGGTTACAACCTTTAATATACGATTCTTTCCTCCAATACTTTTATCGGATCCTAGAGTCAGTCAACAAAGGTGTGGCCGAAAAACTCTCACCGGGAGGACTAATGCAGCAGTCGTTCGCAATGGAAGTCCAACTTCTGGATGGAATGACAACCATCAGCAGGGTATTGTACACCCACGAGGACCAAGTTTCTCTAGTCACCTTTCAATTATCCAAAGAGTAGATAGAAAAATATGATAAAAGGGACTAAAATATGGCCAATATCATGACAAAATTTAATATTCTGTCCAAGAATGTCATGGGAGTAGGCATCCCTAGCGTCAATGTTTTGGGAGTTGGGAGTACAAATCCTAATGACATAAAATATTATGTTTTATACTATGAAGAGATAAAGTTCTTATCAAACCAAGGTGGTGGATATCGATCAAACTATCCAAGGGAGGGTGGTAACCAAAGCTGGGCTAGAGAGGAAGGATGGAAAGATCGAGACCGATAATGTCGAGATCAAATCCCACTTGGAAGGACGGGGAGAAGGATTTGTTTATGATTTCCCCATGGGAGGTAAACTCCCAAGGATTCATAAGGTTATAGATATGAGGATATGCTCTGACGTATCCTCAACAACGTTGAAGGATCAGATAAAATGCTAAAAGGTATGAAAAAAGATGTATCCACCCTATGTAACTATGTCACCTCCCATTATGTCTAAGTAAACAAATTAGAGATCCAGATGGGCCACATATCATATCATAATAACCCAAGAGAGAAAGAGGATTTGCCTAGTTACACTATGGCTAACCCAAAGAGTGAAACCTCAAGACTGACTTGCTTCGTTCCATGACGTTAACTAAAATGATTTTGGGAGGTAACCCAAAACCGTTTGCTTGTTTTATTTTTTATATCTTGATAAAATAAATGTGTGTAGGTTGCACATATTCAAGAAGGAAAACTGCTTGGAAAGATGCAAAGCAACGACAAACATGTCCTTTTGCTGGAACACTGACATGTTCCGTTTAACTAATCATTCCCCGCTGTTTGGCTCTATGCACCTAATAGGTTCAGTCTTAAAAACTAGATTGATAAATTTTATTGGTAATGTCAAGAAAGACCGTTGATGCAACTATCGCAAAAGATAAGAATATTGTTAAATTTTGCTACAAATTAGACACTCAGTGTTTCTCCTATCCATTAACCGAGATAATCTAATATCGCCGAATGAGAAAAAGACAGATAGTCACATACCTATTTGAAACCTTCACTTTAACTTTTCCCCTTTCGCAAACTATCACATGCACTCTAGTTGTTTCATTTCTAGCATTCTATCATATTTTTAGTGTCGGATTGTGATTGAATTTGGATCATATTGCTGCCTAGTATACAATTATAGTTTAATTTAGCACCAAAGGTTAGTAATCGAACCCTGCAATTATTTAATCAAAATTTGTACTCCTTTAGATAATAATTAATAATGTGATATTTTTGTTAAGTTTTTGAGTTGATGAGATAGAATTTACTACAGATCATTACTCAATATTTCGCGCATAGTTTGTAAAATACCATTCAACTATAGTTTGAGTTAAAGTGATGTGTGTTGGGATTGGGGTAATGTTATGGGTCTTTGTTAAAAGTTGATGTTGAAGAGTATTTAATCACATTATTGTGGGTTGCAGGATGAGATTTGAAAGAATGGAATGAAAATAGGCCCATTGATACGTTTGGCGAGTTGAATGCAGCTTGCCGAATAGCTCGGCAGTTCTCCTGTGGTCAGCATTTCACCTTTGACTGAATTGCGGTCAAATCAAATTGTGAATCGCATTTGGCGGTTCACCGAAAGATTTCTTGTTTGCACTTTTGTCTGCACCCTTTAATAATTTCTACATCTCTTTAATGAAGACCTTAATGAAATCAACTTGTTATGAATTTGTTTGGTGATGCGACTTTACAGTTAGAACCTCCATAGCCCCCTTTCTATAATATTGCCTAACTTGTCAATTAAAGTAGTTGCAGAAATGGTTAGGCCATAAGTGGTAGTGAGAAAGGAGCCACCTAGGCACATCATAGCACGATAGTTTTGAGACGAGGAAACGAGAGAAAAATTATCAAGACAATGAAATTATACAAAAGAAGCCATGGCTAAACAATGAATTCTCATCGACCCTAATGTACCTCATGGGCATGAGGGTTCATTAATGTCATACAGGCATTCAAGGTAGGTCATGAGATAGACAAGACGAATGTATCCAGTATCGCGGCTGAGTCCAAGGCAGTTGAAAACTGTGGTGAAACTCAGAGTAGCAGCATGCAGGAGCAATTGTCTTATTTCGGGAAGACACTTCAGGTTTTCATACTCCGATAGATGAAGAAGCTGCATAAACATGATCTCCTTTTCACTTGTTCCTTTTCGTTTATCTTACTTAAAATCTTGAATATTTTCATTTGAGAACAAAGAGTTTTAATTGTTGTAGGGTGAGGTTCACCTGGTTTTTGTTTTGTTGTGGTGAATATTTATGTGTTTTGATATCTGTTTGGGTTGTCTGTTTAAATTGTGTTTTCTACAATTTCTTTCACAAATGTTTGAGATTATGGCTCTCTTAAGGGTCCAAATTTCATCATAATTTCAACCCTTACGAAAATTTTTAAGTTTTGAAAATATCGCCACCTGTTATGCTGAAATTGGTTGTTCTTTTACAAATTTGAGTCTCGGTTTCCATCAATACCGATGACTTGAAAAGTACTCTTAATTATACAAATATGAATGTGCGGCTACAACAAGAATGAATTAAGTTACATAGGCTATATTTGAACTCTTTGTATCTCGTTGTGATTAGCCAATTGTCAAATTGATTCTTTTGCAAATACCATTGCACACTAGAGAAAGTGTATTGTCTTGTTTGATTTATGAGTCAATTCCTTGTGTGATGAGCTTACCTTGAATATTGTATAAAAAAACCTAGAATTTTCCTGGTTAGTCTAATTGATTTAGAAAGGTATCCTCTTCACATGATCTTAGGCAATTCTTAAGAGTGTGACCAGACCTTGACATATACATGTTTTGTGGCCTACCCATGAGTGTGTGGAACTCTTTTCGACAACCTTTGAGCCATACCTGTTCCTTGAAAAAAACTTCATGAAACCTAAACCATACTTTATCCACTACCCATAACCCTTTCTGAAATTTGATATAAGTAAATAGACAACATAGGCAAAAAGAATAAATTGGGGATGTGGTGAGAAGGGACAGAAGAAGTCAAGAAGTGTATAAGAAGTCTCGCAAACCCATGATACTACAAAGAAATGGAAGCCCTCATACAAAAGAAGAAGAAAAGAACAAAAAGAAAGAGAAAAGTAGTTCAATAAAATCTCTAAATATAATGAAATCGGGTTTAAAAGAAATACATGAAGGAAATAAGTGATGAGTTAGAAGTACTTTACTAAGGACTGGGGAATGAAGATAAAGGATAAGTTAAGGAAATCACATCTCATTGGAGAAAATTCACTAAGGATAAATGACCACACATTTACACTCATCCCCATAACAAGCCTTAGAAAATATCTTTTTGGTCTTGAGTGAACCGAACCGAAGGTCAATTACAACATAAGAGCAAACCTATGGGTGAAAACATGCATTGTGTTCCTCTTTGTGAGTGATAGTGTTGTATCAGAATCCTGATCCTAAGTTGATTAATCAATGTATGAGAATATTGAATCATTATTTATGTGAGCTCAAGAATCATTGGTATTTGTGTGCCATAACTTGAATCTTTAAGTTTACAATTACCTATGCATGAGTAGTTGAGTCTTGTTGTGTAAATTCATGATTGAGTCTTGTGTAGAACTATTTGAGACATCTTATTTGAATAGAAAAAGTTACATTTTACTTGAGGACAAGCAAAAGTTTAAATTCTGCATTCTGTTACAACAAATAAGCCGTAAAGGAAGTGGATAAAAAGGCAACGAAAAGAACCAGTTGGCGCTTCGCTGAATTATTATTCAAAGCAGAGTTATTCCACCCAACATTACAACATGCATAGATAGAAAGTCAAGGCACAAACAATGACGAAACAGAGAAAGGGCAGATCGCCGAATCATTCGTCGATTCACGAGTAAAGATGTCGAATGGATCCACCAATACTAAACATGAAGCGTATAAATACTAAAATCTTTAAAGAGAGATTTTGTAGAGAGAAAAATTTTAGAGTGTCAAACATTAGTCAGTTTATATTTTATTTTTAGAAACCTTGTTCTTATGTTTTCTCTCATGTTTGGAGAGTGTTTTGAGGAAGCTTGAATAGGAAGTTCTTCTTCAAATACTGGAAATGGGTCTTCTCCATTTACCTACCTTTCCAGTATTAAGATTTAATATCTTATACCCATTTATTCCTTTATATTTCAATTATATTTAATTATTTCTTGATGTGTGAGTAAAAAACCCCATTCTTGGGGTGTTATTGAGAAAATAGATATTCATATTATTGTTGGTATTGCTTGTTGATAGGATTACATGCATTTTAAAGGTGATTTAACCAAGTGGTTGTTGTTTAATTTAATAGGTTTGTAGTTGCAAATAAAAAACCATACATGTATTTTTGACTTGCCCAAGAGGGAGGTCGCAAAACCAAGACCACTATATTGATTGCCTAAGTAGTGGGTTGACATGAGGTTCAACCCGAGAGGGTGAGACCTAGTCCCATATCCAAGCACCCTCTATCGAAAGGTCAAGGTGTGGGTAATGTGTAGGATGGTTTGTTTAGACCAGTGGGTGATCAAGAGGATCCAATTTGATATGGGGTAAGTTGCCTAAGAGAAAACTTGCTTTCACCTAAAGCTTAGCCTAGTCACCATTGTCTTCCGAATTTTCTCATCAAAAGCATGTACCCATTAGTTTTTGTAAACATATATTGCGGTCACACCTCAATAACTCTCTCCCATACTTGTTTTCTCCTTTATTTTAGCTATTTTACTACCTGTGAAAACACTCTTCTTCATATTGACACTTTGGTGTCACAAATTGAATTTAAACTTTGTTTTAATATTCGAAAATGTCTTGAGCTATCATTATTTAGAACGGAATTTTAAGTATCTAATACTTTCACTACCACTTCTTTGGGACACAACCACAACCTTTTGTTTTGTTACTTTACTAGCTTCGATTCTTAGACACTCAAACAGTAGGTTAGTGTCGTTGATCACACAATATAAAAGATACACATATTGAAGCTTTAGGGATATACCTATGATGGGTGAAATATCCTAAAGGACAGTGTCTTTCGACACGCCTCAAGCTATGAGAAGTTCCTAGAAGAGTCATTGATGAAGTACAGGATTTGGTGAATTTGTAACAGTGTTTATCAAGAATATATTTTTCGTAGGATTTACACCAATGTTAAGGTTAGTTGAGACTTCATTCTTATGGAAAATCAATTACAATAATGTAAGCGTCTTTTGAAAATATTTTCCTTTAACAAACGAAATAGGTATGTTTTCTGTTTTTTATATTGCTCATCACGGCGATTTACTTTCTCTTCAGTTAATTGACAAATCATTAAAATGATAATTAATCAAATTGGTCCTTATTTACAGTAGTGTATTACTGTTGAATAATTTGAGGCATCTCCTCTTGTCTGTTCAAAAGGAAAAGAGAAAGAGATTGGCCTAACATTTATATTGGGACTAATTTTTGAGGTTTACAATATTGAGATTTTGTGATAAATATTGATGTTGGATTACTACAGATCATGTGTTTACAAATGTTGATAAGACAGTGATTATTTTATTGATTAAGATAATTCTTGATGTGTTAGAATTTAATTTAGTTTTGTTAGGTTGGTGTATAGATTTGTATGTTACATACTAATTTGATAACTTTATGGATATTGAAAAAGTTAATCCTTTATTACGTTAATAAACGTTGTATATACATATTTGTGGTAATCACAAGTGATTTGATTGAATGCAATGTTTTAGTTGGCAAAATAAAAATGGTATTGGTTGTGTTACATGATCCTAAAAAATAAAAATAAGATCTAAAATTTAAATTAAATGTTAATAAATGTTGTATATTCATATTTGTGGTAATCAATGTTAATGGATTGAATGCAATTTTTGAGTTGGAAAAATAAAAATTGTATTGTTTAGTGTTTAAAAATGATAATAATTTTTGTGTTATTGTTGTTTGAAACAATATGTCTTCTTGAGTACAATTTTTCAAAAAGTCATTGATCACACATGAGAAGTAGTACTAAAAGATAAATTGAATAGTTTGTGGTACTAGAGTATAATACATGGTGTAAAGTGAATTTCGAAATTACGAGTGGCTATGTGTTTCTCCTTGGAGGAGGTCTGAGAACATGAACGTTAGTCGAGTTAGTATTTTAATTCGAACAACATAAACGTATTTTATGTTTATACATTGTGATTGCCAACTAAAATAGTTATAATGAAGAGTAATACTTTGATTGGAAATTTGAGACATAATGTTATAAAACAACTGTTAATAGATTAAATTAATTATTTAAATAAATATAACATCTCATGACTAGAATGAACTAGAAAGGAGTTTAAATCAGGAAACACTTATTTTGGAAAGTATAAGGAAATCTTGAAATTTTAGGTAAGTTAAAAAAATGTGTTTTGGTCATCTTCAAACGGTTTTAACTCCTACATCAGGATGAGTTAGGTGTAGTTAAAAATATGGCTAGAAAGCTCTCAGGAAAATATTTCTAATGCCGCCGAGTTTGTTTGCTTCCTAGTTCGTATGATTGAGTTATGCCATGTGAAAATTGGGCAGTTGGATTAAGAAAATGTCCAATTTCTTGATTTTAAAGGGTATTTTAGTCTTTTCACTGCCCTATAAATTTGATAAACTTTTAGGAGTATAATATGAGTGAATCAGAACTTATTCGGTTCTAGAAGTTGAGAATGTTCACGCTAGGGCTAAGGAGAAAGGAGAAGAAAAAATGTCAAGATTCACAAAGATAGTCGAATTAACTTGTGGATTTCGTTAGGGGTGATCCCTTAAAAGGCATGTGATTCTATCTCAAGGTTGGCTTTGTTCACCCATG
Source organism: Solanum peruvianum (assembly GCA_027705065.1). NCBI lineage: Eukaryota > Viridiplantae > Streptophyta > Magnoliopsida > Solanales > Solanaceae > Solanum > Solanum peruvianum. The sequence goes on from JAKWJD010001760.1 coordinate 13,705,787, forward strand.
TGATAGGAATGTTTGATTGATCGTGATTTTATCTTAAAAAAGATTGGATTTTTGAATAATCTTAAAGTGGTTCTTGAATTACATTCGTTCAAGAACATGAATTCAGATTTAGGAGTTCTTTGATGATTTAAGTGTTGTTTTTAATACATTGGATTAGATACTTGTATATATATAATGTGGATACATGAAATCTAAGTGAATTGGAAAAAAGAAATTGAAGTAGAACGATTTGAGGTCAGAAAATGAATTGAGAAATTTGTCAGACATCACCTGGGTAGGGCCAGGAGCGGCGCGCCCATTCAGCTCCAGAGGACATGGGGCAGCGTGCCTACACTGCGCCAGAATGTGGCCTCTAAACTTGAGGCCTGGCGCGGCACGCCCTGGACGCGCCCAAATTGACATTTTTCACCCAATCTTCGTAGTTTAGTTCGTTTAAGCCTTTCTAAAGTGTTTTAACACTTCATAATGCTTATCACTACTCTAAATGACTTCCAAACATGTAAAAGTCATCAAGAAACGTAAATTTGAATGTTTAATCCATAACTTCAAATTCAGGAATAACTAAGAGCCAAGTTTAGAATGTTCTTTAAGTCGTTTTAAGACGTCTTCTATTTTAACTTTGTTTTAAGACTTAAAATCAAATTGAGCGAAGAGTAAAGATAATAAGAAGAAGTTTATTTCAAGTATAATAAGTCTTTTACAAACGTTTTAAATTCATCTTAAGACTTAAGTTTGAGTTCAGCTTAGAGTAAAGTGAAGTATTTTCTTCAAAGAAGTATAAGGGGACTAAATATTTCCAAAGAAGTATAAAAATTATATTCACATTTAAACATGAAAGGAAACTTAGAGCTCATTTTTCAGTTAACAGAAACTATGATTTCCAAGGACGCTTTTTAAGCTAAGTTTTAGCAATTATCTCAAGTCAGAGAAGAAGTTGTTTTAAGAAAACATATGAGTTAAGTATATTTTGGGAGTAGTATTGACCACCGACAAGGGGATGCGAGTTCATATTAACTCAAGCTTCCATGAACCATGTAGCCATCATGGGTAGAGAAAGCATCATACTCTTAAGATGATTTCTTAGTAGTTTTTAGTATAGACTAGTGGATCCATTTAGTGAACTTATGTTTTATACTGATGGCAAGGTATATAATTATCCTTGGCAATGTGAGGTAAAGCATTGTACCATCACTTAGGCTTATAGTGGTGGATGACGGTTAGAGAATCTCCCATAGAAGTTGTTATATTTTCATATACATCAATTATTGTATTGTACATAAATTCATAGTTATGTTGTATATTTTTTATTCATAGAGTTCACATCATGTATTTAAACAATTTTTTTCTTTATATTGCATTTACTTTAAAATTCTTTATAATGAAATTAGTTTATTCAGTTTTCCTAAGAAGAAAAGAGTCTAGTAAGTGATTCTTTCAGAACCTCTATCATGCCTATGTTTTTTACCATTCAAACATGAACACTAGTAAATTCAATGTACTTATGCTAGTTGTATTGAATCGTCTTATGAAGCAGACACAGGTAACCAAGATCAGTATCAGCGCCTCGTTGATCCAGCTTGAGTACTCAGTGATTGTTGGTAAGCCTCCTAGCATTCCGACGGAATACTTTTGTTTTGTCTTTAGTATTTCCGTATTAGGATGATTAAGGTCTTGTCCCAACATCCTTTTTTGTACTAGAGGCTTCATAGATAGACAATTTAGTAGTTCATTAGTCTTTACAATATAATTCTATGTTAAAAACATGAGTTACTATTTTGGCTAAGTGAAAGTTTGATTCTTTGACAATTGATGTTTTATTATTAAGTTAATTGAGTAAGTATATTTGATCATTGTAAAAATAATTATAGTATTCTGCTGAGTTAAGTAAGATAGGCCAAGGGCCGCTCGAGGCCATCAGTGGTCTTCGTGTGTCAGTCTCGCCCAGGGTTTAGAATTACGAGATTACAATAAATTATGTGTAGTCGAATGCGAATCTTATCAATTCACTGTCTAATGAAACATCGAGGGGAGTAACACTTTTGTCATTTGAGAAGATCAACAATGATGGTAACCCAACCAATGTGATTGAAGATCCTATGAACTAGGTTCATATGGGTAATAACAATTCATTACTTGATCAAGTAAACACTATAAATTTATGTCCCTCTGATTATGTGTGAATATAGTGCAAAAGTGTGCAAGCCAAAGTGAGGCTGAATTAAGTTCTTAGTCCAAGTCATATCCCTTTTAAGTGATGTATTGCTCTGCAAAATACATATGAAGATTGGAGCTATATGGTTGCTATATGATTCTGAATTGGTGACACTTCTACGAAATTGTGTCATATTTCTAGAGCACTCATGAATACCAGGACATGCGCATGACCACTTAACGCAAAACCATGATAATAACAAATATTGTGAGAGTAAAATGAGATAGAATTAGACACTGGACATAAAAAAGAATTATTCGTTCATAGAAGTTCTATACTTCACCTAAAATTCTCTAGTTTAATCTTGTTTTATGTAGGTCTTGTTCATACTCTACGGACAACAGATTCGACACATTTTACTCAAATATGAATACAACTAAAATTATTTTCCGTTCTATTTCATATCATATTTATGATATATATAGGGATTATTAGAAAAACAATATTAATATCTTAAAAACACATTTTTCGTAAAAATATAATTTCATAAGGGGTCCTAATTGAATTGCCTTTAAGGAAAGTTGGAAGTCGTTAAAAGTTTATTTTTGACCAAATCCTTCTATTATTGATTGTCATTAACCCCTATTTATTGTCTGACAATTGGTAGAACCTAATCGGAGGTTGTGCTCTTTAACTATATAATGTATCCTTCCACTATTGATTTAGATAGCATATAAGAACAAAGAGAGTTTCTTCAATCTATTTGCAATATCATGTTGTGTTGGATTTTCTCAGGATGAAATCTTTGTTGGTTTTTGGCTCCTAGTTTTATACTAGAAAAGCTTGTTGACTCTTCAACGCGCCTCAAGCTTTGAGAAGTTCCTACAAAAGTTCGTAGTGAAGCATAAGTTCTGATGAATTCAGTACAAGTGTTCGTGATGAAAGTATTTTCTATAAGAATTTACAATAGTTCAGATGACACACAACTCCCATAAACCAAATTTTCCAACATGGGTAATGGTAATACTTTTGAGATGATTCCTTATTTCCTTTTAAACGTAGCTTAGTGGATCTAGTTAGTTTAAGATGTCATATACTCTAGCAAAGTATAGGACAATACTGACAGTGTGGGCGAAACATTGTATCATAACGTTTTTCATATTGATGGTTGTCGGTTAGAGAATCACCAAAATATGAGTAATGAGTTTCTTATTGTATTTACATATACATTTGAGTTATTATCACGTGTTTTGAAAGTTTCATGTATATAGCATCTTTTCTTGTTGATTTCATTTTGAGTCGAATATTATGAGTTTGCATTGAGTTCTTAAGCTTGAGTTGTGCATTCTGAATTGAGTCTGAGTATCCTGAATTGAGTTTAAAATCATGAGTTGACTCAAAAATCATGAATTGAGTTGAGTGTTCTTGAGTTAATTAATTTTAGTATTCTTGAGTTCAGTTGCGTATTATTAAGTCGAGTTGAATATTCTTGAGGCATATTTTGTTGAGATAAGGTTAGAATGTCTTCTTTATTCTCAATTTGAGTTCATACTTATGGTGTAGAGTTCCCGTTATATGCTCGTACATTCCATGTACTGATGCTATTTGGTCTACATCTTTTCATGATGCAGATATATGTATTCATGGACATCAATAGGCACTTCATTGAGGTCATATCATATTTCAGCCAACTTCGGTTAGGTTTTTTATAATCTAGAAGACTTCACCTTTACTATCCAATTTATATTTTTTGAGATGTCGTGGGTCTTGTCCGGATATCCTTTTTGTACTAGTATATGCTCATAGATAGAAAGAGATGAAGAATTTTCTACAATTTCTTTATTTGTGTTTTTTTATAAACTCTAAGTATATCTTTTGGATATTGATACGAAATTTTAAAGTTGAGTATTTGAGTTTTATGAATTTACATTTAGTTTTATGCTTTTATATTCTTTAGATAGTCATCCACTTGTAGTTGTCTAGGATGAGGGTTCACTTGGAACCAGTAATGGTTCTCAGGTGCCGGCCACATCCAGGGTTTAAACTCAGATCGTGAAAAAATAACTTGAGAAGATTATTTGGCAAAGATCCTATTGGTGAAAATATTCTATAACCCATGTAAGTGAATTTTTGTTGAATTTATAGATGCATAGCTATGAGTCTCAATCGGAGATTGTTATGGCGGATATATTATTAATCATGTATTTAATTATCGTCATTCTAACAGTTGTCATGATTGTAAGTCTAAGTGGAAGACTGTAGGGATTTATACTAGTTGAAATATGATTTGATGTAATATTTATTATATAATTATTATTTTACTTAACTTTAGTAAAAATTTAAATACATCACAAACTCCTTGATGTATTTTCTTACTTATATAGTTGGAAAAAGTAATAGTATATTGCATTTAGTACATTAATTTACACGTCTAAATCTAGTCTTTTTATTTCCAACACTAATATTTCAATTACAAATATGAAAATCTATTAAAAATAAATACCTACACTTTTAATGCCTATTTTATTGGCTTCGTGGCTGATTTAATGGGATTCATAATTATTTCTTTTAAATGACAATCATAATTATATTTCCATAAGTTCCTTTATTAAATACCACAGGAAGTGCCCTTCATATTCCTAATATATTTGTCAAATTATTTATCACTCTTTTATTATTACTTGTTAAGGAATGTGAGAGGTATATCAACTGAAACATGAAGGGAGTATGAATGTTCTTAAATACTAAAAAAATAATTCTTATTTTAGTGTTTGAATTTGACAAAATTTTTGGGTTTTGATTTCTCTTTTTCCTGTTCTATTCAATTTTGAATTTCTGGTCTTCGTCTAGGATTACCAGGATACCAATTTTATTCAAGTCGTTGATTTTCTCAGTCCAAAATTCAATCACATCTTCCCCAACTAATTGATATACGTGTCCTCACTATATATGATAATGATTTATGCTATATTTTTTTTGTAGGTAGATATACTCATTTTTGTTAGAACAATTTCTATTTTCTTTTTTAGTCTATGTTAATTCCATGTTCTGCTCTATTGTATTGATGGTATAAGATCCATCACCTTTCGTGTCAAGCAGATTAGGAAGACATGTGGCCACCCAACTCAAAAGGGGTACCTAAGATAAAGTTACCTACATGAAAGGTACCTAGTGTGGAACAGTCGAGGATCTCCCATATCAATATAAGACTTTTGGGGTGTGGAAGAGTGGATTTCCAAAATTTATATATGAAAGTTTTTTCGATATATATTATCTTGGCCAATGGATAACTTTTGTGTTGAGTTAGGCGCAAATGTTCATTTTCTTTGTTTAATAAAATGTAACATGAAAATAAATTGTATGGGTTGCTATTTACAAATAGTCAATGTAGAGTTGGCTACGGGTTTAGAAAGGACTCTAGGTGCAATTATAGTTGTCTCCAAAATAGATATAGTTGTGTGTGTGCGTGCGAGCGTGCGCGCACGCGCGTGTTTGTGTATGTGTGTGTGTGTGTGTGTGTGTGTGTGTGTGTGTGTGTGTGTGTGGCCAAGATAATATATATCAAAAAGAACTTTCATATATAAATTTTGGAAATCCACTCTTCCACACCCCAAAAGTTTTATATTGATGTGGGAGATCCTCGACTATTCCACACTAGGTACCTTTCATGTAGGTAACCTTTTCTTAGGTACCCCTTTTGAGTTGGGTGGCCACATGTCTTCCTAATCTGCTTGACACGAAAGGTGATGGATCTTATACAATCAATACAATAGAGCAGAACATGGAATTAACATAGACTAAAAAAGAAAGTAGAAATTGTTCTAACATAAATGAGTATATCTACCTACAAAATAAATATAGCATAAATCATTATCATATATAGTGAGGACACGTATATCATTTGAGGTCGCAAATCATTTGTTTATTTATTTATTCAGGCTCTCCAGTCTCTGTGTCCTCCACTTTTCTCTTTGCTTCAGCTGTTGCGAAAATTATTTTATAGGTTTGCTGATCACTTGAACAGCTGGCCATGGCATTACCAAATCGAAAACTCCATAGACCATCGTACTAATACCTATAATATACTTAATCACTATACAAAAATCTGAAAAAGGTTGTTTTACGTTTTGATGTGCATTGTCCTTTCATATTAAAGAGAGTTGTATATTTTCTATGATATATCTATAATAATTAAGGCCTCTTTGTGAAACTTTGCATTTCCAAGGTATGCTCTCTTTTTTCTTTTTCCTTATATCTTAAACATATGTTTTGAGAATATTCAATGCCTATTTTCCCATCCAAAACACTCCAAAAATGTTTCAGAAAATGTTGAAATGTTTCATCTCTACAATAGGCAATTTTCTCTTGGTGTTTACTTCCACAATTTAGTATTATGATTTTGAGGTCGCCATTTTCTTCCCAGCAATTCATTGCACCAATATTTTCTTTGCGCCATAATATTTACAAACATTATATGGGCACATGGCGCTTCTTTGTGAAATCATCAAAGTGATTCAAATGTACATCTATTTTAATGTGAAAAAGTAAAACAACTTCTCCAAAATATTATAACAAGAAGAAAAACGTTGGATAACCTTTTACATTTTCAGTTTCTTTTTTGTTTTATGTGCCGGTTTGCTATTTCATTTCCTCTGCTACACCAAATCCATTCTACGTGGAATAACCACCTCTTGCTTCTAATTAAGGACAAGGATTTACAATATGTTTAAATTTTCTTCCTGTGTCATTGAAACTAAACCATTGATCAATTGTTTACTTATCAAGTATTTCTAAACCATTTTGTTTTTCTGCTACTATATCAAATATATCCACATGTATATGTCCTACAAATTCTTTCATTTTCTTAGACTCAAGTTCACATATGTTCGAGAAAAAAAATTCAATTACTTTAACAAATTGACAAACTCGAACGCTTACTATTACTCTACATTAACTATTTCACAAACATATCGTGAGGTATTATACATTGTAATAGTACTTTCAGTTTGCAGATTGGAATACATGTTGTTTAAAGTACTTCATATTTTATAAAATGTTATCTTTGCTTAAATGTTAACTATATTTTCAAAGAAAGGAAACCTTACTATTTCTAGCTTTTAATGTTATGGAAGCTAAACCTTTGTCTCGAGAGTGTAAGATTTATTTATATGCATAATTTTGCTATAATGTAATATGTATATAAGCTTGAAGAATCCATAAATCCCTTTCCTATCTTCTTAACCTATGTATGGTAGATCTTACTTCCTTTGTTTGGAATGAAAAGGGGCCATGGTTCCTACAATTGTAGCTTAATGCCCCCAAACCGTAGAGCATATCGCTGTGTGCAGGCAACCCCAGGAGTTCTGATGTTCCTCCTTTTTCTTCCATAAGGAATATCTTAGTTCAGAAACTGACAACACGGTACAAGATTGGAATGGAGCATCTAGGGTTAAAAAAGACTGCTCCTATGAAGGCTTCCAATGATCTGGTCTGATAAACCAACAGTGCTTGTACGCATTTATCATCTTGTGTAAAGCATCAAAGTATTAATGCAATTCACACATACAATTTAGTAATTGCAACTCAATTATTGTGCTACATCTATGATATATGATATTACACATACTACAATAAACAGGGAAAACGACACCACTTGCAGGAACAGGTCAGGATTAAAGAAGCTCAAGCCAATCAAAATAGAAAATTCAATAATTATTTTGTCATTCCATTAAGCTACGATTCACTGATGAAAGATGAAGGGGTATTTTTTTAATAAGAAAGGATATGAAATCAAATTTTTATGATAAACATGAATACTCAATTTCATGCCAAAAAGATTGTGAAACAGATATATCACATGCAGAGCTGAAGCCCATTACTCTATGCAAGGTAGTCAACATTTAACGCTTTGGGAGTTCAGTTATTTGTTGTTATTCATAATCAAATAGAATTTTGATGCAACTTTTTGCTCATTTTAGTTGACATTTAAAGGTACTGGTTAGTTGTGCTGAATTTTGTTATCTAGGTAAACCATATTCATGAACGTTGTATCTACACTAATGTGCTATTCTTTGCATAATAATTTTCGTGTCATTTTAAAATTACAATTTTTTGAAGAGTTTGTCTCATAATCCATATAAGATGATGTTAGAATTATAATGGTTTTCATAAAACTAATTTTACAAATGAGATGCTTTTTCCCACGCAAATCGCGGGTTAATTACCTAGTATATATATAATGGAAAACCCTCAATCCTGTGACGTGGCGCAACCACAAGCCTTAATTCTCCTTGAACTTTTTAAATGCCAAAATACCCTTCCCTTTCAAACAGTCGTACCCCTAATCAACCAACATCCCCCTTTCCTTACCAACGCGCCTCTTCTGTACCATCACCACGGTATTACAACTAGTGCGTAAACCAAAACTCCCTCCTTGCACTGCTGCAAATTGGCCGGCACACAAACTCTACATCCCTCATTCTCTTCAAGCTTCTCCACTCAATCCCCCCCCCCCTCTGCGAATATTCAAACAATTTCACTGCCTGGTTACATAGACCCAAATTATTTCAAACAAATCCCCCCTCAAACCAGGTAAATTTTCTTAGTTTTTCCATTATCACGGTTCGTTCGCCTTACAATTATACTGCATAATTGTTCTTCTGCATAATTGTTTTTCCTCTCGCCCTTCATATTTTCACCCGCTGTTTTGTCAGTAAACAAACTCATGTACTATTTTTAAGTGTCTCTGACCAGGCCTGCCTATATGGACAAAACTATATTGGCCCCTTATATGGACACAAAGGAATTAAACAAATTTGTAACAGATTATGTTGCATTATTTTTCCCTTTAATTTTTTATAATCGTACTCTATACAAATGGTGCCTTCTCGTTTGTTTCATACTTTCATCACCTCTTATTTTTTTAGTCATTTTTGTAACAGATTACGTTTTAGTATTTTTTCCCTTGAATTTTGGATAACCTAACTCATGATCTAATCTCTTTTATCTCCTACCAGGGCTGCTTATATGGACGCAACTGCACATGCTGCTTTTTTTGACATAAAAGTTTTAACTTAAATCCCCGCCCAAAACAGGTACGCATTCAGTCATTTTCCAGTCACCTTTTACGGCCAGGATACTGTACTTTTGTATACTAATACCTACATGTCAGTTTCATATTTGCATCCCCTATTTTTTGTGATCACATTTTAACAATAGGAGTGTTCCACTTTTTTGATCGCCAGGACACCCTCTATGGACGCAAATCAACGAACTGCTATGGACCAAATAGAACATTTAAAAAAACCTCAGCCTATCCAGGTATACATTGTTACACCCTCAAAATGAAATAGGTAAAAGTAGAGCTTCATATGTTTTCCTTGAGATAATAATGTATTAAAATAGTTTATTAAGCATTAGAAGTCGGTTTGTATAGTTTGGGAGTGTTTTGAAGCCAAACGTCCAAGACGTCCGGAAACTAGTCGAAGTGAACTAGTGTGTTGTAGTGTTTAAAAGTGATGTTTCGGGGGATGGTTTGAGGGTGAAATAGAGAATCGATTGTTCCTATGCATAGACTGACATGTAATGGGTCGAAACGTTCGAGTATGAATCCTTGGGAACAACCCTAAGGGTCCCTAAGGAGGACCCAAATGATGGACAAAGGAGCTGCCCATGGCAGCGTGCAAGGCCAAGAAATGAAGCCTGCCTTGCGTCACGCACCTGGCACTATATATTGGGCTACTGCCCATGTTCCAGCCAAAGGCCCATGTCCTAATCCTACTTGGAAAAGGATTGGAATTTTTCTCTTTATTTGGTTTCCAATTCTATTAGGAAAAAGATTGGAATTGTAATCCTATTTGTAGTTGGTTTTGACTTTGTAAGGAAACACAACTTTATAAATAGAGGACGGTACTAAGAGAATAATTAATTGCTCGTTGATATTGTCTTTGAAAGACATTAGAACATAAGAGAGTTTTTCTGAGAGATCTTTCAACAAGAGAAAAGAGAGAAAGAAAAGGGTTCTTTTGCTGCAGTCTTTTTCTGCGACCAGCAACGTTTAGATCGTGTTTTCAAATTAACTAAAAGTTGGATCGGTATGAAATTTGGACTGAGAGTTCTTGACAAATTGTTGGTTTATTTGAATTGTGGAGATCGTATTCGGAGTTCAGCAAAATCCTGTTTTAGGTCCCGAATAGAAGCTGGATTTGGGTGGTGTTTCTTTCTATTTATCTTTTGTTAGTGTAGCTATTGCTTGTTCTCTTTTTGCACCTGTTGTGTAGCCATTAGAAGAATATTTGTAACCCTCTTATTTGTATAGTGAAGCAATTCGGATCTTGTCAATCCCGTAGTGGTTACCTTCGGTTTGAAGGATTTTTCCACGTTAAACTTGTTGTTCTTTATTGTTAGATTTTCGATTTCATCTTTTCATCACAACAAATGGTATCAGAGCTAAGGTTATCTATATGGAGGGAATATGAGTAACATGGTATGTCTAAATGGAAGAAACTACATCATATGGAAAAGCAAGATGAAAGATCTATTGTTCATAAAGAAGATGCATCTTCTGGTTTTTTTTGCTCATAAACCCGAGAATGTGATTGATGAAAATTGGAATTTGAGCACCAAAAAGTATGTGGATATATAAGACAATGGGTTGAAGATAATGTTCGCAATCATATCGTGAATGAGACACATGCTAGAACATTGTGGAAAAAGTTGGAGACGCTTTACGCTTAAAAAAATTGCAATAACAAGTTGTTCTTGTTAAAGAAATTGATGACGTTTAAATACAAGGACATTCCTATTCTTGATCATATAAATGATTTTCAGGGTATTCTTGATCAGCTATCAGGAAGGGGTGTTAATTTTGATGATGAAATACAAGGATTTTGGCTTCTTAATACTCTACCGGATTCTTGGGAAACTCTTTTTGTTTCTTTAACAAATTCTGCCACTGGTTGAAAGGTGACTATGGAATATGCAAATAGTGGTTGTTTAATGAAGAGGTTAGAAGAAAATCTTAAGACACGTCTTTATATTCAAATGTTCTATATACAGAAGATCGAGGGAGACATAAGACAAGAGATCCAAGGAGTAGAGGTAAAAGCATAAGCAAGTCAAAATTCAATAATCCAAATATTATATGTTATCATTGTGGAAAGAAAGGACATACTAATAGATTTTGTAAACAATTGAAGCAAGATCTTAATTAAGGGAAGAAGGAAGAAAACAATGAAAATAATGTTGTTGTTGTTGTCCAAGATGACCTTCTCTTCGCTTATGATAAAGACGTCATCAATTTTGTATCTCAAGATTCAATTTGCATAGTGGATTCTGGAGACACATCACATGTCACACCAAGAAAAAACTTCTTTTCTTCTTATACTTCTGTTAACTCTGAGGTGTTAAAGATGGGTAATGCTGGTGAGGTTAAGGTGTTTGGTGTTGGCACTGTTTGTTTGAAAACCAATACTGTTTCAACGTTGGTCCTTCAGAATGTCAAAAATGCTCTTGACATTCAATAAATTTGATCTCTGTAGGACAACTAGATGATGATATCTATCATAACGACTTGTGCAATGGCCATTGGAATCTCACCAAAGGCTCACTGATTTTAGCTCGAGGAAGAAAACATTCAAATTTATACGTGACACAATGATCAATTCTTGGTGACTCTGTAAATTTGGTGGAGAGCGAGACTTTATCAGACATGTGGCACAAGAGGCTTAGTCATATGAGCGAGAGAGGGATCACCTGTTTGGCTAAGAAGAATTTGCTTGATGGTATGAAACAAACAAAGGTGAAAAGATGTGTTCATTTCTTAGCAGGAAAACAAAAAAGAGTTTTTTTTCACAATCATCTTTCTTCAAGAAAGTCTGAGCTATTGGAGCTAGTACATTCAGATTTATGTGGTCCTTTCAAAGTGAAGTCAAAAGGTGGTGCACTTTACTTTACTACTTATATTGATGATCATTTTGGCAAGATTTGGGTCCATCCTTTAAAATCCATAGATCAAGTGCTTTATGTGTTTAAACAGTTTCAAGCCTTATCTGAGAGACAAACGGAAAAGAATTAAAATGTATTCGCACTGATAATGGTGGTGAGTATATTTGTCCCTTTGATAGCTACTGCAAATCGCAAGGAATTCGTCATCAGAAGACTCCTCCAAAGACTGTTCAATTATATTGTTTGGCAGAGAGAATGAACAGAACTTTAGTTAAGAGAGTTAGATGTGTTCTTTCAGAGGCTAATCTTCCAAATTCTTTTTGGGCTGAAGCACTTAATACTGTTGCTTATGTTATCAATTTGTCTCATGTTGTTGCTTTAGATGGTGATGTTCCAAACAGAGTTTGGTTTGATAAGGATGTTTCTTATGATCACTTGAAAATGTTTGGGTGTAAAGCTTGTGTGCATGTTCCAAAAGATGAGAGGTCTAAATTGGATGTTAAAACTAACCAATGCATCTTCATTGGTTATGGTCAAGATGAGTTCGGATATCACTTTTATGAACCAATTGATAAGAAACTCATAAGAAGTCGTGATGTTTTGTTCTTTGAAGATCAAACTATTGAAGATATGACAAGACTGAGAAACTAGATTCTCATACTGATGAGAGCCTAGTTGATGTAGATCCATTTACTATTATTGATACATCTTCTGCACATGAGCGAACCCAAGGTAATGATCCAGATAATAATCTGAGTGTATAACATATAAATGTTCCTACTTATGGTTGTGGCTTATAATCAACCAACTCATGGTGAGATAACCACTTCAAATGATCCAGAATCCTCTTGTAGAAGATCTACTAGAGAAAAGCGAAGCTCAACATGTTATTCTTCTAATGAATATATCCTCTTGACTGACATAGAAGAACCTGAAGGTTATGATGAAGTCATGTTCGATAATCATAGAGATAAGTAGAAAGAACTCATCATAGACAATCATGAGTTTTGTAGAAGTGTGGCAGACAGGAAGCCTGTCAAAAGTTACTTTACTTAAAGTCCATTTGGCCCCTTGGATGGAGGGGAGTTTGTTGGGCTATTGCCCATGTTCCAGCCAAAGGCCCATGGCCTAATCCTACTTGGAAAAGGATTGGAATTATTCTCTTTATTTGGTTTCCAATTCTATTAGGAAAAGGATTGGAATTTTAATCCTATTTGTAGTTGGTTTTGGCTTTGTAAGGAAAAGGACAACTCTATAAATAGAGGATGGTCTTGAGAGAATGATTAATTGCTCATTGATATTGTATTTGAAAGACATTAGAACATAAGAGAGTTTTTTTAGAAATCTTTTAACAAGAGAAAAGAGAGAAAGAAAAAAGTTCTTTTGCTGCAGTCTTTTTCTCCGACCACCAACATTCAGATTATTATTCCCGATTAACTAACCGTTGGATCGGGCTAAAATTTAGGCTGAGTGTTCCAGACATCTTGGTAATTTATTTTAATGGTGTAGATAAGATTCGGAGGTAAGCAAGATCCTATTTTATGTCCCAAACAGAAGCTGGTTTTGGGTGGTGTTTCTTTCTATTTATCATTTGTTTGTGTAGCTATTGTTTGTTTTCTTTTGGAACTTGTTATGTATCCATTAGAAGAATATTTTTAACCCTCTTATTTTTATAGTGAATCAATTCGTATCTTGTCGATCCCGTGGTGGTTACCTTCGGTTTGAAGGGTTTTTCCACGTTAAACTTGGTGTTCTTTATTGTTAGATTTTTGGTTTCATCTATTCATCACAACACTGTTGTGGTCTTTGAGTCGCGGGAGTGGAACGAGTCTCACAGCCTCAAATGTGGAAAATCAATACTAGCAGCTCCTACGCGACGCACAGCCAAGTCCCATATTTGGCCACGCCTTTTTAAGTTAAATTAGAATTTGGAAAAGGGTCCAAATAGTGTAAGGGTCATTTCGGAACTTTGGGGATCATTTGTAGACTGATTTAGGTCATTTTCAACGTAATTTCACCCACCAATTCAAACCCAAATCTCAAATAAAAAATTTCTCAAAAACTCTTCCTCAAAAATCCTCCATTGAATCAATTGAAGAAGCTTCAAGCTGCAAGGAAGAGGACCAAGTTCTTCATGTTTTCTTCATCAAAAATCTCATGGGTTCCTTTTTATTGAGGTAAGGTAGTCATCCTTGAACCTTCTTTCATTCAAGGAGCCATTTCAAATAGATTTCAAAAAGGATTTCAAACTTCAAACTTCCTTATTCCTTGACTCTAAGTATGTATCTTTGCATGAAAATGTTTTAATGATAATAATGAGTTTTTCTTAGTGTTAAATGATTAATTTTATGTCAAAACCCGAATTCAATCATGTCTATTATTTTTATAGACTTTTAGCTTATGAAATGTGTTTAATGAGCATGATTAGATAATGTTAAAGTTATTGTTTCTTAGTGGCTTTACTGATTTTAGAGACTACCCTAAGGTCCATTTTATGATCGATTATTGGATTAATTGTGAATAGTTGCGAAAGGATTGGATGAAGGGTAAGTTGTCCTACCTTGGTTAACTTATGTTGAAGTAACTCTTGTGTGGTATGGTCTACCTTTGGTGGCGGTGTTTACTTGAAATATATATGATTATATGTGTATTGTGAAAATGTCCTTGAAGGCACGATATGTAAGTGAAGATTTTTATATGTATATGGATAGTATGTTTTAGGAGGTTAAAATGAGTATCTTTAAGGGTTTATGTCTAAATTAAATATGTATTTTATGTGTGAAGTATGATAATGTGTGATTGTAATGAATGTAGGTTTGAGCATGTCTCGAAGTCAATGATATGAATAATGGTTATTACGTGAAAGGTGTGCTCACACGTACTCTCACACACACTTGAATGCATGAATGAAGTCAATGAATGAGAATGGGGGATTGTATGGTGGACACTCTTCTAGAGTAGAGATGAAGTGTCTAGACCATCCCTACTATTTGGAGTATGAAAAGGGGGATTTTGGGGTTAACACTCTTCGTGAGTTGAGATGAAGTGTTTAGTAGAAACCTCACCATTCCCGATGAGCTTTCCAAAAGATAGGTAGGAGGTTGGATACCCTTCGTGAGTTGAGATGGGGTGTTCAATAGTTACCTCTTAACCTATTGTCAATGAATGTTCAAGACTCTATGGGGAAGTTATGGTTAGCATCGAGACGATTTGAAGATAAGGTGGGCACACTTTGTGAATAGAGATGTTGTATCCAATGTATCTCTTGAGATGTGTGCTACTTGTTAGTAGAGAATGAGTTACTTAGTAGCATTCTCCTTATCCCTTTACTATGCGCCAACGTAGGTGTAGCAATTTGGGAATCCATTTAAATGCTAAAGAATATGACCCTACCTTAGGCAAGCAGGGATCCCTCAGCCGCTAAGGGGTTTACTGCGATTCCATGCCAAGCTCTCATGGTCTATGTTTGTTAAATCTAGACCCCACAAATGTATGTAAATGAACAAAGTCTTCTTAATGGTGTACTACTTAGGGTAGGTGGTCGAATGGGATGTTACCTATCCATTGCACAAGCAGACATTTGGAGAGAGTCTTGGTGTATCCTTATAATAAATGCATGAATGGATCATTATATGATGTAAATGAAAGTAATATGACTTTACATTTAATGTAAATTACGCATGTTGATGTTTTGACTTATATGAATAAAGTCTAATATGTCTTGAATGTGATGTACCTATTCTAAGGTTATTCCTAAGGATCACTAAGTGCAAGTGGTAGTATGGTATGCTACTTTCACATTGCACTAAGTGTAAATTTGGGGTTGCCTTGGAAGATGGTTCTTATGTGAAGTTCCTAAATATATGCATGTTTCTATAGTATCCTTGGTATTTACTCGTGACTTGTATAAATTAATTGAAGTATGCTTATCTTTAGTACCCTTAAGGATCTCTTAGGTAGGTATTGAGGAGATTGTATAGGCAACCTCCTTATGTCTTACTTAGGGGAGCCTTAGGATAACTTAGTATACGAGTAGGTCATGTGTTATTTGGGTTTACTGTAAGTATGCTCATATGTTAAGAAATATTGAAGTTTTACCTTATGTGCTTAATGATGATACTATATGAGGTTTAACTTAATTCATAACATGACTTGTATGTTTCGACTAAATTGTCCCTTTTTGCATGATTTTGGATAATACCATACTTAATATAATGTTTTTACTAACCCCATACTTTTCTATACTCTATAAGTATAGGTTGGAGGAAAGTTGAAGGTTATAAAGGAAGCTTGGCATCGACTCTCTCAAGACTAAATATGTCCTCATATATTCGAGGGCATAGTTTATGCTTCTATAATTCTTCTTTAATACTCGTATTAGACTATTTATGTACTTTTTTCAATGTAAAGGGTCGTGTCCCTAAGATATTTAAGTTGTATCATTAAATAACGACGAGACTTATTCCTTAGCATTTTTAAAAGAATTTTCTTATCATTATTCTTGTGAAAACGATTTAATTCTACACTACTTTTTATATCTTATGTATGAATGATACCTAAGAGGTTTGTTCAAGACCTCCGAGAGGTCAAGCATGCCTTGTTCCGACCTAAGGGTTTCCCTAACTCCTAGGGTGTACTTGCTGGTCGTAACAAAGTTGGTACCAAAGCATAAGGTTTTGGGAAATAATTTAGGGTCCAAAGTCACACAAGCCACGTCTATTACAGTCTTGTTCATTGGTGTGAGTCGTGAAAAATCCATGAGCGGAAGGCTATTAGATGGTATAAGTTTCACTTTCTTCATTACTCTAGTGTCGTGCCTTAGAGTTGATTTCTATAAGTCCCTTTTCCTCAACCTCTTCTCCTGTTTTTACAGGATATGAATATGAGAATCACACCCGCTAGAAGGAAGGAGGGAGAAGTAGCTAACGAGAAAATTCCTCTCTCGAATGAGCAAGTCCCTATAGTTGACCAAGAGGATGTGAATGAGACGGTTCTCCTCCGGAACCTCAAGGACCTTAAGTGTCGCAAGTGCCTCCAATGAACCAAGGTCGTCAAGCTCCCTATGTTGAAGGGGATATGACTAATGTGGAGATAAGTGCTACTCTTAGGGCCTTGAGAAAACTCATGATGACTCAAGCTTAAGTCGTCACTAATCATGTGGCTGCCCAAGCTAACCTAGGAGTTGGATCTCAAACTCAACAAAATGCAAGTACTCCCGCCCTCTAGAATTTGGGATTTAATGAGGATGAACCCTCCTACTTTCCATCGCACAAAGGTGTATGAAGATACACAAGGTTTCATAAATGAGGTATTCAAGGTGGTGGATGCTATGGGTGTGAATCCTAGAGAGAAAGTGGAATCCTCTTATCAACTCACAGATGTGACTCAAGTGTGGTTTAAGAAATGAAAGGATTAGAGACCCTTAAGGGATGTTTGGTAGATTGGGAAATGTTCAATTTTCTTGATAAGGCTTTTTTCCTTTGAGTTGAGGGAGAGAAAGTTGGCAAATTCATGAACCTTTGTCAAGTGGGAATGAGTGTGAGAGAGTACTCTCTCAAATTCACCCAACTCTCTAAGTATGCCCAACCTTGGTAGCTGACCCTAGGGCTAGGATCAATAAATTTGTGACGGGGGTGTCTATCTTTGTGGAAAAAGAGTGTCGTACGACAATGCTCCTTAATTATATGGTTATCTCCAGAATCATGGTGTATGCTTAACAATTGAAGATTCTAAGCTTATGGAGACAAATAGGGATGGAAAGAGGCCTAGGGTGGATGAATCAAGTCAATCCAAACCTAAGAAGAGGTTCTATAATCAATACACTTCCATGGGGAACAAGTGTACGGTTTCCTACCCAAATTCCCAAAGAGGTGGTTATGCCTTGAGAGGCGTAAGTGTACTAGTGGTGGGAAGCAACAATTGGATAGGTGTCTTTTCTCCACGGATGGATGCTTTGGATGTGTTAATAGGGGTCACAAGATGAGATATTTCTCTAACCTCAAGTTAAAAGGGAAAGAGGTCAACCAAGCTCATCATGATGGTCCGGATCCCAATGCTCCAAAGAGGAATCATTTCTATGCACTCGGAGCTAAAGAAGCGACTAATCAAGAATGAAGGCCTTGGCAAGTCATATGTTCCTTATGGTTTTTTTATTTTATTTATATAAGTTTACCCTAAGTGGGGAAGAATGAGTAGAGTAGGAAGGTAGTTGATATCCTTATCTTTCCTTCTATTCTTACGTGAGCTTTATAAAAAAAACTCTTTTTAGTTTTGCTTGTTTTGGAGTCGTGCATTAGTATGAATTGCATGTCTCCTTATTCAATGAGTTCCATTGATGATATGGTATTTTGCATGCTCTTTATGATATCATAGTATCATGAATAGGTTTGTAGTTGATCAATTACCTCTCATGTAAAAGTGTGGCTAATGATATTTGCTCAATTGCATGAGTTTATGTGCCAACGTGTGATTTGAAAGTTATTGAATATTGAGTTTCATGATGGTGTGATGAAGTGTCTAATTTTGGAGAAGGTAGTTCCTCCATAATTGAAATGAAAATGATGAAGTGAGTGTGTAATTTGACTTGTGGAATTTGTTCCAAATTGCTTGTATTGCTTAAAATGTTTGACAAGTTTTGTGAATTAACTATGAACGTTATGACCTTGATTATATGTGCGGTATGTTGCTAGTTGGATCCTTGAAGTCCTTGAAAGTGTTAAGTGTCATTTGAGGACGAATATTCCCAAGTGGGGAGTATTGTTAAACCCTCAAAACTAAATAGGTCAAAGTAGATCTTCACATGTGTTCCATGAATTAATAATGTATTAAAATAGTGTATTTTAGCATTAGAAGTCAGTTTGTAAAGTTTGGGAGTTTTTTGAAGTCAAACGTCCAAGACTTCCGGAAACTAGTCAAAGTTGAACTAGTGTGTCATAGTGTTTTGTAGTTATGTTTTGGGGGATGGTTTGAGGGTTAAATTGAGTATAGTTGGTTCCTATGTGTAGTATCACATATAAATGGTCGAAGTTTGAGTACGACTCCTCGGAGACCACCCTAAGGTTCCCCGAGGAGGACTCAAATGTTGGATAAAAGAGCTATCGAAGGCAGCGTGCAATGCCAAGAAATGAAGCCTTCCTCGCGTCGAGCACCTGGACATAAATAGACCTATGCATCTTGCGAGTGGCACGAGGCTCACATCTTCAAAATTTGGAAAACCAAGAATTAGCATCTCCCTCCATGACGCACAACCAAGTACCAGATTTGGCCGCATCGTTTTTAAATCAAATTAGAATTTGGAAAAGGGTCCAAATAGTGTAGGGGTCTTGGGGAACTTAGGGGATTATTTGTGCACGGATTTAGGTCATTCTAAATCTTACTTCACCCACCAATTCAAACCCAAAATCTCAAATAAGAAATCTATCCAAAACTCTTCCTCCAAAATCCTCCATTGCAGCTTCAAGGTTCAAGGAAGAGGCGAAGTTCTTCACAATTTATTCATCATAAATCTCCTGGGTTCCTTCTTATTGAGGTATGGTAGCCATCCTTGAACCTTCTTTTTTTCAAGGAGCCATTTCAAAGAGATTTCAAAAAGGATTTCAAACTTCAAACATCCTTATTCCTTGACTCTATGTATGGGTCTTTGCATGAAAATGTTTTAATGATTCAAATGAGTTGTTCTTAGTGTTAAATTATGATTTTAATGTCAAAACCCCAAGGGAATCATGTCTATTCTTTTTACCAACTTTTGTCTTATGAAATGGGTTTTATGAGCATGATTAGATAATGTTAAAGTTATTGTTTCTTGGTGGTTCAACTGAGTTTTAGCTACTGCCATAAGGGCCATTTTATGGTGGATTATTGGAAAATTGTAAAAAGGTGGGAAAGGCTTGGATGAAGGGTAAGGTGTCCTACCATGGTTAAGTTATGTTGAAGTAACTCTTGAGTGGTATGGTCCACCTTTGAAGGCAGTGGTTACTTGAAATATATGAAGTTATACGTGTATTGTGAAAATGGTCTTGAATACACAATATATGAATTGAACATTTTGATACGTATATGTTAACATGTTTAAGTAGTTTAAAATAAGTATCTTTAAGGGTTTATGTCTAAATTAAATATGTATTTTATGTGTGAAGTATGATAATGTGTGAATTGTGATGAATGTGGGTTTGAGCATGTCTAGAAGTCAATGATATGAATAATGGTTATTATGTGAAAGGTGTGCTCACATGTACTCACACACACATACTTGAATGCATGAATGAAGTCAATGAATGAGAATGGGGGATTGTAGGGTGGACACTCTTCGTGAGTAGAGATAAAGTGTCTAGACCATCCTACTATTCCTAAGTATTAAAAGGGGGATTTGGGGTGAACAGTCTTCATGAGTTGAGATGAAATTAATAGCAACCTCCATATTCGAATGAGCTTTCCAAAGATAGGTTTGAGGTTGGATACCCTTCGCGAGTTGAGATGGGGATGTCATTAGTTATTTCATAACCTACGGTGTATGAATGTTTAAGACTTAGTGTGGTAGTTATGCTTAGAACCGAGAGGATTTGAAGAAAAGGTGGGTACACTTCATTAGTAGAGATGTTGTATCCAATGTACCTCTTGAGATGGGTGCTCTTGGTTAGTAGAGAATTAGTTACTTAGTAACGATCTCCTTATCCCAGAACTATGCGCCCGCGTAGGTGTAGCCATTGGGAAATCCATTTAAAGGCTAAAGAATATGACCCTACCATATGAAAGTAGGGAACCCTCATCCGGTAAGGGTAGTACTGGGATACCATGTCATGATCTCATGGACTATGTTTGTTAAAGCTTGCCCACACAAATGTATGTAAATGAACTAAATCTTCTTAAGGGTGTACTACTTATGGTAGGTGGTGGAATGATACATTACCTATCCATTGCATAAGTACACCTTTGAAGGGAGTCTTGGTTTGTCCTTATACGAAATGCATGAATGGGTCATTATATGATGCAAATGAAAGTAATGTGACTTTATATTTAATGTCAAGGAAGCATGTTGATTTTATGAATTATATGATGAAAGTATAATTTGTTTTTAATGTGATGTGCCTATTCTAAGGTTATTCCTAAGGAGCACTAAGTGGAAGTGGTAGTATGAGATGCTACTTTCACATTGCACTAAGTGTAAACTGGGGGTTGCCATGGAAGATGGTTCCTATGTGAAGTTCCTAAGTATATATATGTTTTTATAGTGGTGACTTGTATAAATGAAATGAAGTATGCTTATCCTTAGTAGCCTTAAGGATCTCTAAGATAGGTATAGATGAGATTGTATGGGCAACCTCTTTATGTCTTACTTATGTATGTTTCTATAGTGTCCTTGGCATTTAATGGTGACTTGTATAAATGACATTAAGTATGCTTATCCTTAGTATCCTTAAGGATCTTTAAGGAAGGTATTGAGGAGATACATGGGCAACCTCCATATGTGTTTCTTAGGGGAGCCTTAGGTTAACTTAGGATAGGAGTAGTTCATGTGTAATTTTGGGTTTGTTGTAAGTATGCTCGTATGTTAAGAAAAATTGAAGTTTTACCTTATGTACTTAATAATGATACTATATGAGGTTTTGTAAACTAATTCAGACAGGTTTTTATCAAAAAAACACGAGATTGCATGTTTCAACTAAATTGTCCCTTTTTGCATGATTTTTCATAATGCCATACTTAGTACAATGTATGTACTAACCCAGTACTTTTCTATACTCTGTAAGTATAGGTCGGACGCAAGTTGAAGGTTAGAAGGCAAGCTTGGGAATCGACTTTCTCAAGACTAAGCATGTCCTCAAATATTCGAGGGCATAGTTTATGTTTCTTTAATTCTTATTTAAGACTCGTATTAGACTATTTATGTATTTCTTTCAATGTAAAAGGCCATGTCCCTAAGATATTTAAGTTGTGTCTTTAAGTAGGATTGAGATAACGAGACTTATTCCTTAGCTTTTATAAAAGATGTTTCTTATTATTAATGTTGTGAAAAGTTTTAATACAACACTACTTTTAATACTTTATGTAATGAGTGATGGCTAAGAGACTTGTGCAGGACCACCGAGAGGTCAAGCACGCCTTGTTTCGATCTAAGGGTTGCCCTAACTCCTAGGTATACTTGCGGGTCGTAACATACATACATAAGCTTAACACTTGCATCATTCATTGGATGTATCACCGTCACCCCTTCCCCTCAATTTCATTCACTCTTTAAACCATAAACGAGTTTCTCTAATTCTCTATAAACAATAGTATTCCACCTTGTCACTCACCAGGATGCCCTATTTTGACGCACATCAACTAAATCTTATGGACCCAACCAAGCATAACAAATAACCCAGACAATGCAGGTGTACATACATAAGTTTAACCCTTGCATCATTCGTTAAATGTCGCACCCTCAGACTTTTTCACCGAATTTCATTCAGCCTTAAATTTAAAAGCAGTTTCTTAAACGTATACACACACATGATTATAACAAATGCTGAAAGAACCACACCCATTCCTTCAAATCTAACCCCAACTCCAGGTAATTCCCACATTATAACTTTTTCTTTATTCCTACTTCTTTATTGTTGGTCACAACAAATATTATATTGACCTTCTTATTTCTTAAACAGAACTACCTCCAACTCCTGTTGAATGGCAATACGTAGACCCAAAAATTGAGAATGAACTATCTGCGTACACAACACGCCCACATAAGGTCCTTCATTAATTCGACAAACCTTGACGAACCATCAGGAGCTAATTAACAATTGTTGTGGCACCAATGCCTAACATTTTAATACATTCTTATCTCCTTTCTACCTTATGACTCTGTTGCCCTATTACTTCCCATACCTTTCCTAACCCACTAACTTAGTTAACATTGCTAGTGTGGTGACAAAGACAATTTATTTTGAGCAACTCACTTCCTATTATATTTGTAATATGTTACAACTTGGTTTATAATGGTATTATCCTTTAGTTGATATTTTGTTCCTTCCTGAACATCATTTTACCCGAACACGGTGTCACAATGCTCACTACATGCTTATTTAATTTATGTATCAAACTTATGTACTTTCACCAACATCATTTAATCAGAATTTGTAGGCTAATTTATTAAATCAAGTATTAGTTAATGTAAATATGAATGTTAGCCAGCTATATAATACATTGATGAATCATCTGTGGATACCATTCTATTATTACTTGACTTCAGTTGTTATTGATTTTTTGCTGACCTCATACAGTGTCTACATCCATTTATTTTCTTCCGGATCAATCGGCTAACTGTCTTCCACCCTCTAAAATCAAATTGCTCATCAGTTACTGACTTAAACATACACTTGCTGAATTTTTTCATGAATTTTTCATGCAGCATTTGTAGATGAACAATTATTTCGGGATTCTTTCTAGCATATGTTAAA
The DNA here is from genome assembly GCA_027705065.1 of Solanum peruvianum. NCBI lineage: Eukaryota > Viridiplantae > Streptophyta > Magnoliopsida > Solanales > Solanaceae > Solanum > Solanum peruvianum. The sequence continues at coordinate 13,729,319 of JAKWJD010001760.1, forward strand.
CCTCAAACAGTGACTTGAACATGGGAAAACATCTTCAATAGCTAATTTTAGTGACTTATCTTGATCAGTGCTTATAAATATTGGAGCCTACCCACCCACTACTCTAAGTCATGTGTTCATAACCACACACGTTACTAGGTATATACAAATGTCAGTGTGTATACCTTAAATTTGTTATATAATACAAGGGGAAGATAGATTAATGGAACATACTTTTATTAAAAATTATATTAGTCAAAGGTGGTCCTCCATTAGTTTTGAATTTGGGGAAGGGAACCATACCATTGTCAATAAAGAAAAGATCCCTTACAAGGATTTCATCTTATAAAAGTACAGATATCATGAATACTGCACCTCGAGAAGTGTTCAAATCACCAAAAACTAAAGACATTACATCTTTGAGCGAAATGGATGACATGAACATGGATGTAGACGACTCCATATCTTAAAGCTTATCTGATTCCTTCATTAACATTATTTTACTTGTACAAGCTGACCAAATGGTCATTTCGCATGCTATATACACTCAAACCTTAATATCGAAGAACAACCACTATCCTATTTTATTTGATTGCCCTCATTAAACTTGCATAAGTGCTAGGACAGTTAAAATACACATATGTTTATTATCTAACAAACTTGTATCCCTCATAATTTTATCAGACAGTCTGCTTATTTAATCAAATTTACATTATTTTCAATTTGAACCCTAAAGAGCTATAAAATATGTTTTGGAAAAATCTGTAAGGATATCTCCTAATCTAAGAATCCAAAAAAATAAGTGATGTAACTATTCAACCTTAACTTTATGTGGTCCTGTGAAACTCCATGTTTTTTTTTGCAAAAAATACCATTTGTTATAGCATCTTAAAACTCACTAAAATTGGATGTTTAAATAATATTACCTGGCTGACTCCAACTTAAAATAAGATCATCCACATTTAAAAATGCGCCTAATCAAAGTTCATTAATTTACAAATATCAAACAAAATAGAGTATTAATTAAAAAAAATTGCACGCTAAATCCCACAATTTAAAAATTCATTTTCATGTGGTCTGAGGCTGAATCAATAAACTATAGAAATTAAAACCATCATCGTATATCATATTAGTAGAATGTTTCCCGTCTTTTGACAGCGGCTATTCAGTTTAGAGGCAAGACAATTTCATGAACAATTTACATATCACCTAGTTTTTCGTACCTCTACTTGTAATTGGATGTATATTAAGGGGGAGCGCTAAAAAAACTTTAAAAAATAAAATGTTTTTTTACCCTAAGTCCAATCTATGCAAACACTCATGCCTCCATTCTTTTTGTAAACCTCACATGTCCCTTTTAAAGTAGAACATCATAGCATCTGTACGACTAGGCGACTTAGTTTGATTCTCTTAATAAAATATATGATCAAAATCTTGGTTATTCAAGCTCAAAAAGGAATGAAATTCCAAACCAATAATTATAACTAACTACCCTATTTAATATTACAAACACAAAAACACGGGTTGTGAATAAAGAAAAAACAATGCTATTATCAAAGAATGTGTCGCTTCTTAACATCGCTTGCTAAGCACAACCTCTGCACATAACGACTGTTCCAAATTGCGTCTCTTCAAAACTATGATTCTAAAAATTTTTGTCTCATCGTAAAACATTTAAAACCTCTTTTATATTCACTCCATGTCTATATAATGCCTTGTTTAGTACAATACACCCATTCACATTAACCCCTCTCTGCCTTCCTTTTGAAACAAACAATTCATCTTTATCTAACCTATAATTGTTTCAAGCATATGGCCTATTCACTTCTTTTAGATTTGGATATTACAACGAATGACTGGTTGGTTAGGGTACAAGTTTGGCGGATGCGGGAATTTAAAAACTACAAGAGAATCAGCGACATGATAAGTCTCGACATGATATTTATTGACGAAAAGGTAATACTCATTTTATTACAAATTTATACCACATTGCTGGTCAGGTTATTGTGAATGCACTTACCAACTACTATGTAACACCAAACTTTTGTACACGCGGTAATATAGAAGAATCAAGTTAATCAGTTTCATGCTAATTTAGCCGAAGGATTTTTTATCATTATCAGGAACTTTAAGGCTGATAAAAGTATCGGTGAATAAAGACTGGTACAATCTGATGTTAAAATCACTTTTCTGCGGATAACTGCCATACAAAAAAAGGATGATATTATTAATATCCCTTAAAATGGCTTCCATTTTATTCAACCAAAAAATTTACGATCAAGGGTCAATAACAACACCTACCTAACTATTTTGCTCATTCACATTAGTTAGATATCGTTCATTCATCGGCCTAGTACTTAATATTCTCTATCTTGAACTTGTAGATGTGTTCGGATGCTTATGTGGAATAGGTTTATCTAGAGAGTGCTGGTTCGCTGTGGAAAAAGCGAGGCTTGCACATTCTTACTGATCCGTGATATACCGTGGTTTTACGGTATTTTTAATGCTTTTTCCTTAAGTTTAGTGTGTGTCCAAAAGCCTTTTTGTATTAATTTTATGTAACTTTCTATTTGTTTGCAGAAAATCTGTTTAAAGATGAACGCGGAAGTTTTTGAGCAATAAATGTAGAAAAGTTACCACCTACGGAGCTTGTGACGGTCCGTCGTTCCTGTGACGGCCCGTAGGTGGCATCGTAGTGAAGATGCTAAAGGAAGATGGGAAAGTCTGACCATGTGGGGGGTTACGAAGATCATGATGTACCATTGTAGCCATGACGGTCCGTCCTGCTGGTTCGTCATGATGATCAGAGAAGTAGTCCCAGTACCCAAATTTCAAGAGTTTAAGCCTTTTGGAACGGAGACCCTCGACGGACCGTCGTGCCTGTGACAATCTGTCATACCTGCCGTCGAGGGTAATGAAGATAGAACAAGAAGAATTTGCAAAGTATGGGACGACAGAGTCTAGACGGCCCGTCGTTACAACGACGACCCATCGCGACGTCCGTCGATCCAGCCGCGTTTTGACAGATTTTCAGCAAATAGAGTCCTTCTTTGATTAGGTTTTTATTTTTTATAAATAGTTCAAAAAACCTTGTTTTGGGGGTTAGACTCTTGGTTATTAGACAATTTCATGTTAGATTCTTTGTTAGTAGATTATTTTGATTATTACACTTTGGATTGTTACACTTTTCTCTGGAGTTGATTGTTGGTAATTTTGTCGATTAATCAAGTAAATTTCTAGATTTTATTCTTTCTCATTGAAGTAAGTGCACGAATTCTTATATTATATATATGAATATTGTGATTATGACTATGGTTAACTAAACTCCATAACTAGGGTTGTGGGAACCATAAGTGAATAATGATGTAAGACCTAACTAAAATAACAATTCTAGAAAAGTGTCTTGCATGTATTGATAATTCTTTCGTTTCGAAGTATTTTTAACGAATGGCCAACGCTAAAACTCGCCTTAATTCTACTTACCGTACCAAGGAGGTAGATAATAGGAAAAGAATTATCAACATAGTGTATACGATCTAATAGTCTAGTATTGATTGGTACGAGGTAATAACTTAGTCAAATATAGAGTACAATGTTTAATATGAGGTTAAGGTAAGGGTTAGTATAGCAACACACGTAGCCGGACCAAGGTGTAGAGTAAAATTTTCTAGATGCCGGACCAAGGACTTAGAAATACATAACTTATGACTTTGCATGCAAGATACTAGGAAAGAATTGTTATAGTTAGAATTATTAGATTAGGAACCTGTGGGGAACACGTAAACCCTAGTTACTTTTATTAATTGATTATACTCCAACATTTGAATCTGTTAGGTGCCTACTTTAATTTAGTTAGTTATTTTCATTCATTTAGAAATAAAAACCTCTCTTTTATTATCTTTGTTTTCTAAGGAAATAATTGACTAAATAATAATAATAATATATTGAAGTTAAGTCTGAACTATTTTCCTTGTGGGAACGATCCCAACCTCATTAGTTGGGTTCTTTACTTGATACGACGGCTTTACTTCTTATTTTTTTTTACTTCTTATTTGAGAAGTAAGTTTGAGCGTATTAATCCGTAATTCACAATTCTTATCAGATTATTTTCACTTATATTCATTAACACCAAACATCAGGCATAACACTAACCAGTTACATTGTTTGTTTAGCGATGATTGGTTAGCCAAAGCAAAAAGAACCCTTTGGGAGGATTACGGGGAATGATTTTACCCGTACTTATTACCCCCGAGTCCCGTCCATACATTCTCATTATAACAACAACAACATTGGAGGAATTCAAAGGTAAATGCTATTATAGAGCAAATCGGTTAAGTATCATTTTAACGTCATTATGTCCCTATGATGTTCAATGTTTAATTTGTAACATTGTAACAGGTGACATTAATTTTGCCACAATGCCGCAACCAAAACTTATATTAATGTTCCAATGGACAACATCATCTCATTGATACAAAAGTTTACAACGAAACCCGTTCACATACAAACAATTGAGAGTGCTAATGGAAGTAACATAACTATTGCGGAGGCAATGTTCCAGAATCGAATGACAATTACGGAGTTACTCGATTCACACTGGACTTATGACATTGATGTTAGTACCTTAACATCCATTAGTATATTATGACCAATTCAATAGATCAAGAAGCTTCTACTACATATTCATCTCTTTTAACTTTTGTTTCCAAGGAATGTATCGTTGCATTGTAGATTTAGATCAGTCAAATAGATACCTACTTTGATTGGAACTACATATCGTGCACTTATGCAAAAAAAAAATATAGAACCTGAATATGGCGTCTACACATGCAATAAGTTATAAAAATAATGTAATTTGCCGTTGGTTAGGTATGGAAACAGTTAGCATTGTACCACAAGTTTACTTTGAACAAATAGTAATGTTTTGTGCACACAAAGGTAAAAGATATACATTAAGGTAAAATACAGCGGAGGGAACACACCTTTGGTTCTTTTTAATGTGGTTGAATAAAAGTTGCTTGATAGTTCAGCATCGAAGTTGGTAAATCGACTGACCAAAGGTGATACTAATGTTCCAATGCAAATTGAGAGCCTTTGTGGCAAGGAATTTGTATTCATGCTTAAATTGACCGACTATAATTTGAAAGAGGGCCTGGAAAATTACAAGGTTACAAAAGTTTTTGTGCCAGATGAAGAATTGGAATTGTAAAACCGCATTAACAAAGAAAAAAAGGCAATTTTACCATTCACAGTACAATCCATATCTCTTTTATCCATTCAACATTAATTTCTAGAGATAATCCTGCAAGTTACATTCACTTTAACGATTAATATACATTTGAAACTACAAGAAATTTTCAAAATGGAAGCGATGCTAAAGAGACATGTGGAAACGCTAGGAAGTTCACACACCAACAATTCAAAAGGACATCATGACGACGGGGAAGGGACTTCCAATGGCAACACAAGAGTTTATGCAAGAAAGTTTAAAAAGAAAAGGAAGCACATCATACGCCTTGACGAAAAAAATGATGGATCCACATAAAAAATAATGCACATTAAGACCCTTAGATACATTTTAATATTCTATGGACCATTGAAATATTATTGTAATCATCTACCTCCTTAATTTTTGGTCAGGGTATTTTTTACTTACGAGTATAGGCTTGGGCAAGTTAAATAGCAAATGATGTTCAACTATGGACCATTGAAACATGCGTTTGTATTTACAATGTGTTCATATCCACCGTCTCCCCTATTATATAAAGTCTACCTTCTAATAAACAATAAATTTTAAAAAGAGATTTCAAGATTGTAATCCACAACTCTAACTTAGACAGAAAATGTGGATATAAAAACCAAGGTTTGAGGGGAAGGACAACATTCTATGATTTTTTGGCTGCCACATCCTGAAATAGTTTTTATTATCCGTTACTTATAGTTTCCACCATGTCATGCATTCAAATCCACTACTACAACACCCATCTTCATTAACCGATTATAGAAAGTCTACTATAAACAATAAATTGTCCAAAGAGATTTTGAGAACGTAATCCACAACTCCAATTTAGACAGTAAATAAGGATATAAAAACCAAGGTTGGAGGGGAAAGACAACATTCTATGACTTTTTGGCGGCCTCATCTTGAAATATTTTTTATTATCACTTATGAATAGTTTACACCATGTCATTCATTCAAGCCCACCACTACAACACCCAACTTTGTTAACCCAAAACATGGGTTTACAAACCACAAAACAAACAGTGTGTGCTACTACATCACGGTGTGCTACTAGGCATTCTGATTTTTACACCTAAGATTTGTAAAATAAAATACCTTAACCCGTTTGTAATTCCACAAAATAAAAAAATTCACATCAGCAAAAACTATTTGACTACTATAATAGATATACCCGCAATGTATTTTATAATATAGATATAATAACAATAAATAACACCACATTCCACTAGCCATCTAAAAAAAACGTAGTTAATATCGATAGAACCTCAAACGGTGTGTCCTTTCACCTCTTTTGAGTTACTCCCTATTTATAAGTTAAAAACACCGTATTTACTACCCTTATTCAATAAATTTCTTTAGAATAAAAAATCAATTACCGCGCTAACTACAGGAACAACACACGCCCGAAAAAGGACACAAATAGTGTGTCTATTCGCTTGGATAGTTCATGCCGCTACAAAAAAATTTAAAATAGCAGCAACGAAAAGATTCAAAAATATAATTCCCATTGGGTGGCTTATTACATTCCGCTTTAAATAAAAAATTAAGAAAACGTCTAATTACATTACAACAACTATTACAAATCAGAACCAAACTATTATTACCGCTGACATATCATACCACCATTACTCCATATATCTCGTCCCATTGAATTTACAATACCGATGCGTTCTAACATTAAAACTGATACAGAATAAAACCCTAAAGAATGTGTTCAATCGCTAACTAGAAACATCTCTCTTGGAAATTCATAAAACACTCAACTACCAGTTGCTCCCTACACCAACCATTTCAAATAAACACAAGCAGAGTTTCGTATGCGCATCACATCTGAAAGGAGACAAGATGGCCGACAATACAACAAACCAACAACGTCTGAAGTTGCGAGATTAATTATAGTAGACCTTACAGATGCTAAATTCCAGCAAGATGTCATTATGGAACACTGCAAGAATGGACTGCAACGGATCACAGATTTACACCCATGTTTAATGTCGATGAATTATTCCTTCATACATCCATATTGGGAAAATGGATATAGGCTTGGAATACTTTTTGTCTCTGTTGGAAAAAACATACACTCGGACAAACATGACAATGAGACAATTTTATGGATAGCGCATACAACAACGCCTCAATGAGAGCCACAGACTACTCCAAGCTAGAATGCTATTGAAGTAGTACATTGTGGATGGGTACATGGCAATTCAAGAAGAAAGATTTAGGTACATCCAAAAAAATCAACTGCAACTAAAGTCTGATCTTTATGGTGGCTTAATGGATGCTATTATTCGGGGAGATTCATATTGTTCAATGGTTGGAAAAACTATTATACTACCTTCCTCACACACGGAGTGACCTTGCTACATGACACAAAATTATGAAGATGCAATGGCTATATGTCAGTGGATTGGATATCAATATTTGTTCTTGACTTTTACTTGCAACCCAAAGTGGTCGGAAAAAAATTCAATGACAAGCCTAATCAACCAAGATGGAAATGGTTGTCGTGTGGACATTTTATGTCAAGTCTTCAATATCAAGTTGATTGAGCTAATGCAGATTAAAAAAGGATAATCCTTTCGGTACAATAAGTGACTGTAAGATATGACAATCAATAATCTTCATTGTTGTCTTTTTCAATTACTAATTACAATGTCACTGGCTTTTATATTAAATCAGAGGTATGATATATGTCCACCCCAAATGAGATATATTTTGATAAAATCTGAAACATGTGCGTCTACAACATAATCATAACTATACAAAGCTTAATAACTAAGAATTACATCAATTATTTATGAATACGTGATATGTAGCAACTAATTCACCTAACTCAACATGCTAATCATATTCACATACAAATCTCCTTGCAAGTATATATACACAATTGAATTCAAGAAAAGAGGCTTCCCACATGCTCATTTACTGTTATTTATGCATGTAACACTAAAAAACCCCACGAATGCTCATATCTGAAGGAATATTGATTGTATTGAAGTGTTAACCTAATAAGGGAATACATGGGAGATATATATAGGAGATATAGGAAGGAGTACTAATCCTAATATGACTAGGATTAAGGAGTACTAATCCTAATAGGACTAGGATTAGTACACAGTAAATACTAATATTATTTAATACTATTTATTTAATACTATCCGTTATTATCTCCCCTCAAGCTGAGCTGAGCGGAAGCGAACGGAAGCTTGGAACTGAGGTAGTCGTGCTGTCGGCTCGGGAGAGGCTTGGCGAGAATATCAGCCGGTTGTTCTTCAGTGGGTACATACTGCACGGTCATGGTGCCGGCCTGAACTCCATCGCGAACAAAGAGACAATCGGTATCAACATGCTTTATTCTGGTGTGTAGGACGGAATTCTTGGCCACACAGATGGTTGATTTTTTGTCACAATAGAGAGCAGGACTAGTGGGAGTGGCGCGGAGTTCGCGAAGAATATATGTGACCCACATGGTCTCAGCAGCAAGAAGAGCAAGGGCGCGATATTCAGCTTCACTCGAGGACCGAGAGACCTTGGGTTGTTTTTTTGTACACCAGGAGATCAGGTTCGGCCTCAAAAAAACGAGGAACCCCGATGTAGATTTTCTGTCATTTTTATCATTCGCCCAATCTGAATCTGAGAAACCCCGAAGCTCCAAGTCCCCGGGTCGAATGAGTAAACCACGACCAAGAGTGCCCAAAATGTACCTGAGAATGCGTTTTAGACAATACTCCTGATTGTAGACTTTAGCAACCAAACGAGCCTTGTACCTGGAATGCTGGCCATCTGCATTGTGTTTAATTTTGTACACCCATTTACAGCCCACTGGGTGCCGCCCATGGGGCTTAGCTACAAGACCCAAGTTTTCTGATCAGTCAAAGCCTTAAACTCATTATCCATAGCATGACGCCAATAAGCTTTTTTGAGGCAACAGAGTAGGTTGTTGGTTCACTATCGGGAAGGGTGTATTTGGTAGTATGGTAGCCTGAAAGGTTTTGGGTTTAAAGATACCGGCTTTGCCACGGGTTAACATGGGATAAGTATTGGGGGGTGGCACGGGCGGTGGTGATTCGGGGGTGGCCGGGAAGGACCCAAAACGGATCGGGCTGGAGATGTTGTGGGTATGGGGTGGTTCAGGTTGGTTGTGAGTGTGGGTGGTGGTTGCGAGTGTATTGTGGGTGACGGTCGAAGGGGTGATGAGGGGTGGTTGGGTAGTGGGTGGAGGTGTGGGGGAAGGTGGTGAGGGACCCTGTGAGTATGTTGGAAAAAGGGGAAGGATGCCAATGAATGATATTATTGTGGAGGAGGAAATAACTCGTAGGGAAACTCATTTTCGACAAATTTGACATGACGAGATATGTAGACTTTAGAGTTTGTGGGTCAAGACAGCGATAACCTTTGGAGGTAGGATGATATCCCAAAAAAAAATATAAAGACGGGATGGGGTTGTAATTTGTGAGTAATATGAGAGCGTAGCCAAGGGTAGGCAAGACACCCAAAGCGCGAAGGTTGGTATAATTGGGAAGTTCTTGGTAAAGGAGTTGATAGGGTGATTTGTTGGAGAGAGTGTGACTGGCATTCTGTTAATGAGGTAGTTTACGGTGGCTAGAGCTTCTACCCAAAAGGAGACAGGGAGATGAGATTGATGTAGAAGAGTAACCACCGTTTCAATGAGATGGCGATGCTTACGCTCAGCCACCCCATTCTGTTTGGGAGTGTATGGACAGAAGTTTTGATGTATAATTCCCAGGGATTGCAGAAACTGGCCAAAGATGTTATTGACATATTTTACTTTCCATTGTCACTTCGAAAAAGTTTAACATGAGAATTGAATTGTGTTTTGACCATTTTTTCAAAAGTGACAAAGGTGGTGTATGCCTGTGATTTGTGTTTTAGTGGGTACAACCAAGTGTATTTTGTAAAATCATCCACAAAACAAATATATAGGGAAAACCAGCAAATGAAGGAACAGCAGTAGGACCCCATAGGTCAGAATGAATAAGTTGAAAAGGTGCAGTTGTACGCTTCTCAGATAAAGTAAAAGGTAATTTATGAGATTTAGCAATTGAACAGGAGTCACAATTGTTTACATGAATGGAAGAAAAACCTAATTGAGACATTAAAGAATTTTTTATTTGAGTAGACGGGTGACCCAGACGACTGTGCCACAACAGACTGTGGCCATCAGCCGAAGAGCCACCGGAGCCACAGGAACGCTTTCTGAAACTGGGTTGGCAGACGAACTTATGCCAGGAAGAACGTACAGACCATGCTCACAGGGGCCCTGAAAAATCACCCTCTTGGTAGTATTGTCTAGGATCAGAAAATCAATAGAGGTGAACAAGAGTGAACAATTATTGTCTTTTATGAATTGGTGAACTGAAAGGAGATTGGTTTTAATAGAAGGGACGTGGGTAAGGTTACCTAGGTGAAAGATAGCGGTGGGGGTTTTAATGGTACCCGTGCCAGTGTGAGAAATATTAAGGGACTCACCGTTGCCAACAGTAATACCATTGGAGCCATGATATGGATTTGGAGCGTTAAGCTTGGATAGATCAGAAGTAACGTGCATGTTGGCCCTAGTATCCAACAACCATTCAGAGGAAGGGCCAGCTTGAGATGTATAATTGGCACGGTTATCACTATTTCGGCTCTCCTCATATTGAAACCAGCAACGAACAGCGCTGTGTCCTGTTTTCTGATAGATTTGCCAAGTTGGACGATCCCGCTCGTAAGTGCCCTGCCCGCCGCTGGAAGATGACTGTTCGCCGCTGCTGAAGGAGTGCAGGTTGTTGTTGCTGCCGTGCTGCTGACCGTCGTACGGCGACGACTGCCCTGCCGACCGCCGCGCCCGCGGCCTCCGCTGTTTCTGCCGTAGCCACCGCGGCTCCCCTGCCGGCCGCCACCACGCCCCCCGGGATAGTTCTGGCTTGCGGTGAGGGCGGTGGCCGGCTCCATAACAGCGGCTTCTCGGAGAAGAAGTTTGCTCTCCACATCTACGTTGATTTCTTCACTTTTTAGCCACGAGTAGAGAGTAGCCAGGTCAACGGGCATTGGACTGATGCGAACCACCTGTTTAATGGAGGAGTAAGTTGATAGGAGCCCCCGAATGACGCACATGATGAGATATTTTTCGGGAATGATTTCATTCACGGTGTCGAGGGCTGTGATGATGGTGGAGACCTCGTCTAAATACTCCGCCATAGTTTTCGTGCCTTTGGTAATTGTGTGGAGACGATCATGCAATTGAAAAATATTAGAGTGGGAAATTGATGCATAGCGTGTTGCGAGGGCCGTCCACAGGGCTGAAGCAGTTGTGTAGGATCGGACGTGTTTCTGAACCGTGGGAGAGATGACCGCAATCAAACATGATCGGATCTGGCCATCCACGGCTTTCCAGGCGGCATGGGCCGGATTGGTTTTTTCTGATTTGTCCATGGTGGTGATGACTGTCGGCGGCGGTTCTGTGCTTCCATCGACGTATTTGAGAAGGTAATTGGCCTCAAGGGCTGTACGAAAGGTGATTTTCCATGTAGGGTAATTTATGTCTGATAATGAGGCTGTAAGAAAGGTGATTTTCCATGTAGGGTAATTTATGTCTGATAATTTTTCGGGAATCAGGGCATGAAGATGCCTGAGAAGGAGTTTAACGCCAGAAAAAAGAAGTGAATCGAGAGGATCCACCTCGGTTGTCATGGCTGCCGCCGCCCAAGAGAAGAGAGGGAACGATCGGTGCCCTAAAGAGAGAAAAAAACCTAGAGAAAAGAAGATCTAGGTTTTCTGGCTCCTGATACCATGAAGGAATATTGATTGTATTGAAGTGTTAACTTAATAAGGGAATACATGGGAGATATATATAGGAGATATAGGAAGGAGTACTAATCCTAATAGGACTAGGATTAAGGAGTACTAATCCTAATAGGACTAGGATTAGTACAATACTAATATTATTTAATACTATTTATTCAATACTATCCGTTATTAATATCGATAGAGTAATATCCGATGAAATTCCAGATTACAGAGAAAATCCAGATGGGTATAATGCCATGAAGAACTACATGATTCATGGATAGTGTGGAGAACAAATAGTGGAACGATTGCTCGTCTGAGGAGGCACGTTGGGCTTCTAAAAACGAGTTGCAACATCTCTTTGTGACTATACCTACGAATGGTCAAGTCTCAGATACACATTAGTTATGGGAGAATAACTATGAAATGTTAAATGAAGATATTACACATATCCAGCGAAAGAGATTACAATTCAGTGATTTACGGCTAAACAAAAAGCAGATCGAAATGTACAGGCTATTTGAGATTGAAAGCATCCTAATAAATGGAAGAAGTCTAAAAGATGTAGAAGGAATGTCTTCTCCTGATTCAACATTAATGCTTAATGTAGGCAATCGCGTAATCAATGAAGATCTATACTACGACAAAGAGAACCTCCATATGCTGCATGATCATTCACTAACTTTGTTAAACAATTGCCAACGCCCAACATATGAGGAAATAATATCATCAGTTGATAACGATGAAGGCAAATTAGTTTTCATGCATGGACATGGTGGTACGAGCAAGACATTTCCATGGAATAAAATTATTTCAAGGACCAGATCACAATCCAAAATTGTCTCCCCATTGCTACTTAATGTATAGCAACTTTATTATTACCAAATGGTAGGAATTCTCATTCACTCTTTCATATTTCTATAGACATCACACCATAGTAAACATGTGAAATCCAACTAGGCAATCAATTGGCAGAACTTCATAAAAAGACTGCTTTGATTATCTGGGATGAGGCACCAATGGCAAACAAATAGTGCTTTGAGGCATTAGACAGAACCTAGAGGGATATTCTACGAGATAGGTATGATAATAGTGCCTTGAAATCTTTTGGGGGAATAACATTCGTATGTGGTAGCGATTTTCGAAAAATACTACCGGTTATTCCAAAGGGAACAAGAGGTGATATTGTGGATGCATGGCTGAACTACTCACACTTGTGGCCCTATTTCTCGGTTTATGAATTGACGGAAAATATGTGACTAACAAGTGGAAAAGTCATGGTATCTGAAGAAGAGAAAATAGAAATGTTTGATAAATGGCTTTTAAAGATTGGAGATGGATCCGTTTATGCTGATTATATGAAATACCTCATTCATGTGCACACTGATGTATGCATTTCAACTCACACAATCACATCAAATTGATTATAGAGTTAGTATATCCGTCCCTTCTACTTAATTAGGACGACCCATGGTACTTGAAAGAAAGAGCCGTACTCACACACAAAAAAAAATGGTCCAGGAACTCAATGAGAAAATCATAAAGCTGATACCTGGGGAAGGAACAACTTATTATACCTTGCACAATTTGTGTAAAGCAATTGTGAATACTAATGAGGAGGATATATTGTACCCAACAGACTTTTTAAACGACTTATGATTCCTAGGTGTCCCAAACCATGACATTACCTTGAACGAAGTAAGTCAATATAATCTTGGGAAAGAACATCGGTTCAATATTCACAATACCAAGAATTATCATCTCTCCGAACAATTCGAAGTGGCCGTTCATGCTCAACAGGCACCAACTTCCTTTAGCAAACTGTTATGCTATAACCATCAACAAGTGCCAGAGTTAAGCTCTTAGAAGAATTGGGTTGTATCTGCTAAAACAAGTATTTACACATGTTTAATTATATGTCACAGTATCACGTGTAACAACAAGAGAAGGATTAACAACTGTCAATGCAGACAAGGACAAAGATGACCCTACATTCATAAAAATATTATTTACACGGAAATCTGCCAGAACGTAGGCCCAAGAATACTGAAACTTGAGAAGGTATTTCTTAGAAATTAATCGTTTGGTATGACAATTATAAATATATATTACACAAAATTATGGCCTAAATACCTTTCCAAAATGACCGATGTCCAGATAAACATCCATACAAACGAGGAATCATGATGGAGGTGCAATGCACAACACGTGGACTGAAAGACAAACTGACACTAGGGAAGTTTGAGGGTCCATGGAAGATTACTATCGTAGGGAATGCATTTGATCGGAATTCGACCACCAAAGGGGAAGTACGTAATGCAACACTTACGTGCAGGCTAAACAAATACAATAGAAACAGTGCAGCTGCCTATGGAATTTAATAATATAAATTAAATTCCTTGTTAGGGAAACTATGCTAGAGGACCATCACAGAAACCGTAGAATTTAAAAGCAGAAACTAAGGAATGAATGTCCAACTTACTATTTAAACTTGCAGCACAAATATGTGTTTTCATTTAAAAACTCAATATTGGATGATTCATGTACTCCTACAAAATTTGTATGATTGCTTGTACACCCTGCATACATACGGACCGTAATACATAGAGATCTAACATATACTCAAACATTAGACAGCACTAAAAAAGGAATGTTTGAGGACTAAAGAGGGAATAACGTTACAACAATTAAATACCAGGTAAAATAATGCCACACTTTCCAATACTACCAAAATTCAACATATTATATAGTCCAATATCGCCCCACATTCGCACGAGTGGATTCCCTAATTTACATATAATTAGGAAGATTAGGTTTCCTTAATTGCAAAATATACTCTTTTAACAAAGAGGATCGAATTTAAAACATTTTCAATACCTAGTTTTGCTACTTAATAATAGCGCTTACTACTAATATCTAACTATTTTAAATTAAATTGTCTTCTATAAATAGTAGTAAGTTCAATAAAATATACTTTCAAGCTCATTGTTTTCTTCTAAATTAGGGGTTAAACAAATTTAATTTTAATTATAATTGCTAACTACCATTTCTAATATTAGGGGTTAAGTAAATTCAAAACATAGCACTAGTGGGTGGAAACAAAAATTGTGATGTACGTAACATATTTTCTTCCAAGGAATTGGATTTCTAAAGAAATTGTTTTGAAAAGTTAAATATAGTTTAATGAGATTGAAAATTTTGTGATTCTACATACTGCCTTTCTAAAAAAAGATCTATTTATTATCCTTGATTCATCAAAACGTTAAGTTTGTACCTACTAAAAGGATTTGAGACCATTTTAGCATTGAACTGTTGTAGGATTTATTAAAAAGATCCTTCAAGGCCACAATTCATCTAATGTCATGATGATTGTTGGTTTTTGATGTTTTCAATGAAAATGAATAGTTGCCCTTTTAATAAAGAGTTATGACTTTTATGAAATATTGCAAATTTTGTGATGAGTTGTGATTTTTATTAAAATTGTCACATTTTCATAAGGTTGTCATTATTCGGAATTTTGTAAAATTTTTAAAAGTATGTATTATTTACAATAAGGCACAATAAACACTTCTTCGCACTATCCTCTGTTGTAGACATACAGAATAGTTTCCTGTTATTTTTTATTACCGAATAACTACTTTCTGGACTTCTTTGTTTTCTACTATATCTAGTATTCTTAGAGTACTTTACTATTGTTGAAGGTTTGATGACACCGCGATTTGAATTACCAATACACTGGTGAGTAAAATCATTCTATTTTGAAAGGATACATTATGTTAACCTCGAACACCTGAAGGGAAGAATTGGACACCATGCATTCAGTGGAACTCTTATCTTCTTTGAGAATTTTTTTATATTTATTATTTGTAATTTGTTTTAGATTCTATTTTCTTTGTGAGATTTATGTTTCTTGTGTATGAATCTATTGTTTGTACTAAGTATCTTAGTAATATTTGTTGAACAACATTAACAACTTCACCTCAAAGATGGCTTGAAGCTTTAGGTGTTTATGTCAAGCATGATGCCATTATAGACGAACATTTTGCTGCTCATCTTTGATGTATTTTTTAGTTATCTTTTTACCATGGGAGGATAATGGTTTTGTAGGTTATGCTGAAGTGTCTCACATTTATCTTCATCTGAACCATATTTGTTTTGCTTTCATTTAGAGTAGATCCAACCTTTGTATTTTCTCCTTTGACTGTTTTTTTGTGTCTCTAATAGTTATTTCATATCCCGAAATGGTTTCCATTCTAATGAGGACTTCTAAAATTTCTTTTTTTTATTTATAGTCAAAAAAGGTTGTTTGATCATTATCAATAGAGTAAGAGTTTACAGCTAAATGTTACCCAATGAGAAGGTTGGGAGAGTCGTACACTTGTTGTTTGTAATGGGAGTGCATCTAGAATAAATGAAATTGGTCTTCAACTTTATCCAGTTTCAAAGTATGACTAGGCGAAGGTTTACCATATGCTTTTGTAGATTGCAGAAACGCTGGTAATAGGGGTTGGCGGGTACGAAAAAGTGTGAAAGGCTTAGGAACATTTAAGGATAGATATTTATATCTTCCTAAGTATTTTCAGGCTTCAAATGATGGAAAGAAAAATGCTTTCGAAGTAAGATTTTAGTTAAAATTTATCTCAAGTATCAGTATCCTGGTATGGAGATAAATCAATTCTTTGCTTCATTCAGTTTGGTGATTCCTTCGAAGCAGTTACCAAACACAAAAAGTTAGCTTCAACAAGGTTCTTTGGTATATTGAATGAAGAGATTCATTAGGTTGTTTGCATCAATTTTTTTAGAAAAACTTACCGCTATCTTTTTATTGATCTTATGCAAAATTTGAGTTTTCATTTGAATATTTAATTTGACTCAGAAAATGTAACCTTTGCTATTTGATTCTCCTACTACAGTTAGTAATTTTAGGAGTTTGGTAATTACAGGACTGAGTTTGGTACACTAGAAGCAGATAGTTCTCCTACATTCCTCAAGAATAATTAGATTTTGTGCTTTTAATGATTTTTTCAACATATGTAGCTATTTAGTTTTTCTTTGCATCAAATGCAACTATGTATATCATATTAAAAACTGATAAGCTTACACCAAAGGATACAACAACACTCTTGGAAAAATCATAACTTACTATAATATATATCACAAAGCATGGTCTGCTGTGTAGGTAACATTGCTCCTGCATACCTGAGCAATAAAGAAGCAGTGTTAGCCTTTTCTGGAGACCATACTTTATGATATCTATTTCAGTGAGCCTGATTTTTGCCAAGACTGTTGTTGTATCCTTTGTTGTAAACTTATCAGTTTTGTTCGTGATAGGTATCATTACATTCGACGTGAAGAAAAACTAGATGGATACATACTTGGATAGGTTTCCCATATAAAGTTAACAAAGTTAAAATAACATGAGATTCTAACAAAAACAAAACAAAATGACCCATGATAAAATGCACTAAATCAAAGTGTAACGGGTTTTGAATAAAATCGGGCAAAAACTGAAAAGTTAATGAGTAAATTAACATAACTGAAACAATATATAAAGTTAATGAGTAAATTAACATAACTGAAACAATATATACAATTTTCGAGAATAAAATATGGTAGTATAATAATAATAAAATTTTAAAACTATATAAATTGATATAAAAAAATCAAATAATAGAATTGCCACATATTAGGTAGAAAACACAAGTACACAGTTAAATAAAATGGATCATAAATAACAAGAAAAATTATTAAGTCAGTGGTCAATGAATAACTAATTAATGGAAAAAGTAAATGTGCAAAACCAACCTACTAACAACAGTAATCAGTCATACGTCACAACGATAAGAATGAAATAAGATTTGATAGAACAAGTAAAATTATTACCCAGCCTTTATGGAGTTTATTGGAGAAACACCACGCTGATGTGCAAATTTATCACAAAAATAATATAAAAAGGTAAAATAGGGATACACGAGTCACAAAAAAAGAGGAAACAAAGGCAGTGAACCGCATATTGTTCACCGATGGTATTTGCGCCAGGGTCTAGTTTCTCAGTGTGATGTTGTGGGTTGTTGTACAACAAACCTATGCTACAGTTTTGATCTTGCCGGACTACCTACAAAATAGATAAAAGACAAGAAAATGGGGAAAAGGGAAGGAGACAGTGGTGGTGTAGGTTTATTTATAATGAATTTATTGGGGTTTCTGGTGGCACTGGGGTTTTGTGATAGAATTGAGGTGGTTTCAGGTTGGCTCTTCTCCGACGTCTTTATTTTGTAATAAATAGAAAGAGAATTTTAGTTTTGGTGGCTGCCATGGGTATCTAGGAATAGATGGGTGTTATTTTGATTGAGAAGGAGACAAAAGGGAGGAATAGTATTTAGATGATGGTGGCTGCTTATTTGAAGCTTGTCGAGACTCTTGGTTGGGTAAAGGTGTTGTTTTGCCGGTGGGTTTGAATCTTGGTGGTGGTGATGGCTGAGAGGGAAAAAAAGGAAGAGAATGCTTTTAGGTTTTGTAAATTTATTACACTTTGCACCACAAATGAAAATTGTTTTACCACTACTATCTTAATTACTAAGCAAGACATATGTAGAATATAATCAACTTTTATACAATATGATGGGCTAAAACCATGGGTTTAAGACCATGACCCAAAATAATTGATTAATAGATAAAATTGTATCAATATTAAGGCTCTAGGAACATGTTTTGCATGTTTATCCTTGTTAATGATTTGTGCGTTGTGTCTTTATAAATTATGAAAAAAATTGGTCCAACAATTCTCTATCCATTTTTATTTTGTTTTTTTAAACTTCATCAAATGATTTTTTTAACTTACTTGTTATTAGATTATTTTTTTTAAAAAATAATTTATTAGAAATGCAAATGTCAAACTTTGAGGAGGTTGAAAAAATATATTTAAAGACGTGTAGATAAGTGATAATTTTAATAATTACTAGTTTTGACAAATGTGCGTAGCATGTGAATATCAAATCAAATATTATAAAAATTAAATATCAAGCAAACAATTATAAAATGAATGAAATTATAACTTCCTATGAGTAGTGGATGTAAGATTTCTTATGATTACTTCTTCAAGTTAGCTACTCTTAAAAGCTCTCAGTTACACCTCTTAAATATGCTTTCTCCTCCATCCATCATAGTCATTACTTAAATCTTATTGTATTTTTGGAGTTCATACTTTTAATATATTATAATATGATATAAACAAACTAGGTAAATGATATGTGTTTCATCCAAAAAAAAAGTTTGTTTTGTTTTATATTACCCGCGCTTTGCGCATGAAATTTATATAAGAAAAATTATAAAATAACAATTTAAACCTATCACTCATTATAATTAAAACACTATATTATGTTACATAAAAGATTACGCGATAACACACTTTAATAATGTAAAGCAAAATTAAATTTATTACATTTTATCTTTTTTTTTAGATAAGGGTAACTTATATTATCATGTACCCTTAATAACTTAAGTATATATTAATGACTTTAAAAATACATAGCAAGATCTGTAACATAAGCAATGGTGTCAGTGAGTCACTCAACAGGAACCAAGTACACAAATATATAGTTGATAAAGATAACTTATCTTATCATTTATTCTTAATAACATAAGTATAAATTAATGATTGTAAAAATACATACCAAGATCTGTAATATAAGCAGTGGTGTAAGTGAGCCACTCAACAACAACCAACTACACAAATATATAGTTTTGAAGAAGAAAGGTTTGGAATTTTCGTTGTTTTAAAATGAAAGGAAATCCCTCTATTTACAGAAAACAAAGGGTAGCCTGCACAAATGTTTATTATGCCTTATCGGAAAGGTTACAACTATTTGAAACAGTTGCTACCCTTTGTAAAGGTCATAACCTTTCATAAAAATAATAAATTTTCATAAAATTTGAACCTCTGCATTAAATGCATAACTATTCATAAAAGTCACAACTTTCCATAAAAGTCGCAACTCTTCATAAAAGTCAAAACTTTTCATGAAAAGGAAGGCTAGTTTTAGAAATAAATCAATTTAAAGGGGCATTCTTGTTTGTGGGAGTGCCACTAGGCTGACCAATGGTTTTCTTTTTTTATATATACTAGTGAATCCACCAGCGCGAATAAAAGACTATACAATATGTTGAATTTTTGTAGTGTTTTAAAGTGTAGCATTATTTGACCTATTTTTTAATTGTTGTAATGTGATTCCCTCTGTAGTCGTCAAACATTCCATTTTTTTAGTCCTCTCTAACGTTTGAGTATACATTAGATGTGTATGTTTTACGGGCCGTATGTATGCAAGGTGTATAGAAGAGTTATTCCACCAAACATTACATCATGCATAGATATAAAGACAAGGCGCAAACAACGACGAATCAGATAAAGGTTGGATTCCCGAATCACTTGGTGGTTCAAGACTAAAGTCGTCGAATAGATCCATCAGCACTAAATCTGAAGCCTCTAAATACTAAACTCTTTTATTTGGAGAGGGTTTTGAGGAAGCTTGAAAAAAGAAGTTTTTCTTCAATTCTTGGAAATGAGTCTTCTACATTTACCTTCCCTTTCCATTTTTAACTTTTAATCTCTTATACCTTTTTGATTCCTTTATCATTTTAAGTAGATTTGATTATTGCTTGATGTGTGGCTAAAACCCCCCATTCTTGGGGTGAGATTTAGAAAATATATGTTAATATTATTGTTAGTTCTTATTTCTTCATAGGATTAAATTCATATTCGTGGTGATTTCACCTTGTTGTGGTTTAATTGAATGGGTTTGTAATTGCAAATATTAAACCACATATGTGTTTTCGGCTTTCCCGAGAGGGAGGTCGAGAAATCAAGACCACTACACTAATGGCTTAAAGACTGGGTCGATATGAGGCTCATCCCGAGAAGGTGAGCCTTACTGAAATATCCAAGAACCTTCTATCGAAAGGTCAGGTGGTGGGTAAGGTGTAGGATGGTTAGTTTAGACAATTGGGTGTCCGAGAGGAGCCTATTTGTTATGAGGTAAGTTGCGCGAGAGGGAACTTACTTTCACCTAAAGCTTAGCCTAGTCGCCATTTTCTTGCTATTTTTCTCACCAAAAGAATGTACCCATTAGTTAGTGTAAACATATAGTGCTGTAACATCCCAAGAACTCTTTCCCATACTTGTTTTCTCCTTTATTTTTCTATTTTAATACTTGTAAAAAAAAACCTTCTTGATATTTGACACTTCGCTGTCACAACTTGAATTCAAATTTTGTTTTAATACTCGAAAATGTC
This sequence comes from Solanum peruvianum, assembly GCA_027705065.1. Classification (NCBI taxonomy): domain Eukaryota; kingdom Viridiplantae; phylum Streptophyta; class Magnoliopsida; order Solanales; family Solanaceae; genus Solanum; species Solanum peruvianum. The sequence continues at coordinate 13,750,620 of JAKWJD010001760.1, forward strand.
TTGAACTGTCACTATTTAGAATAGAATTCTAAGTAGCTATTACTTTCAATACCACTCCCTTAGGATACAACCCCATCACTTGGTTTGATTACTTTACTAGCTTCAGTTCATAGATGCTCGAACTGTAGGTTAGTGTCATTGATCATGAAATATAAAAGATACACATATTGAAGCTTCAGGGATACACCTACTACGGGTGAAATATCTTGAAGGACAGTGTTATTCGACACGCCTCAATCTATGAGAAATTCCTTTAAGATTTATTGGTGAAGTACAAGCTTTGGTGAATTTGGTACATTGTTCGTCAAGAAGGTATATTTTTTATGATTTACAACAATGCTAAGGATAGTTTAGACTTCATTCTTACGGAAAATCAATTACAATAATTTAAGCATCTTTTGAAAATATGTTCGTGTAGAAAAGATAAAGGTATGTGTTCTAGTTTTTGTATATCTCGTCATGATGATTTACTTTCTCTACAGATAATTGAAAAATCATTAAATAATAATTAATTAAATTGGTACTTATTTAAAGTAGTGTATTCCTGTTAAATAATATGTGGCGTATCCTCTTGTCTGTTCAAAAAGAAAAGTGAAAGACATTAGCCTAACATCTAGATTAGAACCAATATTTTGAGTTTTACAATATTGAGATTTTCTGATAAACAATTGGTGTTATATTACTAGAGATAATTTTTAAAGATATAATTAGAAAGAACTAGAAAATATTGTATTAAACTTGAGGCTTGATAGTATCTTATTTCATTGAATTTATTTATTAGGTTCTTTTATTTAATTGGATGACTTTGCTTAATTTTTTTAATTACCAATAATAATGTAGAACATTATGTGACGAAAAGTATAAAAAATTATAAAGGTATGTAATGATACTATGTGTATATCTTTTAATGATTATTATTTGTGTGAGGTGAAATCAATCAAAATGCTCGTTATGTGAAGAAGATTCAGAGAAATGATAATCCCGTTAAGTAAATACAAATGTGACTGAGTGGATGATGTAAATTGTTGTGGTCATTTCTCAAGTGAATTTTATGGATAATAGGTTAAATTGAACAATGGTGTATTAGACAATTCTGGTGCTTCTAAGCAATTTTGTGTGAACTATCATTGATTTCTATTCTATAGCAAAAATTGAAAAATGAAGAATGATTTTATATATGTTAGTGGTTCTTGAATATCTTAAGTTTGCTCTTCTTATTATACTCACATTTGAAAATATTGACGTGACCTGAAATGGTTAATGATTTTAATATTTGTCCTAGATTTATGCTTATCAATTTATGACAAAAAAAATTGAATAAAGGTTTTATTTGAGTTTGATAATGTGTTTACAAATGTTTATAGGGCAATTAGTATTTGATTGATTGAGATAATATTTGATGTGTTAGACTTAAATGTAATTTTGTTATGTCGGTGTATACATTTGTATGTTACATACAAATTGAAAACTTTATGGATATTTAAAAAGTTAATCCTCTATTATGAAATATTTAACAGTGCAGGGGTATCTTGCTAAGGTTGTTTTACATGATCATAAGAAAATAAAAATAAGATCTAATTTTTTAATTGTATGTTAATGAATGTTGTATATACATATTTGTGGTAATTAATTGTGGTTCGATTGAATGCAATGTTTGAGTTGGAAAAATGAAAATGATATTTTTTAGAGTCTTAAAATCATAATGATTATTTTGTTATTGTTGTTTGAAACAATATTACTTCTTGAGGTATCATTTTTGAAAGAAGTCATTGATGACAAATGAGAAGTACTACAAGATAAATGGAATAGTTTGTGGTACTATAGTACAATATAAGGTGTAAAGTGAATTTCAAAATTCACGAGTGTTTATGCGTTTGCCCATAGAGGAGGTGTCATAACATGAAAATAAGTCGAGTTAGTATTTGATTTCGAACAAAATAAATTTATTTTATGTTTATATATTGTGATTGTCAAGCTAAAATGGCTATAATGAAAAATAATACTTTCACTTGCAATTTGAGACATAATGTGATAAAACAACTGTTATGATATTAAATTTATTACATCAATAAATGTAACAACTCACTACTAGAAAGAACAAGACATGAGTTAAAATTAGGAAATACTTATTTTTGAAAGAATGAGGAAATTTGTAAATATTAGGTAAGTTTTAAAAGTTTTTTGTCCAACTTCAAACGGTCATAGCTCCTAGATAAGGATGATTTAGGTGTTTTTGCTAATATGGTTATAATATCTTGGAACGATTTTTCAAACGCCGTCGAGTTTGTGTTATTCCTAGTTCGTATGAGAAAGTTATGTCATGTTACAATTGAGTAATTGGATTAAGGAAATGCCCAATCCCGGGATTTTAAAGGGTATTTTAGTCTTTTAAGTACCCTATTAATTTAACACGTGTTTAGGAGTTTTTTATGGGTGAAATGAGAACTTAGTCGGTTTTAGAAGTATGGGAATTTTCATGCTAGAGCTAAGGAGAAAGGAGAAGAGAAAAGAAGAAGAAAAAGGGATAGATTCGTGCGTCAAATTAAATTGTGGATTTCATCAGGGGTGATAACTAAAAAGGTATGTTATTCTATCTCAACGTCGGGTTAGTTCTCCACATACCACACATGTTTGATTCAATGTGATTTTATCCTAAAAAAATTGCATTCTTGAATGTTCTTAAATGAGGTTCTTGAATTGTTTTTATTCTTTAACATGAGTTTAGATTTAGGAATTCTTTGATGATTTAAGTGTTGTTTTTGAATTCATTGGGTTAGAACCTTGTATCTATATGATGTGGGTACATGAGATCTATGTAAATTTTAGAAAAGAAATCGAATTAGAATAATTTAAGGTCAGAAAGTGAATTGAAAAATTCGTCAGGGGTAACTTGGGCAGAGCCAGGCGTGGCGCGCCCCATCTGTGCCTGAAGGACTGCGGCAGCGTGCCTGTAGTGCACCAGAATGTGGCCTCTGAAGTTGAGGCCAGGCGCGGCGCGCCCCGGACGCGCCTGAATTGGCATTTTTCACCTATTCTTCGTAGTTCAGCTCATTTAAGCCTTTCTAAAGTGTTTTAACACTTCCTAATGATTCTAACTACTCTAAATGACTTCTTACATATAAAAGTAATCCAGAAACGTGAATTTGAATCTTCAATCCATAAATTCAAATTCAAGGATAGTTAAAAGCCATGTCTAAAATGTTCTTAGAATCGTTTCAAGACGTCTTTTGCAACTGTTTTTAACTTTGCTTTAAGACTTAAGTTTGAGTTCAGTTTAGAGTAAAGTGAAATACTTTCTTCAAAGAAGTATATGGGGACTAAATATTTCCAAAGAAGTGTTAAAATATTTTCACATTTAAGCATCAAAGGAAATTGACATTTTAAAAGAGACATTGAGCTAGTTTTTCAGTAAAGAATAATCTATGATTTCCAAGAGAACTCTTTAACCTATGTTTGAGCAATTATCTCAAACCAGAGAAGAAGATGTTTTAAAAAAGCGAATGAGCTAAGTATATTTTGGGAGTAATATTGAGCATCGATAAGGGGATGCGAATTCATATTAACTAAAGCCTCCATAAGGTATTAGTCATCATGGGCAGAGAAAGGATCATACTTTTTAGATGATTCCTTAGTTATTTTTATCGTAAACTGGTGTATCCACTTAGTGAGTCCAGGTTCTATACCGATGAAGAGGTATAAAATGGTCCTTAGCAACGTTAGGTAAAGCGTTGTATTATCACTTGAAATTATAGTGATTATTATCAGTTAGAAAACCTCCCACAAAAGTTATTGTATTTTCATTCTCATGCCTCGAGCCTATACCCTGGACGTGGGTGACAACCAATGGTCATTGTTGGCCTTGAGAGAACCCTTAGCCGGACTTAGTTGACTCAGAGGAAGACTGAAACATAGATATAACTCACGAATCAACTTTAAAGATAATAATAAGCCGAAGTGGCAACCCAAGTATTTGTTGATGTCAAGTGAAAGGAAAAGAATAAGAAAATTAATATTGTGTGTCCTCGAAGCCTCTAAACTAAAAGGGGGTTTTGCGACATGACCCCAAATAATTCTAACAACTTAAAGTTAAAACAATAACTAAATGATAAGATTTCCTCCTGAAAGAAGTAAGGCTCACCAAATTATTCAGAGTTTCACACTTGATCAATGGTACGCCAAATGCTAATCTTAGTTACTTGTGTCTGATTATGATACGATGTAGGTCAACGGGCATCATTACATAGAATGAACGAGTATGAAAGTTGGATTGCTAACAACACTTAAGCTTAGAACACTACCTTAGCTCTTCTCAACTCTGGAATAACTTTAACTCATCTTAATATAATACAATTTAAAATTAAGTGCAATATTGAGAAACATTATTTGAAATATGTTGTAAACACTGAATTATGCAAGATACCATTGACTATGGTATGTATGAAAAATACAAATAGCTTATGTATATTAGAATACAATAATTTCTCTAACCAACAACCATCACTTTAGGGCTACAGTTATGATACATCGATCTACCTCACGCTGACAGCGTATCATATACCCGCCCAAAATTATAAGACATGAATTGCCTGATGGATCAACTAGTCTACCATGAAAGGGTTCATCTAAAAAGTATGAATCTTATATACCCATGGTGGCTACATGGTTTGTGGGAGTAGTGAGTTGTCTCAACTCTCCCCCGTATTTGGTGCTCAATACGATCCCAGGAATATAATGCTTTTATGTTTTCAAAATATACTATTTATGTGGTTTTGAGATAAGTTCTCAAAATACTTAGCTCAAAGTTATATTGTAAATCATAGTTTCCTTGCTTGCTTCGTTTAGAATGGTATAGTTCTTTTGTGAAAGCTTTCTCTAAGTCTCCTTGGAAATCAAAATTTTCCTTTCTGTTTAAATGTTAAAACATTTTAAGTTTCTTTGGAAATACGAAGTCCCCATATACCTTTGAAGAAAAGAACTTCAACTTACTCTTTACATAGATTGTAACTTGATCTTAAAACAAAGTTAAAATGTTGAAATGAGACTCTTGAAAAACTGTTAGAACTTTACTTCTAGCTTTAGACTTTACTTCCTAACCTCCTTGATTTTGATCTTAACTTTCCTTCAATAGAATTATGGATTCAATATTCATGATCACATGTTTATGGATGAATTTTCATGATGTTTATGTAAAATCTTGTAACTCTAACTAACTAAGAATAAACTACGAAAACCTAGAATAATCCATTTTAGGAATAAGTATGGAAATCTGGAAAATTTCCATCTTTCATAAGTGAGTTTTTGCAATTTTAAAATGGCTATAACTTTGAAATTAGGAAGAGTTTGGATGAGATCTTTATATTGATGGAAATACCTTGGGAATATCTTTCCTAAGACACAGAGTTTGAGGAAACCGATGTTGTATGAGGGAGATATGTATTTTTTGGAAGTTGGGCTGTTGGACTGAGGAAAATTCAATTCGGATTTTACAAAGGGTAAAGTTTACTTTTCACACTAGTATTTTCTAATCCATTTAAATATTATGTTAGGGATAAAACCAAGTCCCAGATCTGTTTTGGAAAAGCATAGAACACTTAGGGCTTGTGAGAAAAGAGAAAAGATGAGGAAGATCAAGAATTGTCCAAGAAATGCCAAGATCGTTGCGTGGATTTGTTTTAGGGTGATCCCTATGGAGGTATGTGATATCTTGATGTGTTGGGTTCTTAAACCTACACACTAATTTGTTTCAATTCATAAATTTAGAGTAGATTGGATAACGAACATTGATATTTTGATGAATAATTGTCGAATTCATTATTGAATTGGTTGTAGTACACTCTAGTTGAGTTGATTCATGTTTTTGAGTCTAAATTATTGGGCAATGATGTATTTACTAATCCCAAGGTTTTTGGAGAAAGATCATGGGAGTTTAGAAGGTTTAGAGTTGAACATTGGTGAAGAAAAGTCAAAATTCCGACAGAAAACCCATGGGGCTCCGCGCTTGTCAGATCCCCTCAGAGCACGTTCTGTCTGACAGGCCCTAGTCTGTCGAGATAGAAAGAACACCCAAGAACAAGGTCTATCCCACAGGCCCTAGCGCCCCACACCTATCAGAGTGCCATGACCCCTTGGAGACCCCGTTCTTTCCCTATATTTCCATAATAGTTCCTAAGTGATGTACCCATCATTCCATGTTCATTCCAACACTCTAAAATACATCTAAACATAATGAAATCATCCATAAACATGAGATCATGATCCTTGAATCCATAATTCAATTAAAAGAAAATCAAGATCAATGTCAATGAAGTTAGGAGTCAAGTCTGAAAGTTATCAACGTAAGTTCTTAATGCTTTCAAAGAGTCTTAAACAATCATTTTAACTTTGATTTAAGGCTCAAGTTACAAGTGGAGCTAAGAGTAAGGAGTTGAGTTAAATTTTCAAAAGCTATAAGAGAACTAAGTATTCCCTAAGAGTTTTGTTCAAGTCAAGTAAATAGTATGAGTAAAGTTCATTTCTCAAAAGTTATATGGGAACCAAGTATTCCCTAAAGCTTTATAAATGTTTCACATTTAACATAAAGGGGAACTAATAGTTCCAAATGAGTTTTGAACATAAAAAGGGAACATTGTTTCCAAAAATGAGCTTTTCTAAGCTAAAGGGTTCAGTAAATTATCTCAACCCAAAGGAAGGAAATTTTCTTAAAAGTATGAGCTAAATTATGTTTTCGGAGTAGTATTGAGCACTGATATAGGGATTAGAGTTCATATTAACTCAAGTCTCCATGTAAACCATGAATCCATGGCAGGTTATACTTTTTAAATGATCACGTATGTTTATCTAGTGGATACACTAAGATAAGGTATTATACTAATGGCAATGTATAGGATAATCTTCGGAAGCGTGAGGTAAAATGTTGTATAATCATTTTAGGCTCAAGTGATGGTTGTCGGTTAGAGAATCTTCCACAAAAGTTTATTACTTTCATATATAAGTAAAGTTGAGTTTGTAATTGAAGTTCTTTAACACAATAAGTTGTTTTATTGGTATATAAGCTTTATATATAGCGTATGTGTTTTAAATTGCTTTATATACATACTTTGAGGTAAGTATATTCTTGAGTTGAACAGATCCAAGGTAACTTAATCTTAATTCCCTCAAGCTTAAGTTGTTGTTTAGTTTCCAACTTGCCAACTCGTACATTTAATGTACTGATGCCAGTTGGCCTGCATCATGTCATGATGCGGAAACATGAAACCAGGATCAGCATGAAACACACCGTTGATCAAGTAGAGCATTCCACAGTCACTTGGTTAGACTCTTTGCATTCCCGAGGACATATTTTATTGTTTTTATAGCTTAGTTCATTAGAATGTTGTGGGTTCTCTCCCAACATACTCTTTTGTCAGCTAAGAGGCTTCATAGTAATTGTAGTAGTTCAATTTTGGAGTCTTGTTTATCTTATATTTCGTATGTTTCAGTTTAGAGACTTCAATGTCTTTTATCCAAGACAAGTTATTAAGTTTTCCTATGAAAATGCCTTTAATTCATAATGATCTTTGCATAATCTTCTGCTGAGTTAAGTAAGCCAGGCTATGGTTCGCTCAACGCCAGCAATGGTCAGTGGGTGCCGGCCACGTCTAGAGTGTAGGCTCCGGTCGTGACAAACTTGGTATTAGAACACAGAGTTCTAGAGTCCTAGGGAGTCTACGAAGTCGTCTGTAGAGTCTTAGTCATCAGTTAGAAGTGTGCCACATCTAGGATTAGGAGGCTACAACCTTAAAGAATTTTTAACTTCTTTCATATTCTTTAATGCGTGGAATTTATCTCTAAAAGTCTCTCTAATTCGTGATTATGCGTATTTTCAAATCATCATGCCTCCACAAAGAGTAGTTAGAGGTCGACCAGTCTAAAGAAATATTGAGGAACAAGAGATTCCAAATGAACTAGATGTGCAACCCTAAAGAGAGGCTACAAATGTAGAATTTGGAGAAGCTATCTGGGTATTAAGTCAAGAAGTAACCAACCAAGTTGGGCAAAAGTGAAGAGCTCGACAGGAAGGGGCTGACACCTTAAAGGTTCGTGAGTTTCTGAGAATGAATCCTCCTAGCTTCACCGAATTAAATATAAATGAGGATTTGAAAAACATTGTAGACGAATTGAAGAAAATATTTAAGGTAATGCATGTGGTTAATGCTGAGAGGGTTGAATAGGTTGCATATCAACTAAAGAGTGTGGCTAGAACCTTGTTTGATTAGTGAAAGGATGGTAGAGCTGAGGGTGCACCATATCTAAGTTAGGCTTGTTTCAAAGAAGCCTTCTTGGGAGATTCTTTCCTCGAGAATTGAAGGATGCAAGGGCAAGGGAGTTGCTCACTTTGAAACAGGACTCCTTGAGTGTTCATGAGTATGAGTTGAAGTTTGCCCAACTGTCTCGCTATGCTCCAGAGATGGTGAAAGACATAAGGAGCAGAATGAGCTTTTTTGTTGGCGGTTTGGATCGTGTTTCAAGCAAGGAAGGTAGGACTATAATGTTGATTGGTTATATGGACATATCCATTCTTATGGCATATATATAAAAAGTTGAAGACGAGAAGGTGAAGGACAAAGAGGAATATCAGAACAAGAAATCAAAGACTGAAAATGAGTTTGGTCAATAAAAGAGTGGTTCAAGTCGACCACAATTTTAGAAGTCAAAGAGGAATGCACCATCATCTTCTAGTGCACGTACGCCCAGTAACAAAGGTGAGTACAACGGACAAAATTCAGAAAACTTCAAAGCTAGACCATCTCAGTCCCAAGGTAGTGTGGCACAATAAGGTAGTGGGATTTTTACATGTGGTAGGCGTGGTAGAACCCACCTTGGTAGATATCGTAATGTCGAGGCAGGGTGTTTCAAGTGTGACCAAGAGGGTCACTTCGTGAGGGAATGCCCTAAAAATAAGTAAGGTGGTGGAAATCCAGACAATATATCTCAATCTTCATTAGTTGCTTCACCAAACAGGGTTACACCTAGAGGAGCCACTTCTAGTACCGGCGGAGGGGAAAATTGTCTCTACTAATTCACTAGCTGCCAAGAACAAGAAAACTCTCTAGATGTTGTTACGGGTATGATCAAAGTCTTTAATTTCGATGTTTATTCTTTGTTAGACCCAGGAGAAACTTTATCCTATGTAACTCCTTATGTTGCAAATCAGTTTGAGATTCTTCGTGAAAATTAAGCGAACAATTTATTGTTTCCACACCTGTTTGTGAATCCATTCTAGCAGAAAGGGTCTATCGTGATTTTCATGTTTTCATCAGTCACAAGAGTACAATAGATGATTTAATAGAATTAGACATGGTAGATTTTTATGTCATCCTAGGTAATCCATGCCTGTTCTGTACCAATAGATTGCAAAACTTGAGTTGTAAAGTTTCAAACTCCGAATGAGCCTGTCATAGAGTGAACTAGTAGTTCAAAGGGCCTAAGGGTAATTTCATTTCGTACCTTAAGGCGAGGCATTTAGTTTCAAAGGGTTGAATTTATCACATAGTCTGAGTTAATGACTCAACTGTTGAGGTACCTTCTTTTCAGACAGTACCTATAGTTAGTGAGTTTCCAGAAGTCCTTCATGATGATCTACGAAGAGTCCCTCCCGAAAGAGATATAGACTTCGACATAGACATCATCCGATATACTTATCCTATCTCTATTCCGCCATACAAAATGGCACCAACAAAGTTAATAGAACTAAAAAACAATTGAAAGATCTGTTAGATAAAGACTTCATTCGACCAAGTGTCTCACCTTGGGCTCTCCGGTCTTGTTTGTAAGAAAGAGAGATAGGTCACTTAGGATTTGCATAGATTAGCCAATTAAATAGGGTGACCATTAAGAACAAGTATCCTCTTCAAAGGATAGATGACCTTTTTGACCAACTTTAGGGTGCTTCTTATTTTTCCAATATTGACCTTAGATATAGCTATCATCACTTGAAAGTAAGGGAATATTATATTCCAAAGACAACATTTAGAACAAGGTATGGGCATTATGAATTTCTCGTAACGTCCTTTGGTTTGACAAGTGTACCGGCAGCATCTATGGATCTAATGAACAGAGTTTTCAAACCATACCTAAATTTGTTTTTCATCATCTTCTTGATGACATACTATTTTATTTAAGAAGTGAAAAAGATCATGTTATTCACCTTTAGATCGTCCTTCATACTTTGAGAGATAAAAAGCTATATGGAAAGTATCCAAGTGTGAGTTTTGGGATAAGCCTGTGGCATTCATAGGCCACATTGTTTCTTGTGAATTGATTAGATTTGATACGAAGAAGATAGAAGCAGTTCAGAGTTGGCGAGACCCACATCTCCAATAGATATAAGGAGTTTCTTGGGTTTGGCTGGTTATTATAGGAGGTTTATTGAAGGGTTTACATTTATCTCGTCTCTTTTAATAAAACTAACTCAGAAGACAGTCAAGTTTCAATGGTCTAAAGTTTGTGAGAAAAGCTTTCAAGAGTTCAAAAAGAGATTGACTACCGCTCCCATTTTGACCCTACTAGAGGGTACTGAAGGTTTTCTGGTCTACTATTATGCATCAAGAGTTGACTTGGTTTGTGTGTTGATGCAAAATTTCAAAAAATATAGCCTATGCCTCCAGACATTTGCAGGTTTATGAGAAGAAATACCCAACTCGTGATTTGGAATTTGTTGTAGTAGTGTTCTCTTTGAAGATATGGCACCAGTACTTGTATGGTGTGTACCGACCACAAGAGCCTCCAATACAAGTTCACTTAAAAATAACTCAACCTCAGATAGAGCAGGTGGTTAGAATTACTCAAGTATTATGACATGAGTATTATTTACCACCCAGGTAAGGCTAATATGGTTGTTGATTCCTCAAGCAGGTTGTCCATGGGAAGTACTTCCCATGTCAAAAAAGAGAAGAGGGAGTTAGCTAGTGTTAGGTACAAAAACTCATGCTTGGGCATCATAATATTGATTCTACAGAAGGAGGAATAGTGGTGACCAATGGGTTTGAATCTTCGTTAGTGTCATAGGTTAAAGAGAAGAAGGATCAAGATCCTATTTTGCTTTTTTTGAAGGCAAGTTTCTAGAAGCAAAGAGTATTAGCTTTTGAACAACGGGGAGATGGTGTGCTGAAGTACCAAGACAGATTATGTGTACCTGAGGTTTATGGACTCCAAGAGATTATCTTGGAGGAGGCTCATAGCTCCAGATATTCCATTCTTCTGGGTTCCACCAAGATGTACCGCATTTTGATAGGGTATATTGGTGGGAAGGCATGAAGAAAGATATTGCTGAGTTTGTTTCGAAATGCTTAAATTGTCAGCAAGTGAAAGTACAGAACCAAAGGCCTGGAGGTTTGGCTCAGAATATAGACCTTTAGGAATGGAAGTGGTAGATTATTAATATGGACTTCATCACAGGCTGGACAAGATCTCAAAGACAACATGATTCTATTTGGATGATTATCGGTAGAATGAGAAAGTCAACAAATTTCTTGCTAGTGAAGACTACCTATTCGGCCAAGTATTATGCTATGTTATACGTTCAAGAAGTGGTAAGACTTCGTGGAGTCCCGATCACCTTATTTAATATATAGGTACAAAATTTACTGCACAGTTCTGGAAATCTTTTCACAAAGGCTTGTGTTCAAGGTGAATTTGAGTACTACTTTTTATCCTTAGAAAGATAGACAAGGAGATCGTACTATATAGACCATAGAAGATATGTTGATATCTTGTGTGATTGACTTCAAGGGAAATTGGGATGACCATATGCCACTCATTGAATTCGCTTATAACAACAGTTACCATTCGATCATCCAAATGGCTCCTTATGAAGCTCTTTATGGGAGAAGATGCAGATATCCTATTGGCTAGTTCGAAGTTGGTAAAGTAGGGTTGATAGGACCAGATCTAGTTCACCAATCTATGGATAAGGGAAAGTGATCTAAGAAAGATTGAAGACGGCACGAAGTCACCAAAAATCATACAAAAAATGTTAGGAGAAGACATTAGAGTTTGAGGTGGATGATTAGGTGTATCTTAAGGTTTCACCGATTAAAGGTGTTATGAGGTTTGGTAAGAAAGGAAACTAAGTCCCTAGTATATTGGACCATATAAAATCTCCAAGAGAGTAGGAAAGGTTGCTTATGAGTTCAAGTTACCCTAAGAGTTAGCAGTGGTTCATCAGGTATTCCATATTATAATGTTAAAGAAGTGTTTGGATGATCCTTCATTGATAGTACCCACAGAGAATGTTGAGATTAAGGATGACCTATCCTATGAAGAAATTGAAGTTCAAATTTTGGATCGTAAAATATCACAAATTGAGGACAAATAAAGTTGCTTCAGTCAAGGTCCTTTGGAAGAACCAATTTGTTGAAGAAGCGACTTGGGAAGCTTAGGAGGATATGATGAAGATATATCCACATATCTTTGAATCCTGACATAATGCAGATCAGGGCATATGATTTCCTTCATAGTATTTTATGAGGCTATTTATAAGCATGTTATTAGTTGCTCATGTTTGTTTAGTGCTGAAATTAAGTTACTACCCTTAACTTAGTGAAAGAGTTCTCATTCGAGGACGAATGTTACCAAGGGGGAGATTACAACCTGGACGTGACTGGTATCCAACCACAGTTGCTGGCCTTGAGCGGACCCGTGGCCTGACTTACTTAACTTAGCGGTAGATTATCCTAAACTCAGATAATGAATTAATGGCATTTTAATAAACAAACTTAATAACTTGTCTTGGCCAAAATTGCACTTAAATCTCAATACTGCAACATACGATGTATAATATAAAGGAGACTCCAAAAGTGAACTACTACAATGTCTATGAAGACTCTAAACTGACTGAGATGGATGTTGGGACAGGCCTCACAACATCCTAACGAACTAATCCAAAAAACAATAAAAGGTATTTCCTATGGAATGCAAGGAGGCTCAAGAAGTGAGTGTGGAATGCTCAACAGGATCAAAGGTACGCTGCGTGCTAAACTTGCTTACCTCTGTCTTCATCATGACATGGTGCAGGCAAACTGACATCAGTATATTACTAGTATGCGAGTTGGAAACTAAACAACAACTTAAGCTTGAGGGAATTAAGATTAAGTTACCTTGGCTCTGCTCAACTCAAGAATATACTTAACTCAAAGTATGTATATAAAGCAATTTAAAACACATACGATATATATAAAGCTTATATAACAATAAAACAACTTATTTTAGTAAAGAAATGCAATACCAAACTCAACTTTATTTATATATGAAACTGATATAACTTATCTGAGAAATTCTCTAACCTACAACCATCACTTGAGCCTAAGTGATTAAACAATTTTTTACCTCACGCTGCCGAGGACCATCCTACACCTTGTAATCGGTATAAGACTTTACTTAGCTTAGTGGATCCACTAGATAAACTTACGTGATCCTCTAAAAAGTATGACTCGTCAATTCCCATGATGGTTTCATGGTTTACATGGAGACTTGAGTTAATATAAAATCTCCTCCCCACTTAGGTGCTTAATACTACTCCAAAAACATACTTTAGCTAATACTTTTATGAAAACCTCCTTCCTTAAGGTTGTGATAATTTACTGAACCCTTTAGCTTCAAAAAGCTCCTTTTTTTTGGAAACAATGTTCCCCTTTTATGTTCAAAACTCTTTTGGAACTATTAGTTCCCCTTTAACTTAAATGTGAAACATTTATAAAGCTTTAGGGGATACTTAGTTCCCATCTAACTTTTGAGAAATGAACTTGACTTAGTCTTTACTTGACTTAAACTTAACTCTTAGGGAATACATAGTTCTCTTATATCTTTTGAGAATTTGACTCAATTCCTTACTCTTTTCTCAACTTGTAACTTGATCCATAAAATAAAGTTAAAATGATTGTCTAAGACTCAATAAAAGCTGCAAGAACATACATTGACTTGCTTCTTAACTTTTAAATTACTCCTAACTTCATTGACTTTAATCTTGACTTTCCTTGAATTTAAATATGGATTTAAAAGTCATGCTCTCATGTTTATGGATAATTTCATGATGTTTAGATTTACTTTAGAGTGTTAGAATCTACTAGGAATGATGGGCACATCACTTAGGAACTAGTATGGAAATATAGGAAAAGAACGGGGTATCTAGGGGGTCGTGGCGCTTTGAGAGGAGCGGGTACCGGGGCATTATGGACACACCCTGGTCTCGTGCGATCTTGCTGGCGCGCCGTGCCATGGCTTTTCAGACAAAGCCCTTCTGCTCTTGCAGGCGCGGTGCCCCAGGGGTTTGCTCATGGGATTTCCGGCTTGTCTTCCTCAATTTCAAATCTAAACCTTCTTAACTCCTATGGATTTTTCCCAAAACAGATGGGATCACTAAATACTTAATTACAAAATAATTTAGACTCGTAAAACATCCGATAAATATGAATCAACTTAACTAGAATATACTACAACCAATTCAATCAAGAATTCGATAATTCTTCATCAAAATATCAATATTCATTATCGAATCTACTCAAAATAGCTGAATTGAATCAAATTGTTGTGTGGGTGGAAGAACCCAACATAAAAAGATCTCACATACCTCGATAGGGGTCACTCCCAACGAAATCCACACAACGATCTTGAAGTTTCTTGGACAATTCTTGATCTTCCTCTTCTTTTCTCTCTTCTCCAAAAACCTAAGCGTTATAGGTTTTTATAGAACTGATTTGGAGCTTGGTTTTACCCCTAATATAACCTTAAAATGAATTAGGAAATACTAGGGTTAAAAGATAACTTTACCTTACTAAAATGCGGATTGGATTTTCCTCTATCGAACAACCCAACTTCTGAAAGACATATCTCCCTTATACCACATCAGATTTTCCCAAACTTGGTGGCTTTGTAAATATATTTCCGAGGACGTTCCATCCATATAAAGAACTCATCAGAACTCCACCGGAGCTTAAAGGTATGACAGTTTGAAAATTACCAAAACTCACTTTTGAAAGCTAGAAATTTTCCATATTTTCCTACTTATTCCTGAAATTGATTATTCTTTGTTTTCATAGCTTATTCATATTTAGTTCGAGTTATGAGATGTTACAGTTTAGATGTAGCTTAGAGTTTTGGAATCAACTAAGAAGTATGGGTATATCACTTGGGAACTAGTACGAAAAAAAGGCGAAAGAACGGGGTCAACAGGAATCATTGGCGCTCTGAGAGGCATGGAGCGCCAGAGTCTGATGAACAGAATCTAACCTGAAGGACTCTAGGTTGCGCGGTGCGCCAGAGCTTGATGGATGAATATTGTCCTGAGGGGCTCTGTTTGGCGCGTCGCCCTAGGGTGTGTCAGATAGGAATTCGATTTTTCTTCTCTGTTTTTCATCTCTAAACCTTTTAATCTTTCGTGGATTTTTCCGTAAGCACTTATGATCACTAATAACCTCAATATCCAATAGATTAGACTCGAGAAACAACCCGAAAACGTGAATCAAATCAACAAAAGGCATACTATAACTCAATGAACAAGACACTACAAGAAAAAAACAGTTTTAATGAGGGGCAATTTGGTAGTTAAAGGTCCAATTCTGGTCTTTAATAATCTAGAACGACCGGAAAAAATTTGGTCGTCATCGGTCGCTAAAAGTTCCGTCATTAAAAGTTAATGACCAGATTCAAATTCATTCGTTAAAGACCTATTGCGACAATAAGAAATCCAATCGTAATTTATCTTTTCAGAAACCAACATTTCCTTTCGCTAATTATCATGCTGGTTGTTAATAATATTAGATCACAACAGTAAATTAGTTTGTTTTCAGTTCTTCTTGCGAAAGAATACTGCATTGTTAATCATTCGTAATCTTCCAACACAAAAAAATCATTTCTTATAGGATTACTATTGTAAATATGTAGAAAAATTAAATAAGAATTTTAAAAGAAATATTAATATATTATTATAAAATTTCATAGTAAATTACAAACAACTAAATAGTCACAATATCAAAAGTATATCTATCAAAGTTACGATATTTATTCAATAACTAACAAAATATAAAATTATGTATGAATGAAAATGTCTTACATAATTCCTAAGGAAATAGGGAATATCTAGGTCTCTTTGGTCTTCAACTTGTTATATGATATTTTTCGTTTTTGATACTTTAACTGCACTTTCTTCGTGAATAGGTTCTCAAGACACCGAATTCTTGATCTGTTAAAAGAATGAGTTAATGTTAGTATAGTAATAGATGCTACTTTTTTTTTGGAAGAAACTCCAAATTAATCAATATTGAAAGTAAATGCATGCAATAACTATGAATTATCCAATAAAATTTATTTGACAAGAAAACTTACTTTAATTGAATGGAAATTCCCATAGAAAGGTTTTTCTCTTCTTACCTTAACAATAAGAGTGATAAGAAAAAATTGAGACAATTATAACTATGTTTGATACCATAGATTCACACCTTGCGCTAAGGTTCATAGGTTTTCTTTAAAATGAATATGTAACAATCAATAAAAAGAGATGAACAAAAAACTAAATTAGGTACTTACATTTGCAATACTGAGGATTAAAGTTCGAAAAAATAGCATATCTTACACTCTACAAGAAATTTTCTTTTTAAATTCAGCATTGCAAGAAGTTAAAGCAACAAATATTAGTACTAATTGTTTAAGAAATCTCATTTAAAAGGTTGAATAATTAGGATATATGATGCACAATCCAACATGTATAGTAGAAGTGTTAGTAGGGATCCTATATTTGAAGTGGCACTACCACCTATCATCAAAAAAGTATTTCATGTGTCTGACCTATGAAAAGAGCAGATCAACATATTTGAACATCAGATAATGTACTGAAATATAACTATAAAAACAATAACATACCCTGTTAAATCCCTTAAGTACGGTCTAGGAATGTTTTAGCATATGCACACTTTTTCACAACTCCTTGGAGGTACAAATGTTATTTATGAATGATCTTCAGATCAAGTACAACAAATTCTACTAATTAAGAAAACAATGATGCAATCATACAATCTTAGCTAAAATAGAACATAAGAAAAACAAAATCGAATCAAGTAATAATTAAATTGAATAACATATCGAAATAAAATTTTCGCAAAACAACCTTAGAGAAAATAATGGACTATGTATACAATACAAAATGACGTATTACTTAGGGGAAATTTTCATTCAGGAAATTGAACACATTTCTGACTCTTACTCAATGAAACTTATAGAGAATTAAACAGAGGAAACATTGTAGGGTCCTTGAACAACTTAACAAGAAAACAAAGTTACGAAAAACTTACTAGGCATTTAAATATACTTTTTATAGACATTAGAAATATTTTTTTCTGGACATTTCTCTGAAAAGAATTCTCTTCCAACAGTTCCATAGATCTGATTCTTCTAAGTCAATATAGTCATCAATGTTTCACTCGAATTATTACGTTAACCCATGGTTTCTTGGAAAAGTTTCATAGTAGTTTTCCCTTTCTAAGAGGTGAGAGTTTCATGCACAATCCTGAAAATTCTGATAGTTATAGGTGTACTCTTTAAAAATTCTTTTCCAAATAATGTATCCCGATGCAAAGAATCAGATGTCATTGTAGTTAGCCTTCACATAATAACACTTGATGCAAGAAGACCTAATACATTCGTAAAATATAAGGTGAAGACATTTTATCATTTTCTTAGCTCTTTTTACTGTACACGTTTTCTTTAAAAGAGGGAGCTTTGAACAACTTATAACTAGCAAAAAGTGAAAGGGATGTAATGTTTCACCTGCTAATGAAGAAATAAGGTCAGATCAAGTGAACAGGAAGCTGATGCAACTCAAAATATTTTTTGATAAAGAGTTATGGAATTAAATTTTTGCTTTAGAGGCATAATAGATCTTTCTGCAATCCTCAAAGTCAAAAGATAGTTGCAATTTGGAGATAAGGATTCTATGTGGGCAAAGTTTCTAAACACTAAAATTGTTATAGAATCCATGTCGTGGGAAAAAACTTGTATGCTGACAACTCCTTCCACTAGCAAGAGATTTGAGTGAAAAAATGCATTTGGTGGAAGATTAACAATGCTAGTTGTAGTCCTTGGTGGGATGACTAGAAAAAAAGGGCCTTTTGTGAGCATCAATCCAAACTTTATGAAAAGAGATAATGCTATGACAAAGGTAAAGAAATTTTTGAGAAAGAAGAGGTGGAATGTCAGAAGATCTATAACACCATTTATAGTCAAGTGGCTTTATATGGCACATCTATTGGACTTGAGAATGATAAAATTGATAAGGAACCAAAGATAGATCAACACTTTTGTCTCTAATCTGCGCCACAACCAAAATTTCTTTTGAAAATGTTTTTATCTTTTAGAGGATTAATTTTGGACATTTACCTTTTAGAGGAGGTTTATCTAGGTCATAGTAACAACGAGACTGAAGCTTTGGCAGTCAATTTCGATATACAATGGTGTGTGAAAGAGGAATTCACAGAGTGAGGCACCGAGTTGGAATATCTCATCATCTCCAACATGTTGATCAACACAGATACACACAATTTAAAACTCAAACACATTGTTAGCAGCATCATAAATCATGCACAGGTATCCAGTATGTCATATCGCATTGCTACAGAAAAATAAATCAAACTACAGACCTCCTTTCTAAAATAGTCTTTACAAGTGGAACTAGAACCTTATAGCACACTCTTCCGAAACTACCAACAAAGGCTAGTATCCACTTAAACTTGATAAATTGGAAAACTTCTACTTTTAGGAGAAGATAAACATATTACTTCTTTTTTCATTATGTTCTTTCAAGGTAATTTGGAAGTATTGTTTATAGGCTACTTCATTTCCTAGCAAAATTTTTTTGCAATCTTTTGTTGTAACCTTGACCCAAGGTTCTATGTCCTGCCCATGTCATTATACATTTTTTCTACATATTTAACATGGAACTCCCCCACACCTTAGTCCTATATCCTAAGGTTATATCTTAGTCTAACCAAAAACTTATATAAATTTGTCAATTGAAAGTTTCAGTCCTTTAATTTCACAAACAGCGCAACTGAACTTATCCAAAGAGGGGGAAAAAACTACCAGATTAAGCATGAAGAAAAAATAATTGAGCCTCTCACCTCTAAGAGGTAATGATGAACAAGTTTTTTGAGCTTGATATAAATTTGTGGAATCCTCTTTAAGTATTGAAGCATTTCAAGGGAACATTCATCCACAGGTTCCTTCAAATATAACAAAGGAAACAGATAAGTTTTAATAAGTATCTACGTGTTCCGTCAACAATGCTAAAGGAATATATAGTTCTTTTAATCAAACACCCACTGCGATGTCCAAACTTGTCCTGAATGGTACAGATCACATTGAAGATGAAAAATACAAATTCACCTGTAGGAAATTCGGGCACTTCGAAACAAACTCAACAATGTCTATCTTCAAACCTTTGCACCAGTATACCTCTCAAATATCGCGGTACATCTTTGTTGAACCCGGATGAATGGAATATCTAGAGCTATGAGCCTTCTCCATGATCCTCTCTTGGAGTCCATACACCCTAGGTACACCAAATCTACCTTGATACTTTAACACGCCATCTCCCTCTTTTCAAAAGTCAATACTCTTTGCTAATGAACATTCGCCTTCAAATGAATCATAATGGGGTCTTTGTCTTGCTATTCTTTCACTTCTGACTCTAGGGATGATTCAGCCCTATTAGTCAGCACTATTTCTACTTTTGTGGAGTCCATAAGTCTGACTGCTAGGCATTCAAGTCTATGCTCATCATTGTATAACTTGCTCCTACCTCAACATGTGTGGTACTCCCCATAGATAACCTTATTAGAGCATCAACAACCATATTAGCCTTACCTGGGTGATAAAGAATACTCATTTCATAATCCTTGAGTGATTCTAACCACCTCCTTTGTCTGATATTGAGTTGTTTCTAGGTGAAACATATTGTGGGATCTTGTGATCATTGAATATATCAACATGAACCCCACACAAGTAATGATACAATAATTTCAAGGCAAAAACTACAACAGGAAACTCTAAGTCATCGGTTCGATAATTCTTCTCATGAAACTTCAATTGTCTGGAGACATAAGTCATAACCTTTTCATTCTACGGTAACAAAAATATGTACCTTAGACTGTTAGAATCAACTAAAAATTGTGGGCACATCACTTGGGAACTTATAAAAAAAAGGGGAAAGAACGGGATCTCTAGGCGTCCTTATCGCTCTGAGATGTGTGCAGTGCATAGAATCTGTCCTGAGGGGCTGTGGCTGGCACGACGTGCCAGAGCTTGATTGACAGAGACTGTCTTGAGGGTCTCTAGTAGGCACGGTGATCCACGATGTGTCAGACAGAAATTCTGACTTTTCTTCTCCATTTTTTATCTCTAAACCTTCTAATATTCCATGGATCGTTCCCTAAACACTTAGGATCACTAATAACCTTGATACATTCAAATTACACCTCCCTAAAGAAATATAAGTGGTCGTAATGAAGTAGAGAACCTAACTAGTATATTGGGGTCGATCCCATGAGGATAATGGTCTAGACTTAACTTTATTCCATAATTACATCTATTTAGCCAATGTCTTCCGGAAGCAAGTAATTAAGAGGGGGGGAGAGGGTTATGAAAAAAGTTTCTTAAACAATCTAAATTAACAAGTAGACAAAAGTCAATGTTGAGCTTTTATCAAGTTGTGAGAATATTTAGGGTGTATGTGTCCCCACAGGTTCATAATGTCGTATTTCTAGCAATAGCAACTGTCTCCTAGTGGTTTGCATGTAAAGTGGCAAGTTATATATCTCTAAATCCTTGGTCCAACATCTAGAGAATTTCACCCATACCTTTTTCCGGCAATGTGTTTATAAGATACTAACCCTAACCTTTACCTTATATTAGACATCATAATCAATGTATGACTTTCTTAGTAGTTTGCACCAATCGACACTAGCCTATTAGATAGTATCACACTAAATATATGTTGATAATTCTTTTCCTATTCCTACCTCCTTGATTCGACAAGTAGCAACAAGGCGAGTTCTAATATGCACTCGTTAAAAAGACTTCTAAGTGAAAGAATTATAAAAAATACATGCAAAAAAACTATTTGAAAATTGCTTAGTTGCTAGGATTACTTTGTTAATTATCCAAGGTTCCCACAACCGTAGTTGTGGATTTAGTTACCATGCTATAAAGATCAAAATTCATAATACTAAATAAAGAAATCATGAACTTACTTACCAAAAAGAAGAAACCAAGAAATTCAACTTGAAATTTCAAGAAAACAGCTTCAAACCAAATCCGAAAATTGATTAATGGCCCAAAGTTTGCAAACAACAATCTCCAACACAATATAGAATGGTAATTATAGTAGGTAACCCTAAAAATGAGGTTTTAGTCCTCTATTTATAGAAAAATTTTAATAAAGAATAAGGAATTAAAATAAAGAAAGTTTTATCAAGAAACGCGGCTTCAATCGACGACTACACTGACAGACCATCGATGGAAGGACAGTCCATAGACTGCCTCCGTGAGTCCATAAATGGAATAATTTTTCTTCATAGGATAACAACTTCTTAGAATCAAACGACATACCAGCAGTACGGTCCATAGATCTATATAGGCCCCGTGGATACTCCTCCGTCATTCCACTCTTAGAATCTTGAAGAAGTCAGGTAGTGGAAACTTATCTAAACCAATTGTCGGTTCACCAGTATGGTCTAACAATCAATCGACAGATCATCGTTTGCTCTCGTTGTTATACACTTAGTCATATTTTCCCCTATCTTCTCCCTTATCGTGCACTGTACATCGACGATCACGACCTACATACCATCTATTGAAAGGACGGACCGTTGATGGCCTTCATAAGTAATCTTCTACACTTTTTTTCATTTGCCTTATGCGTTTTCATCCTATACATCTTTCCTGTAAAACCAATTATGAACCTTGTTAAAAAAATAACAAAAAGGTTTTAGACATAGACAATGTTTAAGAAAAATGCATTGAAAGCATCGTGAAACCACGGTATATAAACGCCCTAAACTTAAATTCGTTGTTTTTCCTTAAGAGACGCTCTATGAGTCAAAACAACATTTGTACGCAAGTACACACTTATAATCTCTAGAATTCACATGGATATCAACCTCGACTCTTTGTTTGATTCAACGCAGGATTAGTCTCTCAGGTTCGACAAGCTAACTCATGCAGATCACATTATGACACAAACTCACTATGCAGTAGAAATATCTACTCTATTGTCGTTCACCACAGTACCAACTTTCCGATACTGCAATTAGTGCCCTCACTTCAAAAGAAATCCTCATTTTTCACTCAATGGCTATGAATTTGGGTAATTGATATTCTTCGTCATAGGCTTTCCCTTGTTTTCACTGCCTAGGTTCACCATACTAGACTCTAGGATCAAGGTAGGACTTTCTTGGCTTGTAACATAGGCCAAGGGAGTCAAGTTTGGTACATTTGGGTAAATTTTTAGTGACTTTTTCCCTCCTTCACATTACCATTAAGCTTCCTACCTCGTTTCATTGCCCATTGACCCCATATTTATCTTGTCTTTTATTCCTTTCTTTGCTCTCTTTTAGGATGTGACTTTCACATATTTTGCATATATTTCTCTTAATTTTTTTCCTTTTCTTTTATTTTTCTTTTCTTTTTCAATTAATTGATACTTCTACAAAATCACATCTTTTGCTGACTTAAGCTTATCTTTTCAACATCTAACACTTTTCATACCCATTTATGGGTCTTCACTAATAATAGTCACCCACAACTCATGACTTTTCCATTAGATGAGATGCATAATACCCAAAGGAGGGTCAGGGCCAAGACGAGGTCATTTCATGCATTAGCCACCCTCAACATAGGAAGGTCTAAGTCGAGGTGAACATATCCAAGAAGTGATTGGGGCCAAAACATTACACCTTAGGAAGGTGAGTTGGTGGATAAAACAAATTTTGGTCTATTACAGCATCATTATATTTCGATCAAAGGAACAATTCTTTTGTTTCATTAACCTTTTTTAGGCTTCATATTATCTGTTTTGAACAAGGGCCTATTATCACTTCCTAACTTGAACACAGATTCTCTTTGCAGGACTAACTGGGCAAGTTCTACTTAGGTACCAACTGTTGAACACTCAAATTTCTTCACGTTCTCTTGGCACATCTTTACACTACCATGTTATCGAGTTTCCCTGTTTAGGACTTAGTTGAAAGTCATGCGGTGGATGCCTATTTATGTAATGCTTAGAGCCAACACATTCAACTTATTTTAACCTTTATATACAAGTACTATCTAAGACGGGATATCATTTTGTCAGCCATCATGCTTCGCGTTTCATGATTTATACTAGTACAAAATATGACATGTCGGTTTAATAAAAAATTAAAAATTCTCTTTGGGAAAAAGAAAACAGGAAAGAAAACTCCAAGAGAGGATTGTGAGTTGGGTTACTCAGACTTAACCCTACCACTCCCTTTCCATCACCCCACCTGCAACAAAAAATCTTGTAATTGTCCCCAATGCAATAAAATCAAAAGGATGAGTGAAAGGTGAAGCAAACATGTTGTGCACAGCACCGAAGAACTATCAACATGTGGGTGGGTTTAGTTCCCAGGAACCCACTAAA
Organism: Solanum peruvianum; assembly: GCA_027705065.1. Taxonomy (NCBI): domain Eukaryota; kingdom Viridiplantae; phylum Streptophyta; class Magnoliopsida; order Solanales; family Solanaceae; genus Solanum; species Solanum peruvianum. The sequence continues at coordinate 13,774,306 of JAKWJD010001760.1, forward strand.
TCATCAATTGGGCCACTCTCAGTATTGTTCACATAAATTTTTGCACCATCAGTAGTGCTCCTCTCACCGGTCGCCGGTACCGAAATGGATGCCCTAGAAGGCATCTCTCATTATCTTTACTTATGAAGATCCTCATCAGCCAAGGAATCTCTTTTGGCCTGCTCTAGTTACGACCTCTCTCTCTCTCTCTCTCTCTTTAGCGTGGGCCTCATCACCGGCCTCTGTGGTATGGATGGAGCGCTACCTCTTGGAAAGCACTCACTGCTCAACTGGTAGCTGAATATTGGTCCTGAACAAGGCGTCATGAATCGTGTCCTCTTCTATCTCTATAGGCGAACTCTTAATCTCAGCCCCCCTTATCTTCAAGATGGCATCTACATAACTAACAAAACTAGCAACCGCGACCTGAAGAGTAGTGAGGTCTAAGGTCGGGGCCTATCGTGCTAGCACACGAAGCTCAAAAGTGTTGGTGGGCTACCTAAATTATCTGCTCGGTCTGCTGGGCCACCAATTTTTTAATTTAGTCCTCCCTAACCCTCGGCAATAGATTTTTGCATCAAGGCTGCATGTGGTGGAGCATGGTGGCCATCTGGGGCTCTAACTTCTAGACAAGTGATGCAGATGGGGGCGTAGATCGGGATGAACTGGGATCCTGACTGCATGTCAGGAGGAGGCAAGAGTGGATTCAAACTCTTGTGTGGCATCGTCATCCCCTTAAGATAACTCCACATTGTCCACCAAGTTCTCTCTTAATGGGGCCCTCTCTATCCTGCACCCTCTATGTGGTGTCGCTACATTGGCCTCATCCTTGATGAGGCCTATATCAATTGTCCCCACCGGGCTACGGAGTGTATCACGATGCCAAATTGTCACCCCGACTTCCCTAGAAACCTGGAAAATTAGAAAAGTAACGGGGTAGGTGGTATAGCTTTTGAAGGCCCATTTATGGAACACCGATATAAGCAATCGGGCAAAGTCAATATCTAGTCTCGCTACCTGAGCTGCTACCAACAACGCCCTATCCCATGTGACCACATTATCTGCTTGTGTGGGAGATAAAATGTGTCGTACTATTAGCCAGAAGAACTTTACTGCAAAAGTGAGAGTAGCCTTCTTGATCATCCCTTAGTAGTCTATCAGCCAATATACCCTCTCACCATCATTCGCTAGCTATTAGGCCAAACACTTCTTCGTCGCCTTTCGATGCGCAATACTCCGACCAAACTCACCACTCTTTACAATCTACCACTTATAGTCAAATTCAGAAGTATTTTGTGTCACATGTGGGCCAGTGTTGGGGTCGTATAAGAAACAGCGGATGGTAGCCTAAGATATATCAACCCGGCAGCCCCGGACTAGTGAATGGGTAAGAGGAGCCTGTTTGGCAAGTCTTGCCCTCCTTTCTAGGGACCCTCAGAGAGTAGCAACGTAGGACGCATAGAACTTCTTGATTATCTCCTCACTAGAGGAGCCCAAATGCAAAGCCGTCCAGTCAAACTTGTGCCAATTGTACAATCTGTGCACTTCACAAACTTTTTGTACACTTCCTGTGTGGACCCGATGCTCTATTGTGAATATCCAACTCATCACCCCCTTTTCCTTCAATATCTCTGCATCTCTGTACACCTAGTATTGACCCTCGACGCACCAAAGAATTTGTTCATTTTCAATCGAAGCGAGGTCATCAGGTCGGGGTGCGGGAGTAGACTCTGAACTTCTAACCTCATTAAAAGAGGCTTGCTTGTCGTGTCCCTCTAACTTGGTGGCTTCATATTCAAGGGAACCGGAAGAAGTTGCCGCTTTTTCCCCAGAAGATTGGGCCGACCGTAAGGCGGAAATAGATTTGTTACCTGGATGTTGAGCCTTCTTCAGAACTAGAGGCAGCCGCGAATGGTGAGTCAGTCGGTGTGCTCTCCTCATCAAACTGGGAAGCAAAGACTATGCAGGAATTCACCTTCCAGGGGTACCCCTAGTGACCGTAGCTTTTGTAGTAGGTTTGTCAAACTTGGCGGGACATACACGAGGTCTTGATTATTGTCAAAATCTATGATCATTCGTACTTGTGAAGAAATTTTTCTTGGGGGCCATTGGTACTTGTGAATAAATTTTTCGTCTAAATTAAGCATAAGCACAAATTTGAAAAAACAACGAAGCGAAGAAAACTTGTGAATCAGAAACAAAGATTGCTGTTGCAGAGTCAGGTCGACTGGCATCAACGACGGTACGTCGTCAATCAACCGACCATCGATCATGTCCTTTGTCTGACACTTAGAAATATTCAGGAGATCGATGAGGGAGGAGTATACTTCTCTAATAGAACGATGGATGTGCAAAACGGTCGTTGATCAATCGACGGACCGTAGTCCACTACCGAACATGTTCTCTGATCGAAACGAAGAACGTGTAGAACAATTTGTCGATCAATCCATGGAACGTAGTCCAATTCCGTCGTTTTAGAATTAGGCATTTTGAAGTGTGATGCAGTCGACGGACCCCATCGATAGCCTGCCGACCAATTGATATCCATAGACGGGGTCTCTTACTGGAGAAAAATTTCAGGCCTTTTTGCAACTTCATATTTTTAGACACCTTTTTACCCAATAAAGTTTTAGACTTGCAGTTTTTACACAATAAAGATGAGTTCGTCATTTCTAGGGTTCCGATATCATGCAACTAGTATTCCAATTCAGAAACAGTAAGGAACCCTAAGTCAGAATTGTCAGAACTACCGCGATACCGACATTTTATATAGATTAAAAGGCTAAAAAACCACGCTCTATCATTCCAAGGGACGTACTTACACAATTTTTTAGCATGCAATTTCACCAAATATAGTCCCAAGGTCAAGACCAATTTCTAGATTCTGATTTTTAACTATGAACGAGAATTCAAAAAATATTTTAGAGAACAATGGAGTGATTGTGTTCATTTGCGAACTTTCAAGGAGTAGCCCACGTGCCGGAACTCGACTACCGACTGAAGAACAATGGAGATAAAGAGAACTTGGGTAAGAGATTGTTAGGGAATGGAAGGGTTCTGATTTTGGAGTGATATGGAATTTGAAAAGGTTGAGTTTTTGTAATATAGGAAGGAAATAAAGGAAGAAAAACCATTATGGAAGGGAATTTAAAAAGAAATTAAAGAGGGAATGAATTTGTAATGTTATGTCTTTTAATATTACTGGTCGAGTGGGGTCATTGGAAGATTTTTGACGTACGAGGCCTCGTTGATGGTCTGTAAGTCAATCGACAGTCCGTTTATTGAGACTGTGGATCACTTCTATACTTAGAACAATTTAAGAACATACCTGGGATCTACAGACATCAACGATGGTCCGTCGATGGAACCATGGAATATTGATGGGGTCCGTAGACCTCTGCGCCAGACCCATTTCTGTAGATTTTTGCTTGGGTTGCCTCCAAACATGCTCTTGATTTAACTTCGTAACACGATGCAGGCACCTTGATTACTCAGACTTCATCAATATGGTAGGCCTCAACCACTTCATGAATTCACTCCGCATGTCCCAGGTAGATATTTATCATTTGCCCGTTGACCGTGAACTTTTCGCCTTCCTGATTCTCCAACTTAACCGCGCCTTGTGGAAACACTTTAGTGATGAGGAATTTCGTTGTTCACTTTGAATTGAGTTTTCCCGGAAACAATCGTAGCCTAGAGTACAATAGAAGTACCAAATCACCCACCACAAAATATCGCTTTTCAATCCTTTGGTTGTGATACTTTTTCATCTTCTTTTTGTAGATGGCTGAAATTTTATGATCTTTTAGGAGAAACTCATCAACCTCATTCAACCCATTTAGTCTTTGTTCTGCCGCTTCAGTCCAATCCATTCCACTTCTTCATTGCCCACATTAGCTCGTGATCTAGCTCGACTGGCAAGTGACAAGCCTTCCCGTATAAGAGTTGGTATGGAGACATACCTATGGGAGTCTTATATGAGGTACGGTAGACCCAAAGAGCATCATCACGCCTCCTTAACCAATCCATTCTATTAGCATTCACCATTTTTGCCAAAATTTGTTTGATCTAACGATTGGACACCTCAACTTGCTTGCTCATATATGTATGGTAAGGAGTAACCATATTGTGGTGAATACCATATTTCTCTTATATACCTTAGAACAATTTATTCCAAAAGTGAGAGACACCATCACTAATAATTGCCCTAGCTGTGCCAAATCTGGAGAAAATGTTCTTTCTCAAGAACACAATGACACTTTTTCCTTCACTATTAGGAAGAGCAATTGCTTCCACCCATTTCGACACATAGTTGACTGCCACAAGAATATACTTCATCAAATGACAACTCAAAAATGGGACGATAAAGTCAATGCCACATACATCAAATAGCTCAAGTACTAGAATAGGATTCATGGGGTGTTCTTGCATCTTTGAAATTCCTCCATCTCGTTGGCACCGATCACATGATTTGGGGAAATCATAAGAATCTTGGTGAATGGTTGTTGAATAGTACCCACACTTCAAGATCTTATGTGTAGTCAGGATACCACTATGGTTACCACCCATAGGAGAGGAGTGACATGCCTCCAAAACAATCAACATCTCGACCTTCGGTACACAATGGTGAATTATCCCATCCGCACAACTCCGGTATAATTAAGGCTCATCCCAAAATAAATTTTTCACATAATGCATGAACTTTTTCCTCTAGTGGATTGTCAAGTCTAATGGCACTATATTACTTGCCAGATAAATCGCAAAATCTGCGAACCGTTAGATTAAATCTTGAAAGCGACTAGTACATGTTCATATGGGAATACATCATCAATTTTCGCCTTTTCTCCCAATTTACTCATAGCATCATCTTGCAGGAATAGAACCCATTTGATCAACCTTGGCTTAGCATCTTTCTTCGCCTTTAAGTAACTCAAGGCTGAATGGTCAGTATGCATTATGACCCTCGTGCCAAGAAAATAGGAGCAAAATTTTTGAATGCAAACACCACCGCAAGAAGTTCTTGTTCAGTACTGTGTAGTTCTTCTGAGCTTCATTTAGGCCTTTACTGGCATAGTAAATGCGGTGAAGGATAATAGACGCATACACCAACTTCTATTTCAACTCTCCAAACGCCTTCAAAAAGGATTCATCAAAATAGAACTTACATTCCTTCTCGAGCAGTTGCACAAAAGGATGTGCAATTTCGAAAATACTTAATGAACCCGCTACAAGAAAGTGGAGATACAACAAAATTTTCTAAATATTGTACTATGATGTTTAAATGTCACAAAAAAAATTCCGACATTTATTTTAAATTTGGATCAAATCTGATAAATTTTAGTGTCGAGAATTTTTTTGACATTTAGGTAATTGTCAGGATGAATTTGTTACATTTATTTCCTGACACTTAGGTAAATATTGAAAATAATTTGTGTCATTTACTTTGCAACATATATGTAATTATTGGTAAGATTATTACAATATTTGTTTTTTCACATTTATACGAATGTCGATAAGAAATATATGATATTTAGTTTTGACATTTAGGTTCATGTCAGTATGAGATATATGACATTTATTTTTGACATTTAGGAAATGTCAATACGAGATATTTGACATTTCCATTCGAAATTTAGGTAAATGTCTATATGAGATATATATGACTTTTATTTTATACATTTACGTAAATGTCGGTATGATATATATGACACTTTTTGGACATTTAAGTTAATGTCGATATGAGATATATTACTTTTTTTTCAACATTTATTAAATGTAACTTAAACTTTTGGACATTTAGATTAAATATTGGTACAATGAATTTCAACACTTGTGACATTGTTATTATTTCACATAGAAGTTTCTGACACTTAAGTTAATGTCAAAAAATACTATTATTGAATGCCATAAAAGTTGGTGACATTATTTGATATTTTGCTAAATGTCATATTAATATTGTAATGTCACTACCAAATTTCTTTAAACATTCTAGAAAAAATATATTTAGTATATTCAAATACATGCAAACAATTTTGAATTCAAAACTTCGTAATAAGTAAGAAATATTATATTAAGCAAATACTTTCGAATATTATAATAAAATATCAAAATAACAATATAATAATTTTTTGTAAATGTAAACAATGTCAAAACAAGTTATCTTTTCTATCTCAAGTAAAATTGCGATCTAACTAACTATAATAATCTCAACATAAAATCAACTAATTAACTCCTAATTCAAATGAAACTAAAATCTCCACAAAATTAGGTATAAATCATTATGAAATCGTCAATCCAAAAGTCTACCATGTTGAAGTCTATATTTGACCTCAATTTTCTTAAATATTCTGCACAAGAAATGCACATAAGAAAATTTATAACTATATAATAATACATATTATGTCCCCATTAACTATAACAATTTCAAATATCAAAAATAAGTAAGTGGATTTATCTAGAAACACAAATATTAATGGATTTATACAAAAGGAGTAAATATATACACAAAAACTTTCGTCCTTTTGAAAGAAGAGAAAGATCTTGTAGTTTTTTTTTAAAAAAAAAATATCCTCTTCTATGGTAGTTCTTGTGTTCTTGCTCATGTTAGCCTTAGAAAAACATTAAATTAATTATTTTGGTTCTTTACGAAATACAAAACTTAACATCTCATTGAATACATAAGTGTGCCAATTTTTCTAGAACGAAAATTAAATGAAGATACATGATTGCTTCAACAAAACAAATATTTGGTGCTGGGACAAAGATATAAACATTTTATAATGCAACTAACAATGCGATAGCATTAATATGCATTAACATTGTGTATGTTGTTGTTTATTGTTAGAACTCATCTTACACTATGCTAAAAACTCCATCACACAGATTATACAGCACACAATAAACAATATAAGACCTTATCAATTTACATATTCAGTTAAATTATTTTCTTTTCTTATTAATTGTATTAAGCAGTCTTTTAACAGGCAATATAAGAAGAAATAAGGCAGAGGGAGCATCTACTCTAACAAGCTATACTTTAACATTCACATGCCTTGAACATTCAGAGATCTTGGGGAGCAAGATGAAATACCGTTGTAAATACTTGATCAAGGAAATGTATAGCACGCCTTGAGTTCCAACTATAGTAACCATTAATGTAGAGGTTTTGAAAAGGGATAATTGTACAGAATAGCAAAATAATAAATTAAAATAAATGGAGTAGCTATTATTTTATTTAATTTTTCCCCATAGCAAATGTTTCTCAGTCGCTTCTCTCGCTAAACTATAGCTCGCCACGCTCCCATTCTTGCTTGCCACGCTCCCTCTGCTCGCCTCTCTCTCTTTATAGAACAGTTTCGTATAAATTGTGTTTCTATTTTTGTATGTGCAAAAATATATATCTTCTTCCTATAAACTTAATTATACATTATACAAACATTTTACTTCGATTCAATTGTATACAAATGCAAATTTTATACAGATATTGTAGCAAAATAGGCCAGCGAATTATACAATTGCAGCGAAATATAATTTTCTCTCGCTTTATACAACATAAGTGTATAAATAGTGTTTCTGTTTTGTCTAAAGCAAGAGAAAAATGTATGTACACATGCAAAAACATATATCTTCTTCCTATACACTTCTAATTATACCATATACAAACATTTTGCTTCGATTAAATTGTATACAAAACAAATTTTATACAGATATTGCAGCGAAATAGGCCAGCAAATTATACCTTTGCGAATTATACCATTGCATCATAGGCCACGGAACTATATAATTGCAGCGAAATAGGCCAACGAATCATCAATTGTATATGTGTTACGAATTATACATATATATGTTTGTTATGGAGCACAATTATGCAAACTTTGCTATTGCATACAAATATGAATTTTTTGTTGATATATGTAAAACTTACCCTTTTGAAAATCTATGACTACTCGAGTTAGAGCAAACTATTCTTTTGCAAAATCAAACATTACCAGGCCATGTGCTAGTGCATGTATATATTTATAAAAAAATTAATAATATATTCAATTGAGATAAAAAAAACATCATATATTGTTATATTTATCATTTTGAAAGTAAAAAAATAAACTAAAAAGAATTTGAAAATAGAGTTTAAAAAAATTTGAAGCAAACAAAAAGAGAAAGATAAACGACTTACATAGAGATTTGAACCATTGACATACAACCTAATTTCAAGGGGACTATTTGCCACTGCGCCATCAGTTTCTCTTTTTTATTTTATGGGTTCAAATATAAATCTATAGAAATACAAAAAACTTACCTTGTATATACCGTGTAATTTTTTAACGAGGGGTTTCACGAACAAATGTGGGTCCACCCGTGAATTTAATATTAGTTTTCATCATATGTCAAAAACATCGATGACATTTTTCAACATATGACATAATATATTCCAAATTTGTATAAAAAATTCACTATTTTAGCGACATCTTTACTATATATATGTCGATTCAATCAAAAATATTCTGCAATAAATGCCCTAATGTATTCGACATTTGTATAAAATGTCGCTATTTTAGCAACAATTTTGCTAAAAGTTGCTAAAATCGATGACATTATACAACAAACTTCACTATTTTAGTGACATTTTTTCCAAATGTCACTAATATCAATGACATTTTGCGGTACATGTTATAATATATTCGACATTTATGTTAAATGTCACTATTTATAAAAAAAAACTAATTGTCACTATAACCATTGATGTTTTATATTAAAAGTCATATTATATTCGAGATTTTTACTAAATGTAGCTAAAACAATGACATTTTGAAGTAAATGTCATTATTATATTTGACATTTGTAGCAAATCTCATCATTTATATAACATTTTTGCAAAATGTTGCTAAAAACAACGACATATTGCAATAAATTTCATTATCATAGTTACATTTGGGATCAAATGTAATTAATTTTATGATATTTGATACCAAATGTCATTATTTTTATGGCATTTGACATAAAATGTCATAGTTTTATGAAATTTTGTTCTTAAATGTTATGAAATTCTTTATTTTTTGACATTTGTTTCAAATGTCACCAATTAATTGTCGTCATATGTACATTTTCTTGCAGTGACCTCCTATGAAAACCAGCATAACCAAGGAAACTTCTTACACCCTTGACAGAGATGGATGGAGGAAGCTTCTCTATTGATTCCACTTTAGATCGATCAACCTCTATCCCTTTTTCAAAGATACGATGGCCCAACACAATGGCTTCTTTCACCATAAAGTGGTAATTTTCCAAATTTAGCACCAAATTACAATCCTCACATCTTTTGAGTACCTCAACAAATTACTTAAACATCGATCAAACGAGTGTCCCACTACAGAGAAATCATCCATGAAGACCTCAATTGTGTCCTCCACCATATTAGAGAATATCAACATCATACAAGGCTGGAATGTCGTCGGTGCATTGCATAATTCAAATGGCATCCTTTTGAAGGCAAATGTCCCCTAAGGGAAAGTAAAGGTGATCTTGTCTTTATCCTCAGGGGCAATAGAGATTTGATTGTAGCCCGAATAGACATCAAGAAAACAATACCACCATTTGCCTGCGAATCTGTCTAACATCTGATCCATAAAGGGCATGGGTCAATGGTCCTTATCAAACCGAGCATTTAGCTTCAGGTAGTCCATGCAAACTCTCTATTGGTTCATCGGCCGCATTGGAACAATTCGTTTCTCTCAGTAGGCACCAATTTCATCCGATCCTATTTAGCTACACAGTAAACATGACACACAAACCTACTATCTACAATAGGATAAATGACTCCGACATCCAACCACTTGATGATATCCTTTTTCACTACCTCTTGCATAGGTTGATTCAACTTTATTTGGTGCTCAATACTTTGTTATCGGGCATGATTTTGATTTTGGGGGGGAAAATACCGGGAGGGATCCCAATAATATCTACAATAGTCCAACCAATGTATGTTGTGAACCTCTTCAATACCGTCACTAAGCATTCTACTTGTTTCCTATTCAAATCCGCCACAATTATCACCCGCAAAGTGTCATCTCTACCCAAGAACACATACCTTAGATGAGGTAGTAGAGCCTTAAGATCTAGTTTTTGGGCCTCTTTAATAAATGGTTTTGCTGGTGGAGGTTTGCGATGCTTCAAATCCAACTACAATTTCTTCGGCTTTCCCAGATATTCATTTTTTTCAAGTGCAGCCACCAAAGACCCATGCTCTTAAATACCATCACTTCCAAATTCATGATAACTGTGTATAATGTCTCAACACCTAGTCGCTTTTCAATTTGCACCTTAGATCTACTCTCAACCCTGTCGGATACACATGATACCGTTTGGAGGTCACTACTCTACTTCATGGACCTACATATGTTGAAAGTTGCCTCTCATTGTTCAACCTAAATTCATCTTTCCCTTTTCCAGGTCACCTACTGCACACCTACAGGAAAGGAATGGCCTTCCTAGAATAATAGGAACCTCAAAGTCAACTTCACAATCAAAATCACAATATCGATCGGAAATATAAATGACTCCACTTTCACAAACACGTCACGGATTATACCAATGGGTCTCTTCACCATTCAATCAGTCATAAGTAACCGCATCGTAGTAGGCTTTGGTTCACCCAAGCCTAACTTCTTATAAATGGACAAAGGCATGAGATTTATGCTATCACCTAGATAACATAGTGTCTTAGCAAAGTGTAGCAACCCTATAGTAAACGGAATAGTAAAAAAAACCAAGATCTTCCTTCTTCTACACAAGAGACCTTGTACAAATAGCACTACAATGCTGCATTCTGTCATCATCCTCAAACACAACAATCTCTTCTTTGTCACCATATCCTTCATGAACTTAGCATTACCGTGCATTTGTTCCAAAGTTTCTCTCGATGGGACATTGATGGAATGTAGTTTCAACATTGTGATAAATCGTCGGTATTTAACATCTTCAGTCTTTTTCACTAATCTTTAAGGGAATGGGGGTGGAGGTCTAGGAATAGGGACCACTTTCTGAGATACCTCAACTTCTTTCAATGTGTTGTCCACTACTACCTCTTTGTCTTTTCTCATATAACCTTCTACTATAGACGACATATGTGGATCAATGGTCTTCTTAAATCCTCGAGTAGTGCTTCCATACAATGCCCATCTTTTTTTGGATTTTGGATAGTGTTACTATGAAGGGTGTCAGGTTTACATGGGTTCTGCAACTCAAGGTGCTTAATCGAAACTGCATGTGCATCCACCTTTTGTCCAACGTTAGCTACCTCAACCCTCGTCTCCTTGACATTCTCATCACTAGAATCAAACCACCTCATCATATTTTGGACCATATCCTCAACTCTCGTCATACTACCTCCACCGTTCCTAGGAACAACCTCTAGGTTTTGAGTTGGAATGTAGTCCCCACTCCTATCATTCCTGTTACCATAGTGACTTTTGTTGAAGTTTTGTCGTGGTTGTAGTTCCCATCTCGGACATATTTACCCGCGATTGTTGTTACAATAGTTCCAACCTTGGTTTCCTTGACCTTGGCTCCAATTTTCCTGATTGTAGCATTGGGAGTTTAGTCTGAGACACCTCGTCTAATCATTCGTTACATAGGTATCCGCTTCGTAATAGTAATCATCTCCCGACGGTGGTGGTTTAGTGAAATAGTTCACCGAATTTACCTTCTCTACACCTCCACTCACATGTTTCAAAATAACCCCTAGCTCAATTCTCATCTGTGCTAACTCTTCAAGCATCTCATCTGCGGTGGGGTTGCCTCTTGAATCACAAAGGTGTTTCTTAATCTTTTCCAAGAGCTACTCACTGACACTCAAGGTAATGACACAAAGTTGTTTTGTTTATCCTTTTGGTTGAGCTTCTTGAACACTGGATACTTTTGTGCCAAGAACACATTTCTCAACTGATCCCAAGTGTAAATAGAGTTGTTGGGAAGCTCAGTAAACCATATGGTGGCATCTTCTGTCTGTGATAGAGGAAAAACTCACAACCTGATGAAATTCATATCCAAGTCCAGTATACCAACACAACTCTTGCACACAGACATCAGTTTCTCTATATGAGCATGTGGTTCCTCCAATGTCAGTCCTGAGAATAAACCCCTCGCATTAGCATCTGCATGAATGTACTCATCACCACAAATGTGTGCCTAGGCGGCAAAAGGAGTAGGAAAAGAGATCCGTCAGAATCTGCAATGTTCACATTTCCCCTAGAGTAATCCTAAAGTTGTAGGGGTGCTGGGGGTTGCATTCTCACCTCTACCACTTGGTTGTTAACTCGTGTCTGATCATGTGACTCAACTGGTAATGGAGGTTGCTGGCCTACTCCCTCATCTAAGTTCCCTATGTTAAGGTTAGATGGGACTTCTTTGTTCTCAATTTGTCTTAAGGTTCGATTGAGTTCAGGATAGTACAGAGTGAGTGGTTTTGCTTCGGCTCCGTGTACATGGCATACACTAGAGCTAGACCTAAAAGAAAAACACCAAAAAAAAAAAGTAAAATCAGGAAAAAGTTGACTAAATATAAATAATGAAACTAAAGTTAATCTAAAATCTAGAAACCCCGGCAACGGCGCTAAAATTTGATACGCTCAAATTAGACCTCCCTGAAGAAGTATCAGCGGTCGTAATCAAGTAAAGAACCCAACTAGTAGGTTGGGGTCGATCCAACCAGGAAAATGTTCTAGAATTAATTTTAATTTACAATTATGTCTATTTAGATAATGTCTTCCGAAAGCAAGTAATTAAAGATTTTTTTTATGAAACAAGTTTCTTAAACAATCTAAATTAACAAGTAGACGAAAGTAAATGTTGTGGGAGTAAATAGGGTTTATGTGTTCCCCACACATTCATAATGTCACATTCCAAGAAATAGAAACTCTCTCATAGTGTTTTGCATATAAAGTAGCAAGTTATGCATCTCTACATCCTTGGTCCGGCATATAGAGAATTTCACCCTGTACCTTGGTCCAGCTACATGAGTATAAGCTACTAACCCTTGCCTTCACCTCATATACACATTATAGTCGATGTATGACTTAGTTATTACTCCGCATCAATCTACACTAGCCTATTAGATAGTGTCACACTAAATCTATGTTGATAATTCTTTTCCTAATTCCTACCTCGTTGGTCTGGCAAGTAGCAACAAGGCGAGTTTTAATACTTGCACTCGTTAAAAGGATTTCTAAGCAAAAGTTTCATCAATACATGCAAAATCACTATTTGAAAATTTCTTAGTTGCTAGGATTACTTTGTTAATTACTCATGGTTCCCTAGTTGTGGAATTAGTTACCCATGCTAGCAATATCACAATTGATAATATTTAAAAAAGAAATCATGAACTTACTTAACAATAAGAAGAAACCCAGAAATTCAACTTTAAATTGCAAGAAAATAGATTCAAACTCGGAAATTGATTAATTGCCAAAAGTTTGCAACCAACAATAGCCAACACAAAATAGAACAATAATAATAGTAGTTAACCCCAAAATAAGGTTTTAAACCCTATTTTTAGAAAACATAGTCCTAAAGAAAATGAAAATTAAATAAGAAAAGTTTTGTCCAGAAACGCAGCTTCATTCGATGACCTCAACGATGGTTCGTCAAATGCCTCCGTCAGTCCATACTTGGAATGATTTTTCATCATAGGATAGCACCTTCTCTGAAACAACCGAAGGACCAACAGTATGGTCCGTCGATCTATCTCCGCTCCATCGATGCTCCTCCATCGTTCCACACTTATAATCTTTAAGAAGTCAAATACTCAAACCTTCTCTAAGCCAATCGACGATTCACCTGTATGGTATGTCGATCAATTGACAGACACTCGTTTGCTCTCGTGGTTCCATACTTAGCCATATTTCCCCGATCTTCTCCCTTAGCTTGAATTTCACATCGTCGGTCACCAACTACGGATCATCGATGGCCTTCATAGGTCATCTTCTGCACTTTTTCATTTGCCTTATGTGTTTTCATCCTGGAAATATTTCATGTAAAACCAAACATCTTTTATGTAAAACCAAACATAAACCTTGTTAAAACTACTACAAAAAGGTTTTAGACACACACAACGCTTAAGAAAAATGCATTGAAAGCACCGTGAAACCACAGTACATCAAACCTCAATACCCAATAGATAAGTCTTGAGGAAAAACCTAGAAACGTGAATCAAATAAACTAAAGGCATACTACAACTCAACCAACAAGAATTCAACCATTGTTCTTCAAGATCTTGTATGTTCATCATTCAATCTACTCAAAATTTGCTGAATCAAACAAATTGTTATGTGGGTGAACTAATCCAGCATAGAAAGACCTCACATACCTTAATAGGGATCACCCCTGGTGAATTCCACCCGACGATCTTGGCGTTCTTGATGAATTCTTAATCTTTCTCCCTTCTCCTTCTTCTTTTCTCTTTTCTCCCAAGCCCTAAGCGTGAATAACTTTCTAAAACTGATTTAAGGCTTAGTTTTACCCCCTAATAAACCATTTAAATGAATTAAGAAATAGTTGGGTTAAATTCCACTTTACCCTTATAAAAATCCATAATGGGATGTTCCTCAATTCAACATCTCAACTTTCGATACGCATATCTCCCTCATGCGATATTGAAAATGCACAAACTCAATGATGTTGGAAAAATCTTTCCAAGGTATTTCAAACCATTTGAAGAACTTACTCTAAATCATCCTAAGCTGGAACTTATGTCCATTTTTCAATGACCAAAACTCAATTTTCAAAACTAGGAAATTTTCTAGATTTTCCATTTCTTTTAAAAAGAAATTATTTTTGTCTTCTTATCTTATTCCTTTCTATTACAAGCTACGGTATGTTACATTCATATATTGTACATATATTCAACGTTATATTATATTCTTTTTTATACATAGATTTGACATCATTTATTCGAATATGTTTTTCTTTATATTGCATCTACTTTAAACTCCTTTATAATGATATGATTTTAGTCAACTTTTATGAGATGAAAAGAGTCAGGTGAGTGGTTCTTTCAGAACCTCTATCATGCCTATATTTTTTACCATTTTGACTCGCATACTCATACATTTAATGTATTGATGTCAGTTGGCTTGCATCATCTTATGATGAAGACTCAGCTAACCAAGATCAATATCTAGCGCTTCGTTGATCTGACTTGAGAACTCAGAGATTGTTGGTGAGACTCCTTGCTTTCCGGAGGAATCCTTTTATTTTGCTTTCAGTATTAGGATGATTGGAGTCTTGTCCCAACATCTGTTTTTGTAATAAAGGCTTCATAGATAGACAATTTAGTATTCATTACTCTTAACAATATCATTCTCTGTTAAAGACTTGAATTGCAATTTTGGCCAAGTGAATGTTTGATTCTTTAACATTCTAGGTTTTATTATTAAGTTAATTTAGTAATTGCATTTGATTATAGTAAAAATGCTTAGAATCTTCTGCTGAGTTTTGTAAGTCGGGCCAAGGGTCCGTTCAAGGACATCAATGGTCTTCGCGTGCCAATCACGCCCAGGGTGTAGGCTTAGAAAATTAAAATAAATTATGCATAGTCGAAGGTGAATCTGATCAACTCATTGACTAATAAAACATCGAGGGGAGTAAAACTTTTGTCATTTGAGAAGATCGACAATGATGGTAACCCAACCTATGTGATTGGAGATCCCATAAACTAGGTTAACATGGGTAATAACAAGTCATTACTTGATCAAGTAAACACTATAACTTTATGTCCCTCCTACGATGTGCGAATATATTGCAACAGTCTGCAAGGAAAAGTGAGATTATATTAAGCTCTTTATTCAAGTCATATCCCTTATATATGTTGTATTGCTCTGTAGAATAAAAATGATGATTGGACCTATATGACTATGAAATGGTGCCACTTCTATGAAATTGTGTTATATTTCTAGTGCACTCGTGAATAGTTGGACATGTGCATGGCGGCTTAGTGAAACAAATATGATAACGACAAAGATTGTGAGAGTACAATGTGATAGAACAAGACACTAGACATACAAAAGAATTATTGGTTCATATAAATTTGAAACTTCACCTATTATTCTATAAGTTTAATGTTGTTTTATCTAGATCTAGGTCATAGTATATGGACACTAGATTTGACACATTTTTACTCATATATGAATACCCAACAAACTTTTTTTCCATTCTATTTCATATTATATTTATGAGATATGCAGGCGGTTGTTATAAAAACAATATTAATATCTCAAAAATAATTTATGATTGAAAACTTTTTTCATAATTGATGCTAATTGAATTGCTTTTAAGGAATATTTGGCAATTAACGAACATTTCTTTTTCACCATATTCTTTCTATTATTGATTGTCATTAACCCCTATTTATTATCTTATAACTGGTAGAACCTAATATGAGGTTGTGCTCTTTAGCTATATAATGTATCATTCCATTATTGATATCTATAGCAGATAAGAACAAAAAAAGTTTCTTCTATCTTTTTCCAATAAAATGTTGTGCTAGGATTTCTTCTAGATTAAATCTTTGTTTGTTTTTGGATCATAGTTTTATACTAGAAGAACTTGTTGAATCATTGGGGATACGTCCATACTTGGTGAAAATCCTCAAGGACAGTGTCTCTTGACATGCCTCACGCTTTAAAAAGTTCCTAAAAAGTTTGAAGTGAAGCATAAGGTTTGATGAATTCACTACAAGTGTTCGTGATGAAATTATTTTCCATAAGAATTTTCAACAGTTCAGACAACACACAACCCCCATAAATAAAACATGCCAACATGTGTAATGGTCATAGATTTTAGATTATTCCTTATTCCCTTTTAAACTTAGCTTAGTTGATCCACTTTGTTATAAATGTCTTATACTCAACAAATTATAGGACAATTCTGGTAGTGTGGACGAAACATTGTATCATTACGTTGTTTATATTGATGGTTGCCGGTTAGAGAATCACCAAGATAGGAGTAATGAGTTTATTATTGCATTTCATATACATTTGAGTTATTATCCAGTGTTTTGAGAGTTTCATGTATATAACATCTTTTCTTGTTGCTTTCATTTTGAGTCTAGTATTATGAGTTTGGGTTGAGTATATCAATTTTGAGTTGTATATCCTAAGTTGAGTTTGAGTATCCTGAGTTGAGTATTCTTGAGATAAATAGATTGTTCTTAAGTCAAGTTTAGTATTCTCAAGTCGAGTTGAGTATTCTTGAGACATATTTATTTGAGATGAGGTTAGGATGTCTTACTAATTCTCAATTTGAGTTCACGCTAATGGTGTAGAGTTCCCCTTACATGATCATACATTCCATGTACTAGCAGCATTTGCTCTACATCTTTTTATGATGCAGATAGAGGTATTAATGGTGATCAACAGGCACTTCATTGAGGTCACATGATATTCCAGCCAAATTTGGTGAGTT
The DNA here is from genome assembly GCA_027705065.1 of Solanum peruvianum. Classification (NCBI taxonomy): domain Eukaryota; kingdom Viridiplantae; phylum Streptophyta; class Magnoliopsida; order Solanales; family Solanaceae; genus Solanum; species Solanum peruvianum. The sequence continues at coordinate 13,791,739 of JAKWJD010001760.1, forward strand.
TTTATAATCAAGAGGACTTCACCTTTACTATCCAATTAGTAGTTTTGAGATGTCGCGGGTCTTGCTCAGATATCCTTTTGGAATATTAGATGCTTCATATATAGAAAGAGATGAGGAATTTTTTACAATTTCTTTATTTGAGATGTTTTATATACTCTAAATATATCTTTTATTTATTGTTCCGATTTTTTAAAGTTGAGTATTTGAGTTTTATGAATTTACATTCAGTTTTATGCTTTTGTATGCTTGAAATAGTCTTTCACTTGTACTTAGCTGGCATGAAGGTTCACTTGGGACCAGTAATGGTTCTCAAGCGTCGGCCACGTCCTGGGTGTAAACTTGGCTCTTGAAAAAAATGACTTGACAAGATCATTTTGCAAAGCGCCTATTGGTGAAAATATTCAATAATTTGTGTAAGTGATTTTTGTTAAAGTTGTAGATGCATAGCTAAGAGTGTCAACCGGAGATTGTTCTGCGTATATATTATTAATCATGTATTTAAATATCATAATTATAACAATTTTTATGATTAAAAGTCTAAGTGGGAGATTCTAGGGATTTATAATAGTAGTTATATGATTAGATATTTTTTTATTATATAATAACTATTTTACTTAACTTTAGTAAAAATTTCAATACATCATGTATTCTTTGATGTATTTTCTTACTTATATAGTAGGAAAAAGTACTAGAACATTGAATTCATCACATTAATTTACACGGTTTAAATCTAGTTTATTTATTTACAACACTAGAAGTTTAATTACAAATATAAAAATCCATTAAAAATAAATACCTACACTTTTCTCTGCCTGTTTTATGGGCTTCATGGGCTGATTTAATTGGACTCATAATTATTTTTTCAAAATGACAATCATAATTATATTTACATATGTTCCTTTATTAAATACTAGAGGAAGTGTCATTCATATTCCCAATATATTTGTCAAATTATCTTATTACTCTTTTATTTATTACTTGTTATGGAATGTGAGAGGTATATCAACTGAGACATGAAGCGGGTATGAATGTTCTTAAATACTAAAAAATAATTCTTATTTTAGTCTTTGAATTTGGGTTTTGATTCTCTTTTTCCTGTTCTTTTCAATATTGAATTTATGGTCTTCATCTAGGATTACCAGAAAAACAATTTTATTCAATTCCTTAATTTCCTCAGTTCCAAATTTCAATCACAGCTTCCCCTACTAATTGATATGCATGTACTCACTATATATGATAATGATTTATGCTATGTTTTTTTAAATGATGGCAGGTATACTCATTTTTGTTAGAACAACTTGTATTATTTTTGTTTATGCTAATTCCACATTCTGCTCCATTTTATCGATGGTATAAGAGTCATCACCTTTTATGTCAAGCGGATTAGGAAGACACGTGGCCACTTAACTCAAAAAGGGGTACCTCAGAAAAAGTTACCTACATTAAAGGTACCTAGTGTGGATTAGTCAAGGCTCTGCCACATTAATATCAAGCTTTTGGGTTGTGGAAGAGTGGATTTCAAAAATTTATATATGAATGTTATTGTCAATATATATGATCTTCGAAAAATGGATAACTTTTGTGTTGAGCTAGGCAAAAATATTCATTTTCTTTGTATAATAAAATGTAACATGAAAATAAAATGCACGGGTTGCTATTAATATATTGTCAATGTAGAGTTGGCAAAGGGTTTAAACAAGACTCTCAGTGTAATATCGTTCCGACTAAAAGAGATTAAGAAAAATAAATTTTGAGATAAACACTAGAATGTATGCGTAAGATTTGAATGTATGATCCAAAACAGATATTAAACTCATTTGTCACTATACTAGTATCTTCCCTTGTGTCAAGGGGATTCAAAAATTTACATATAGTTAGGAAGATTAGGCTTCCTTAATTGAACAATATATTCTTTTAACAAAGACGATCGAATTAAAAACATTTCAAACACCTAGTTTTGCCACTTAATAATAGCGCTAACTACTAATAACTACCTATTCTAAATGAAATTGTCTTCTCTGAAGAGTAGAAAGTTCAATAAAAATATATTTTCAAGCTAATTATTTTCTTTTAAATTAGGCGAGAAACAAATTCAATTTTAATTATAATTGCTAACTACCATTTCTAGAACTATGGGTGAAGTAAATTCAAAACATAACATTAATGGGTGGAGAAAAATTATGATGTAGTACCATATTTTCTTCCAAGGAATTTAATTTCTAATGAAATGTTTTTTTAAAACTAAATATAACTACATGAGATTGATTTGTGCTTCTACATACTTCCTTTCTGAAAAAAGATTTATTTTTTATCCTTTATTCATCAAAACCTTATGTTTGTACCTACTGAAAAGATTTGAGATCATTTAATGATTGAACTGTTGTAGTATCTATCGAAAGAACCCTTCAAGGCAATAATTCATCAAATGCCACGAGTGATTGTTGGTTTTTAATGTTTTGAATAAAAAAAATAGTTGTCACATTATCAAACAGTTTTGACTTTTCCAACGAGTTGTGACTTTTATGAAAAGTTGTGAATTTTCTGATGAGTTGTGATTTTCACTTTTTCATAAGGTTGTGACTAATCGGATGTATTGTAATTTTTTAAAAAGAATGTAACATTTTCGATAAGAGACAATAAATTGTTGTTTGCACTACCCTCTTTTGTAGATATATAAAAGGTTTTCTTCTTATTTTTCAATAACGAATAAGGACGTTCTGGACTTCTTGTTTTTCTACTAAATCTAGTATTCTAAGAGTCTTTTACTATTGTTTGAGGTTTGCTGACCCCGCGATGTGAGTTACTAATACACAGGTGAGTAAAATCATTCTATTTTGAGAGAAAACATTATGTTAACCTCGGACACCTGATGGGAAGAATTTTCTTAAGGATACTATGCATTCAATGGAATCAATTTCTTCTTTGAGAATTTTTTTAATCTATTATTTGTAATTCTTTTTAGATTTTATTTTCTTTGCGGGTTTTAAGTTTCTTGTGTTTGAATCTATTTTTTAAACTAAGTATCTTACTAATATTTGTTGAACAACATTAACAATTTCACCTCAAAGGTGGCTTGAAGCTTTAGGTGTTTTATGTCAAGCATGATGCCATTATACACGAACATTCTGCTACTCATCTTTGATATATTTTTTGTTTATCTTTTTTCCTTGGGAGATATTCCTTTGTAGGTTATGCTGAAAGGTCATACATTTGTCTTCATCAAAAGAATATTTGTTTTGTTTTTATTTAGAGTAGACCCAACTTTTGTCCTTTCTCCTTTGACTACTTTTTTCTTCTCTAATAGTTATTTCATATCCAAAAATTGTTACCTTTGTAATGTGGACTTCTAACATTCTTTTTTTGTTTTTATCGAAAAAAGGTGGTTGGATCATTCAATAGAGTAAGAGTTTCCATCTAAATGTTCGTTAATGATGAGGTTGGGGAGAGTCGTATATTTGTTGTTTATAATTGGAGTGCATCTAGAATAAATGAAATTGGTATCTAATTTATCCAGTTTTAAAGTGTTGCTTGATAAAGGTTTACCATATTCTCCTGTAGATTGCACAAATGTTGGCAATACGGGTAGGCGGGTAGGAAAAGAGTTACATGCGTAGGAACATTTAAGGATAGTTATTTATATCTTCCTAATTATTTTCCGTCTTCGAAATATAGAAATAGAAATGCATTTGAATAATATTTCTGTTAAAAAGTATCTCAAACCCGAGTATCCTGGTATAGATATAAATCAATTCTTTGCCTCATTCAGTTGAGTGATTCCTTCAAAGCAGTCACTAAGCTCAATAGGTTATCTTCGACAATGCTCTGTGGTATATTGGATGAATATATTCATTAGGTTTTTTGCATCATTTTTTTTAAAAAAAGTTAGCGCATCTTTTTATTGACCTGATACAAATTTGGATTTTCATTTGGATATTGATTTTGATTCAGATATGAAAGAGAGAACTATATCTCAAACAAGAAAATGCAACCTTTACTATTGATTCGCCTATCACAGTTACAATTTTTAGGAGTTTGGTAATTACTGAAGCCGATTTTGGTACACTAGAACCAGACAATTCTCCTACATTCCTCAACCATGATTAGATTTTGTGCTTATATTGATTTTTTTCCACATATGTAGCTGTTTAGTTTGTCTTTATATCAAATGCAACTATACCTATCATATTCCAACCTGATAAGCTTACACTAAAAGATACAACAACATTCTTGGAAAAAACAAAACTTACTGAAATCTATATCAGAAAGCATGGTCTCCAGTATAGGTAACATTTCTCCTTCATTCCTGAGGTATGATTGCATTTCGTGCTAATTTGAATTCTATTTTTATTTTTCGTCCACTTCCTCTGGTAGAAACTTTCTCCTCTTCCAAATCGAGAACCTAATAACTACAAGGGAGCTGGATTTGCTCGAGAAGGTAGTGGAGGTATACTTGACCTTCCTGTTCACGATCCAGTTCCATCAGCTCGTGGTCCAGAGTTAGCACCAAATGGAAGATCTATGATATTTATGTTGTCGCGTTGTGAAACACTATCTTAAATGCAGAGGTATTAAGTACATAAGAAGTTGGTGGATGTTCCCGAGCCACCAAATCTCAGACATGGAAACTTTCTGAGGTACAACCTCAAGTAGGAAGAATCACGGTAATGTTCATGCATCAACCTAGATTTTTAGTATTATTCATTTTGTAACGCGATTCTACCTACATGAGGTTGTAATTCTCCATGCTTCCATGTCCGAGGTTTTGTAGTTAAGAATGTTGCGGAAAGCGATAAATAACATCCACCAACTTCATATTTACACACCACCTCAGTTTTTAAGGTAGAGTTTCATATGGCCTCGTCATAAATTCAATAAATCTTCCATTTGGTGCTAGCTCTTGCCGACGAGCAGATGGAAGTGGATCACGAATAGGAAGGGAAGGTATATCACCACCACCTGCTCTAGCAAATCCAACTCGATTGTAGTTGTTAGCTTCTCATTCTGGAAGAGAAGAAAGTTTCTACAAGAGGAAGAGGAAGAACAATAAAAACAAAATTCAAATTAGAACAAAATCAAAAAGAAAGAGGAAGACCATTTCAAGTGAACAATTATAAATTTACTAAAAATTTATAACTTTCTATGAATAGTGGATGTAAGTTTTCTTATGATTACTACTTGAAGTAAGTTACTCTTAAAATCTCTCACTTACACCTCTTAAATATACTTTCTCCTACATCCCTCCATGACTATAGTCATTACTTAAATATTATTGTAGTTTTGGAGTTCATACTTTTAATATAATACTAGTTTTGACACACGTGAAATCAAATCATGTATCACACTATTTTGAAAAACAAAATATGAGTATTGCTAAATAAAAAATTAGTAAGGCTTAAATTCTCTTAGTTACACCTCTTAAATAAACTTTATACTCTCTTCTCCATAGTTCATTACATTGTTATTATTGTTTTGTAGGTGTTTTACTATTAAATAATATAATATAAATAAATATTGATATAAAATACAGAAGCTATACTAAATTGGATGTTTTAGCTGGAGTATTACATTAACATAACATTCCTATTATCGAGTGTTCTAATTTTATTGATCATTGAGATTGTCAATGTTTGTAAGTAATACTTGAGATTTTAAGAAGAGAAGTGTAGAAACAATAATACACCGTAGTCAAACATTTTGAGAAACCCCTCCATTTATAGTTAAAAATGTGTAGTATTAATAAGCATAGTGTTTCTTATCAAAGAAATATTGAAGATAAACTAAATTGAGTGTTTTAAAAATAATAACAATAATAATAATAATAATAATTATAATTATTATTATTATTATATTATTATTATTATTATTATTATTATTATTATTATTATTATTATTATTATTATTATTATTATAATAATAATAATTTTTTAAAATGTAGTTTAAAAATATGATTATGCCTCTCTTGTACAGCCAACAAAGGTTAGTGTACCAAAACAACTTGTGGTGCTTATAAAAAAATCACAACCCTTCAGAAAAGACACAACCCCTAGAAAGGTCAAAACTCATTGAAAAATTCCCAACCCTACGGAGTTGCAACCTTTTGGAAAAATCACAAATTTTCGAAAACTTCGAAACCCTATAAAAAAAAACCATAACCCTTCAAAAAGGTCACAACTCATCCGAAAAGATATAACTCTTTGAAAATGTCACTACACTTCAATGTGAAAACTTGTCTGCCTTTAATATACTATAATATTATACACATAAATAAATCTAATACAATATAAAATATGAAAGATATACTATATTTGGTGTTTTAAGCTGGGGGTGTTAAAATAATTTAACATTTAGTTTATTAGTTTATTCTTTTTAAGTAGTATAGAAAAAAAAGAGATAGGTATAGATTGGTGTAGTTTTAATTTGCTATGAAAGTTTTAAAAAATTAAAGAAAACTTTAATTTAAGGATCATTTGTAGAATATATATAAATGTCTTTTAACTTTGTAGTCTTAAAGATGTGTCCTCATCCACAAGAAAAAAGAACATTCTCTATTAAACTGAATAACAATAAAAGTACAACAAATAAATTCAAAAAGAAAGAGTACTCAATAAATGTAGTTTGGATTATTCAATCAAGTTTCTAATCAAATACTTCTTATCCATGAGTTTGAGACTTTTCAGGTTCTGAACATGAAGTTGTAACTTGTGCAATTGAAAATCATGAAATTTCTTGTAAATTAGGAGTTGCTGCAAAAGTATAATTTAGGACTATGAAATGTCACAATACCCTCCTCGTTTGAAGTTGAGTTATTTCACTCTACTTGTTGCATCAATTTATATTTATATATCTATTTTACCCACAAAGAAATATTGTAATAAACAGTACAACAACTAAACTGAAAATAAAAGACTACTTATTAAATATAGTTTGGATTCTTAATTTTTTTTTGATCAAATAACTTTTCTACATTAGTTTGAGACTTTCAAATTATGAATACGAAGTTGTAGATTTTACAACCGAAAATCATTAAACTTCTTGTCAAGAAAGAGTTGCTGCAAAAGTACATTCATGGCTATGAAATTGAGTGCATATTAATCATGATGATACTCTTCTAAGTTTGAAGTTGGATTATTTCATTCTCCTTGTTGTATCAATTTTTATTGATCTATTTAATTTTCCCACAAAAAAATATTGTAATTACATAATAGAACAACTCTAACAATCTTCCTTGTTATAAGTAGAAGAATAGAAAACTAACAAATTCTTAGGGTAAAAATGTGAGAAACACCCTCTATTTATAGACAACAAAGATTTGTAAGAAAAGATGTTTATCGTGTATTCTCACGTAAGTCACAAACATCCAAAAAAAATCACAACTTACTAGAAATATCATAACTTATCGAAAAAGTCACAACTCTATAAAACAAAAAGTCACAACCTCTGTAAAGTCACTACCCATCAATGTGAAAAGGTGTCTGCTTTTAATATAATATAGTGTATATAAATATAACATTAAATATAATATATAATAAATTAGGTGTTTTCAGTTGGGGGTACTATAGTAATTTAACATTCATGTTAGTGAAGTAATGCTTTTAAGGTAGTATGAATAGATAGATCGATAGATAATATAATATAAATAAACTAGGTAAATGACCCGTGCTTCGCGGTGGTGAACTACCTTATGCTAATAGTATTCAATAATATGTTTTGTTTTATACCAAAATTAAGAGTACGAACACAATTTTCTGAAGTTTCCCAATTGAAATACGGGAATCCGAATTCACATAAATGGGACTTAACACTTTGGAAAGATAATCATCTACAATATAGGCTAGTATCCCACTTGTTCGTCTCTGCCAAAAAAATGAACATGATCAAATTTGAATGAGTTTTTACTAATTCTGGCTAAATTGTGTGCCTACAATTATCTCAAAGATTATAAAGAGAAATTATCAATATGCTTAGTATATTAAATCTTGAAGGTTAAACTACTTAAGGTCTTTGAATGATGTTGGATGCATATTGTGTTATATGTTGGCATGCTATATTTCCTTCATTTTGAAAGCTGCCATGAGCAGTGAAGAATTTTTAGTTTCCAAATAAATGTTGGACAACTACTGCTGCATTATTTTTGTAATTTCCTTAGGAAGTTCCCAATAGATTGAGTCATTTTCATTTTTTTTTGTTTGTTTGAATGAAAAAAATGTTATTGCTATCTCAAAAACAATGTAGTAATGTGCTAAGAACAAACTTGTATTTAATTTTTTAGCAGATAACTGCAACTTGAGAGAACCGCAATAGGACATTAAGATATCCTATGTATCTCTTTTGCAACATTGGTAGAGAGGAAATTAGATTCATATCTGCCTATCGACCTGATTCCCCCAGAAAGAAAAAATTGTAATCTTAAAGTTACCATTTTCGTTGAATTAGTTATTCCTTAGGATTTCCATCTAAATCCAATTCAGGCCAATTAAAAGACAATCTTGTCATCACAGGAAACCTGTACACCAGTAAATTGTGCAGAGTTTTTGAAACCTGAAAAATTAACCTGTTCAAGGAGCTATTACCATCATATATTCTTTTCTTTTGCCTCTTCCATAGCTCCAGATAACTACACGGGGCAATGCTTGATATAATTGCTTCAGATCAACATTTATAGAGTGTTTCCACTATCTTGGAAATAGCTACTGTAAGCTAACACCATGTGTAGAACCTCCCCCAAAAGAAAAGTACTCCCATACCTTATCAGCATATTGACTTTTTAGAAAAAGATATTGCATGTTTCCACTGTTACTTGATTACAACACCAAAACCTTGAGGGCATTGTATATCCAAGTCTCGTAAGAATTTTGTCCAACGAAAGAAAGTTTGCAACGCCACACTCTCCATGAGAAGAAAGATATCTTGATTGGAAACCACAACATTATAATCAATTGAATGTCGACAAGAGACGCATTAACCAAAATACAATAATTTTATTGCGATAACGAACCTAAATTTAATCAGACTTCAAATTTGGAGAAAATTTGACAGCGCACATATTAGTGCTTCTACAATATTTATACAAAGAGATTAAACTTTATACATCAGTATATACCTTTTTATACATAATTATATACCTTTTTCCCTCAAAAGATGAACAATTAAGACAACAATTTTCTTGACGAACCCAACTTCTTCATACACACAGACACATACACACAAAAATGAGAAAAAAAAGATGCCAAAATAAACAAAATATATGAAAATGAGGATAAAATGTCGAATAAATTTAATTATGAATTGTTCATGAGTCGTCAAATTGGACTAATCTAGGGCCTTATTTTAATGCAAATAGTGTCCTCAATTGTGTATTTTATCTCGATATCTGATAAAACTTCTAAGTTTCAGGTAATTGAGGATTTGGTAGGAGCATGGACACTTAGGCACAGAGTTGAAGATTCAAAGTGTGTATCTCCAAGCACACTTGGCGATACGCCATATAGAAAAACTATGTCTTCCTTTACAGGAAGTGAGCTATGAATGAAGTGGGTCAAAAGGTGACGAAAAGAAGCAGTCCGCGTTACCGAATAGTTACGTGAAGTTCTTCCCAACATTACAGCATGCATGGATATAAAGGCAAGGTACAAACGACGATGAATCATAGAAAGGGTGGATCGATGTATAACTCGGAGATTCACGACTATAAACGCTGAATGGATTCTCTAGCACTAAGGTTGTAGCCTATAAATACTAAAATCTTAATTATTTTTAGAAGTCGGAAAAGCCGGAACATTAATATAATTTTTCATTTTTTAGAACTCTAGTTTTATATTTTTCTCTCAAGTATTGAGAGAGTTTTGAGGAAGCTTGAAGAAAGAAGTTCTTCTTCCAATCTTGGAAGTGCGTCTGCTCTATTTACCTTCCGTTGATATTTTTAAGGTTTAATATCTTATACACACTAGATTCATTTATTATTTTAAGTATATTTGATTATTGCTTGGTGTGTGGCTAAAAGACCCCATTCTTGGGGTGTTACTTAGCAAATATGTGTTGATACTATTGTTGGGTCTTGCTTGCTGATAGGATTAAATGCAATTTAATGGTGATTTCACCTAGTGGTTATGATTTAATTTAATAGGTTTATAGTTGAAAAAACAAATCCACCTATGTGAATTTATATTGCCCTAGAGGGAGGTCATGAAACCAAGACCACTATACTGATGTCCTAAGGAGTGGGTCGACAAAAGGTTCAGCCCGAGAGGGTGAGCCCTAGTCCTATATCAAAGATGCCTATATCGAAAATTAGGGTGTGGGTAAGGCATTGGCTGGTTAGTTTAGACGAGTGAGTGTCCGAGAGGAAGCCGTTTGATATGGGGTAAGTTACCGGAGAGAGAACTTACTTTCACATAAAGCTTAACCTATTCACCATTATCTTGTGAATTTTTATGTCAAAAGTATGTACCTATTATATTGTGTAAACGTAGATTGCAGTTAGACCCCAAGAACTCTCTCCCGTACTTGTTTTTCCTTTATTTTTGTTATTTTACTACTTGTGACAAAACTCCTTTTTGATATTTGACACTTTGGTGTCACAAATTAAGTTTCTTTTTTCTTAATACATCAAACGGTAAATTCCCATCGACCCTTATTTGCCCTCATGGGGATGAGGGTTCCTTAATGTCATATATGCATTCAGGGGAGGTCATGAGATAGATATGACGATTGCAACTAATATTGCTTCTGAGGCCATGGAAGCTCAAAATAGTGGTGGAACTCAGAGTAGCAGCATCGCAGGCGTAGTTGTCTTATTTTTTTATGACACTTCAGGTTCTCATACCCCGATAGATGAAGAAGCTGCATAAATAGGATCTCCTTTTCACTTGTTCCTTTTTGTTTATCTTTCTTAATATCTTGGATATTTTGATTATTCTAATTTGAGGACAAATAGTTTTAATTCTTGTAGGGTGAGGTTCACTTGGCTTATGTTTTGTTGTGGTGAATATTCCTGTGTTTTGATATATGTTTGGGTTTTGTGTTTAAATTTTGTTTTCTAAAATTGCTTTCACAAATATTTATGGATCTCTTTTGGTTCCTAATTTCATAATAATTTTACCCTTCCGAAAAAATTTCACTTTTGAAAATATCGCCATCTCTTGTGCTGAAAGTGACTATTATTGTACAAATTTGAGTCTCAATTTCAATAAATACCAATGACTTTAAAAGTGTTATCATTCGAATAAACACAAATGTGCGACTACAACGAGAATGAATGAAGTTACATATTTAATATATGAACTCTTTGCATTTTGTTGTGATAAGTCAATTATTGAATTGCTTCTTTACAAGGATCATTGCGCACTAGCGAAAGTGCATTGTCTTATTTGATTTAAGTGACAGTTCGTTTTGTGATGAGCCTACCTTGATTCTTGAATCAATAAAACTAGAATTTACTTGATTAGTCTAAATGTTTAGAAAGGTATCATCTTGACATGATCTTAGACCTACTTGTGAGTGTGTGAAACTCTTTTGAACAACCTTTGAGCGTTCCCTCTTCCTTGAAAAAACCTTGATGAAACCTTAAGCTATCGTTATGCAATACCTATAACCCTTTTAGAGATGTGATATAAGTAAATAGACAACATACACCAAAAAACTAAGTAGGGGGTGTTGTGAGAAGGGAAAGAAGAAGTCAAGAAATCTCGCAAACCCATGGTATTGCATAGAAATGGAAGCCTTCCATACAAAAAAAAAAGGAGAAAGAAATAGAAAGAGAATAAAAATAGTGAAATAAAAGCTTGAAATATAAAGAAATCGGGTTTTAAAGAAATCCATGAAGGGAAATAAATGATGACCTAGAAGCACTTGATTAAGGATTCAGAAAGCAAGATAGGGGATAGCTTAAGGAAATGACATCTCATTGAAAAAAAGTCATTAAATTCAAATGAAAATACATTTACCCTCATCTCCATTACAATTCTTAGAAATACTTTTTTGATATTGACTAAATAGAACAAAAGCTCAATTAGAAAAAAAAGACAAACCTATGGGTGAAAACATGTATTGTGTTCCTCTTAGTGAGTGTGAGCGTTGCATCAGATTCTTGATCCTAAGTTGATAAATCTATGTGTGGTGAAAATTGAATCATTCTTTGTGTGAGGGCATGTAGATACTTTTGTTGAGCTCGGACTTGCATTAGTATCAAGTATTGTTAGCTCAAGAATCTCTAGTAATGGTGTGTCACAACTTGAATCTTTGATTATACAATAGACCTATGCATGAGTGATTTGATTCTTGTTGTGTGCATTCATGATTGAGTCTTGAGTATAACAATGTGAGACATCCTATTTGAACGGGTAAACTTAAGTTTTACTTCATGACAAGCAAAAGTTTCAGTTTGGGTTGTTGATGAGTCATCATATTAGACTCATCTAGGACATTATTTTAATGCAAATAGTGTCCTCAATTGTGTATTTTATCTCTATATATGATAAAAACATCTAAGTTTCAAGTATTTGAGGATTTGGTAGGAGCATGGACACTTAGGTGCAAAACGGAAGAAAAGAGCTGAAGATGCAAAGTGAGCATAGCCTAGAAGCAGAATTCCACATTTTGTTACATCAAATAAACCCTGAAGGAAGTGGATCAAAAGGCAATCATGGAAATGGTTTTTAGTGTGTGAAACATAAGACACTTAATATTTATTTTTAGAAACTTTATTCTTTTTTTTTCTCTCAACTTTGAAGAGGGTTTTGAGGAAGCTTGAAGAATGAAGTTCTTCATCAATCATGGAAATGGGTCTTCTCCATATACCTTCCTTTGCCATTTTTAAGGTTTAATCTCTTATACCCATTTGATTCCTTTATCATTTTAAGATTATTTGATTATTTCTTGATCTGTGGCTAAAAACCTCATTTTTGAGGTGTAATTACCAAATATATGTTTATATTATTGTTAGGTCTTGCTTGTTGATTGAATTAAATGCATCGTAATGGTGATTTCACCTAATGATTGTTGTTTATTTTTATGAGTTTGTAGTTGCAAATATAAAACCATACATGTGTGTTTTCGCTTGCCCAAGAGAAAACCAAGACCACTAGACTGATGGCCTAATGAGTAGGTCGACATGAAGTTTAGCCCCTGAGGGTGAGAGCTAGTCCTATAACCAAGTACCTTCTATGGAAAGGTTAGGTTGTGGGTAAGGCGTAGGGTGGTTAGTTTAGGCGAGTGGGTGTCCGAGAGGAGTACATTTGATATGCGGTAAGTTGCCCGTGAGGGACTTACTTTCACCTACAACTTAGCCTAGATATTATTTTCTTGAGAATTTTACTATCAAAAGCATGTACCCATTAGTTTGTTTCAACATATATTGCGGTCATGCCCCAATAACTCTCTCACATACCTGTTTTCCCCTTGAGTTTTGCTATTTTACTACTTGTGACACAACCCCTACTTGATATTTGTCATTTTGGTGTTACAAATTAAATTTGAATTTTGTTTTAATACTCAAAAATTTCTTGATCTATCACTATTTAGGACGAAATTCTAAGTAGATACTACTTTCACTATCACTTCCTTGGGACACGACCCTAACCCTTGGTTTGGTTATTTTACTAGCTTCGATTCGTAGACACTCAAATTGTAGGTTAATGTCGTTGTTGATCACGAATTAAAAGATACACATATTGAAGAATCACGGATACACCTATGCCGGGTGAAATATCATTAAGGAAATTTTTTTTTCAACACGCCTCAAGTTATGTGAAGTTCCTAGAAGAGTTATTGCTGAAGTACAAGCTTTGGTGAATTCGGTACAGTGTTCGTCAAGAAGGTATTTTTTCGTATGATTTACGACAATGATGAGGATAGTTCTGACTTCATTCTTATGGAAAATCAGTTACAATAATTTAACCATCTATTGAAAATATTTTCCTTTAATAAAAGATAAAGGTATGTAATCTGGTTTTTGTATTGCTCATCATGGCGATCTACTTTCTCTTAAGATAATTGACAAATCATTAAATGATAATTAATCAAATTGGTCCTTATTTAAAGTAGTGTATTACTGTTAACTAATTTGAGGCATATCCTCTTGTCAGTTCAAACTGAAAAGAGAAAGAGATTAGCCTAACATCTAGATTGGAACCATTTTTTTTGAGTTTTACAGTATTGAGATTTTGTGATAACCAACTGGTGTTGGATTACTAGAGATACTTGACAAATAAATATTTAGAAAGAACAAGAAAATATTTTACTAGACTTGAGACTTGATAGCATCTTATTTAATTGAATATTTTTATTGGTTTCTTTTATTTAATTGGATGACTTTGCTTAATTTTTTATTATCAATAATAATGTAGAACATTATGTGAGGAAAAGTATAAAAGCTTATGAAGGTATGTAATGATAATGTGCGTATAGATTTTAAATGGTTATTATTTGTGTGAGGTTACATCAATCAACATGATCGTTATATGAAGAAGATGGAGAAATGATAATCCCGTTAAGTAAATATAAATGTGACCAAGTGGATGATGTAAATTATTGTGGTCATTTCTCAACTGAATTTTATGGATAATATGTAAAAGTGAATGATTGGGTATTAGATAATTTTGGTGCTACTAAGCAATTTTGCGCCAAGTAACGTTATTATATGTTCTAGAGAAAAAATTGAAAATGAAGAATGATTTTATATATGTTAGTAATTCTTGAATTACTTAAGTTCGAAGAATGAAAAAGCTCTTCTTATTATACTCACATTTGAAAGTATTGACGTGATTTGAAATGATTAATGATTTTAATATTTGTGCTAGATTTATGCTTATAAATTTATGAGAAAAAAATTGAATAAAGGTTTTATTTGATTTTGATAATGTGTTTACAAATTTTGATAAGACAATGAGTTTTGATTGATTGAGATAATTCTTGATGTGTTTGACTTTAATTTAATTTTAGTATATCGATGTATAGATTTGTATGTTACATACTAATTTGAAAACTTTATTGATATTGAAAAAGTTAATCCTTTATTATGAAATATTTAAAAGTATACGGATATCTTCTCAAGGTTTTGTTAGATGATCCTAAGAAAAGAAAAATAAAATCTAAATTTTAATTGTATGTTAATAAATGTTGTTTATACATATTTGTAGTAATCAATTATTATTCTATTGAATGATAATATATTTTGCGTTATTGTTGTTTGAAAAAATATTGCTTCTTGAGGTATCATTTTTTCAAGTAGTCATTGATGATATATTAGAAGTACAAAAAGATAAATTGAACAGTTTGTAGTACTAGAGTACAATATATGGTGCAAAGGGAATTTCAAAATTCATGAGTGGATATGTGTTTGCCCTTGGAGGAGGTGTCATAACATGAAAATTAGTCGAGTTAGTATTTCAATTCGAACAAAATAAACGTATTTTGTGTTTAAAAATATTTTGTGATTGCAAAGCTAAAATAGCTATAATGAAAAATGATACTTTCGTTGGCAATTTGACACGTAATGATATAAAACAACTTTTATGAGAATAAGTTAATTATGTAATTAAATATAACATCCCATGACTAGAAACAACTAGAAAGGAATTTAAAAATCAGGAAATAGTTATTATGGAAAGTTTATGGAAATCTGGAAATTTTAGGTAAGTTAATGTGACTCCCGTAGACTACACCTTGGACATGCCCGACTTCCAATGACCATTGCTGGAGTTGAGTGAATCCTTGTCCGTGCTTACTTAACTCAGCGGAAGACTTAGCTCAATACAACAATTTATAAGAAACATTCTGAAGAAAAATACATAATGATATTAGTTTGGCAAAAATTACACTCAAGTCTCAAAATAAAACATCTGTAAAATAAAGAGAGATCAAAAAGTGAATTATCTAACTGTCTATGAAGCTTCTACTACACTAGATGGATGTTGGGACAGACCTCACAATATCCTATAGATGAATTACTAGAAAACTCATAAAAGTCTCGTCCTCCGGAATGCAAGGAGGCTCACCACTGACTCCGAGTGCTCAACTACATCAACGAGGCGCTGGATGTTGATCCTGGTTACCTGCGTCTGCATCATCAAATGATACAGATCAACTGGCATCAATACATTTAATGTACAAGTATGCTAATTGGAAAACTAAGCAACAACTTAAAGTTTTAGAGGATTAAGAAGATTTTACCATGGCTCTCCTCAACTCATGAAATACTAACTAAATATAAAGCAGTAAGGACACATGCAATATATATATATATATATATATATATATTAAAAACTTGTAAAAACAGAGTAAAAATATTAGTTCATTAAATATAATGCAATAACAAACTCAATTTTACTAATAATGAAAGGAATATATTTTACGTGAGAGATTATCTAACCGACAATCATAACTATGAGCCTAAGCGATGGTACAACGTCTTACCTCACTTTGCAAGAGGACCGCCCTATACCCTGCTGTCCGTATTGAACCTAAACTACTAAGTGGATCCACAAGTCTATTCAAAAAATCACTAACGAATCATCTAAAAAGTATGATCGTTTATGTATCTATATTGGCTACATGGTTTATGAAGACATGAGTTGATATTAACTCGCGTCCCCATATCGATGCTCAACACTACTCTCAAAATACTTAGCTCAAATATTTTCAAAACAACTTCTTCTCTGGTTTTAGGTAATTTCTCAAACTTAGCTTTAAATCACTGTTGGAAATCATAGTTCCCCTTTGCTAAAACTAGCCAAAGGCTCTGTGGAAGTCTAGCTTCCTTTCTTTCTCATGATATGAAAACATTTGTAATTCTTAGGATCTACTTAGTTCCCTTATAGCTTTTGAGAAATGAACTCACTCTTTGCTCTTTGATTTACTTGAACTTAAATCTTAGGGAATACTAGTTCCCTTGTATCTTTTGAGATTGAAACTCAACTCCTTACTCAATGCTCAAGTTGTAGCTTGAGCCTTAAAACAAATTAGAAATGTTTGTTTAATATTCTTGAAAACTTAAAGAACTCATCATGACTTACTTTTTAACTTTTAAACTTGACTATTAATTTTTTGACTTTGATTTCAAGTTTCCTTGAATTGGATTATGGATTCAAGGACCATGATCTCATGTTTATGGATAAGTTTCTATGTACATTAGTGTGTTGAAATCAACCAGGAGATATCGGTACATCACTTAAGAACTAGTACGGATAGATAGGGGAAAAGGACATCTCTAGGTGACCTTAGCGCTCAAAGAGGTGTGTGGGCGCCAAAACCTGATGGATGGACACTTTCCTAAGAGGCTCTGGCTGGCGTGGCGCCCCAGGCTCTTTCAAAGAGAGCTTACTCTAAGGGGCTTTGGCAGGTGCGGCGCACCAGGATTTGTCAGACGGAATTTCCAACATGTTTTCTCTGATTTTCTATTCTAAACCTTCTAAACTTGCATGGATCTCACCCCAAATAGTTAGAATAACTAAACTTCTAAATACCCAATAATTTAGAGTCGTAAAACAGCCTGGAAACAAGATTCAAACAACCAAAGGTATACTACAACTTAACCACAAAAATTCAACATTTTTTTTCAAGAACTTTAATGTTCATCCTTCAATCTACTCTACAATTGAACATATTTTTGTGTGGGTGGAAGAATCCAACACAGAAAAATCTCACATACCTTATAGGGATCACCCTCGACGAATTCCACATGAAGATTTTTGTGTTCTTGATGAATTATTCGCCATTTATCCTTTCTCCTTCTTCTCTTCTCTTTTTCCCCAAGCCCTAATCATATTCAACTTTTCTAAAACTGACATTCGGCTTAGTTTTACCCCTAATGAACCCTTAAAACAAATTAGGAAATAGTAAGGTAAAATAGACAATTTTACCTTTACTAAAGTCCGGATTGGAATTTTCTCAGTCCAACAACCAACTTTCATAGACATATATCCCTCATACAATATCGAAAATGCATAATGGTCTTTCCCACCATATAAAGAACTGATTCTAACTAATCCTGAGCTAGAAGTTATGGTCGTCTGAAAATGACGAAAAACACACTTTTGCACATTGGAATTTTTTTAGATTTTTCCTATTCTTTCAAAAATAAATATTCTTAGTTTCTTTGTTAAATCCTAGATATATCTCTCTACGAGATGATACAATATATCCCCCTTGGGAATATTCGTCCTCTAAGAACTCTTTCAATAAGCTTAGGATAGTAACATCATTTCAGCACTCAACAAACGAAAGCAAGTAATAACATGCTTACATATAGTATTATAAACTGATAAGAACATAATTTAGTATCTTTATCTGCATTCTCTCCGGATTCAAAGAGATGTGGATATATCTTCTTCATATCCTCCTTAGCTTCCCAAGTTGCTTTTTCAACAAATTGATTTCTCCAAAAGACTTTGATTGATGAAACTTCATTTGTTCTCAACTTGCGAAGTTGATCATCAAATATTTGAACCAGCATCTCTTCATAGGATAAGCTATCCTGAATGCCAACATTCATAGTTGG
Organism: Solanum peruvianum; assembly: GCA_027705065.1. Lineage (NCBI taxonomy): Eukaryota > Viridiplantae > Streptophyta > Magnoliopsida > Solanales > Solanaceae > Solanum > Solanum peruvianum. The sequence goes on from JAKWJD010001760.1 coordinate 13,810,232, forward strand.
TACAATTAGTGAAGGGTGACCCATGCACTTCTTCACCATGGATACATGAAATACCTGATGAACCGGTGCTAATTCTGATGGTAGATACAACTCTTAAGCTACATTTCACACTCTCTTGGATATTCTATAATGTCCAATATACCGGGTACTAATTTTACCTTTCTTACCAAACCTCATAACCCCCTTCATAAGTGAAATCTTAAGATATACACATTCTTCCACCTCAATATCTAACGGCCTTCTCCTAACATCTGTGTAGGACTTTTGGAGACTTTGTGTTGTCTTCAACCTCTCTAGAATCACTTTCACTTTATCCATAGGAAGGTGAAATAAAATTTGTCCTATTAGCCCTTCTTCACCAAATTCAAACCATCCAATAGGAGATCTGCATCTTCTCACTTATAGAGCCTCATATGGAGCCACTTGGATGCGCAAATGGTAACTGTTGTTGTAAGCAAACTCAATGAAAGATATGTAGTCATCTTTATTCCCTTTGAATTGGATCAGACAATATCTTAACATATCTTCTAAGGTCTGTATAGTAAGCTCTGCTTGTCCATCTGTTTGAGGATGGAAAGCAGTGCTTAAGTTAACCTTTGAACCCAAACATTTCTGGAAAGATTCCCTAATTGTGCAGTAAATTGTGCACCTCAAACTGAAATAATGGAAATCGGAACTCCATGAAGTCTCACCACCTCTTGAATGTAAAACATAGCATAATCCTTGTCCAAATAGGTAGTCTTTACCAGCATGAAAATCGACAATCTCAAAAATAAAATCAGGTTGCCTGCTAGATATTTGCTAGCCTGTGATTAAGTCCATATTAATAATCTCCCATTTTCATTCCAGAAGTTTTATAGTTTGAACCAATTTTGTGTGCATTTAGTGTTTTACTTTTAGTTGCTCGCAATTAGGGCACTTGGCAATAAACTCAACAATATATTTCTTAATGTTCTTCCTCCAATATACCTCTCTCAAATCGCATTACATCTTGGTGCAACCCAAATGAATGGAATACCTGGAGCTATGAGCCTCCTCTAGGATCATCTCTTGCAGTCCATCCACCCAAGGTGCACACCACCTACCTTGATATATTAGCATACCATCTCCCCCTTGTTCAAAATCTTATACTCTTTGCTTATGAAAATTTGCCTTCAAGACAAGAAAAATGAGATCTTGATCTTGTTTCTCTTTCACCTCGGACACTAGTGATGATTCAGCCTCATTAGTCACCACTTTCCCTCCTTATGTGAATCCATAAGTCTGACTCCCAAGCATGAAGGTCTATCCACATCTTTAGTTAACTCCCCCTTTACTTCCTCAAAATGGGAAATATTGCCGATGGATAACCAGCTTAAGGCATCAGCAACCACATTAGCCTAACCAGGGTGGTAAAGAATACTCATGTCATAATCCTTGAGTAGCTCTAGCCACCTCCATTATCTGAGATTGAGTTTCTTCTAGTGAACACATATCTTAGGCTATTGTGATAATTGAATATGTCAACATGAACACCATACAAGTAGTCAGGCCATATATTCAAAGCAATAACTATTGCAGCCAATTATAACATGAGTCAGATAATTATTCTCATTAACCTTTCAACTATCCGGAGGCATAAGATATAACCTTTCCATCTGCATTAACACACAACCCAAACCAACTGTCGATGCATCACAGTACACCACAAAACCTTGAGTACCCTATGGTAAGGTCAAAACCAAAGTGGTAGTTAATCTCTTTTTCAATTCCAGAAAGCTTTTCTCACAAGCTTCAGACCGTTGAAACTTGACTATCTTCTGATTTAGCATGGTCACATGAGACGAGATAGATGAACCCCTTCGAAAAATCCCCTATAATAGCCATCCAAACCCAAGAAACACCTTATATCTGCTGGAGATGTGGGTCTAGGCCAACACTAAGCTGCTTCTATCTTTTGGGTATCACACTTGGAGAACTTGGCATAGAGTTCCTTATCTTTCAAAGTTTGCAAAACTATCCTGAGGTGACTAGAATGATCTTCTTCATTCCTTGAATATATCAGTTTGTCATCAATTAGGACAATGACAATTAAATCTTAATACGGTTTGAAAACTTTGTTCATAAGATCTATCAAAGTTGCAGGCACATTGGTCAAATCAAAGGACATACCTAAAAATACAAAATGCCTCTCCCGTTGGTTGGTTTGAAGTAGGTGAAGCAACTTTAATAGGGCCAGATTGAGTCCTTTATGCTGTGGAGAAAGTTCAACTCATAAGAGATAAACTTAGACAACCCAAAGTCGTCAGAAATCTTATGCAGATGAAAGAAGAAGAGAATTAGAGTTCCAATTGGACGATTGGGTTTCCCTGAAAGTTTCACCTATGAAAGGGGTGATGAGATTTGGCAAGAAAGGGAAGCTCAGTCCTCGATATGTAGGACCTTACAAGATGTTGAAAAGGGTTGGAAAGGTGGCATATGAGTTAAAGTTTCCAATAGAATGAGAAGCAGTGCATCCGGTCTTCCACATCTCACTCTAGAAGAAGTGTGTGGGTGATCCAGCATCTGTACTTCCATTAGAGAGTGTGGCGGTGAAACATAGTATTTCTTATGAGGATGTACCAGTTGAGATTCTTTACCATCAGTTAGAAGGTTGAGAAATAATGAAGTAGCTTCATTCAAGGTTTTATGGAGGAGTCAGTCCGTAGAAGGAGCTACTTGGGAAGCTAATGCTGTCATGAAAGCCAAGTATCCTCACCTCTTTCCTTCCGATTCAACTCCATCTTGAGTTAATAGTTCATCTTCAGTTTTCCAGTATTTCATGCATGAATTCAGTCATAGAATCAAGTTCACTCATTTTGTACTTGCATTTTCAGCGTATTTGCATGCTATCGGAACTTAATTTAGTCAGAAAGTCAGTTCTCAGTGTTTAGTAGTAGGGTTGCATCTCTCTCCCTCTATTCCAGCTAGTTTAGTATTCATTCAAGGATGAATGTTCCCAAGGGGGAGGTAATGTAACACCCCATATCAAAAACAGACAAAAAACCATTTTTTAGAAAATTTACAGGTGTAACAGACAGTTTCCATCGATTGGGTCAACAATCGACCCAAAATCTCGATCCAGAAAAATTTCACTAAGTGTCGAACGACGGACGAACTTACGGTTTGTAGGTTATACTACGGTCCATGGTATGCTATCGTTGATCAAAACCCCACTCACTCACTCTCTGACAAGAACCACGATTGACTAACACGGTCCGTAGGTGGACCTACGTACCATAGGTCTAATCGTGGGTGGAAGTTAGCAGACAGTTAGGGGGGGGGAATGCAGTTGGGTTAACTTCAAATTATCATAACTCTTAGCACAAAATTAATTAGGTATCTCATTACCTACCAAATTATAGATAATTGAATTACCTTTCTATAGCCACAGACCTTGTAAAAATCATACCTCTGAGTAAAAAGTTATGCACATTTTAAAAAAGTTTATCGAACAGGCCCAACCTACGGAAAAAACGACGAACCATCGATGGAACGACGGACCGTCTATCATGGTTAACATTTGGTACGTCAACAATTAACCCAGGGGGCTTTTGGTCTTTTCTCACTTTGTTTAATCCCTGATATACATTATTTTAACCCTAAATCATCAGACTTTTGTCAGTTTAAGCCTAGAAACATAACCAAAACTTACCCTAAGTCAAATGATTAATCAAAACTTAGAAATTTAGAAGGAGAAAACGGTTAAGATCCCTAGTTTAAGAACACAACAAGGTTCCAGTAGTTCCAGCCCCAAAATCTAAGTGTTTCTCTGTGAATTTCATCATCAGGTATGTGGTATTTCACTAGTGAGTTCCTTTTACCTATTAGGTCCCTAGTTTTCAGTCTGTTCTTGATGCTATATTAATGATTAAACCTAGGGTTTCTAGAACTTTTATAGAACTTCATGAATTTATTAGTTATATTTTCCAAATCAGATTATCATGTTATTACTCAGATTATTGCATGAATTTTAGAACCTGGCTTGGTATTTCTTTAGTTTTTTAATTACATATGCTAGGTCAGATATTTTAGCTATTCAGTTATACATGCCTCAGTTTTTAATGCATCATTATCAGATTAAATGTTGCATTCTCAGTTTGCATGTTCAGTTTTGAGATATTCAATATTTTATAGAAAATTTAGACATAATCAGTTAACTATATAAATCCATGGGAGTAGCATAATACCGAGTTGGACTAGGGTTCAACGTACTCAATTAGTCCCAGAACTACTAGCCAAGTAAGTTCTAAGTCCTCTATGTGGGCAATCAATTTAGTGATAATGCCATCTTTCCTTTATTCCTTTTGCAGGGTATATTGGGTCCTCTCGATGGGGCGTATACATCGGACTCCACATTTAGCTCATGTGGTTTTATTATTGGTTATTAGTAGATTCCACAGTTCAGTCACACTCTCTTGCATTGACCATTTATCAGTATACTCAGTATTCAGTTTCAGCATGTTATAAATTTGTCATTGCATTTATCTAGCTCAAAATTCTCTATATCATGTTCATATATATTATACTTGCTTTTGTGCTTGTTCAATTATGTTTTATTTCAGCTTTATTCTATCCTACATGCTCAGTACCTTTCAAGTACTGACGCATACGTGTGCTACATCTTCTCGTGATGTAGGTTCAGGTTCTCAGCACCCAGATCATGCGTAGATCGATTTTCGATCTTCATTTAAGCAGATTCTGTGGTGATCCCTCATTTTCCAAGGACAATAGTCATAAGTTCCTTTTCAGTAGTTAGTCTTTTAGTTTAAGTTTCTGCTAGATTTAGCTGAGGCTTGTCCCAGTATTTCTAGTGTAGTTTAGAGGCTATTTTCAGACATAGTTAGTTTCAGCTTAGTAGTTAGTTAATATTTGATTTGTATTAAACTCATCAGTTTTCATATATCTCAGATTTAGCATATAGGTATTTCCCAATCTTTTCATTTTAAGTATGATTTAGCTTCCATAACAGTTTATTATCTTTAGTGTGTTCATGAGCATGCCAGTAGGGTTAGCTTGGGATCAATTGTGGTCCTAGGTTCCGTGTCCGCATCTCGGGGGTAGCTCAGGGCGTGACATATATCTTATTCTAAAAGTTCTCTCAGGAATGTCACATTCTCTAATTTTGAACTGATTATAGCCTGATCTAAGATAAATTTTTGAGAAGCAAGGAGCACCCTGAAGCTGGTCGAAAATATCATCTAACCTCGTAAGAGGATATTTATTCTTGTCACCGTATTAAATTGGTGGTACTCTATACACATTCAAATGATATCATCTTATTTCCTTATAAACAAGACCGGAGCACCACAAGGTGAGACACTTGGTCAAATGAGGCCTTTACCTAACAAATCTATCAATTTTTCTTTCAGCTCTTTTAATTTTCCTGGTGCCATCAGGTATGGAGGAATAGAGATAGGACGTTTATCTTGAATGATGTCTATGTCGAAGTCTATCTCTCTTTTACAAGGGACTCTGCGTATATCATCAAGTAAGACTTATGGAAACTCTTTCACTATAGAATCTGACTGAAGTTAAGGTACCTCAACACTTGAGTCATTAACATGGACTAAGTGATAGATACACCCCTTTGAAACTAACTTTATCGCCTTAAGGTACGAATGAAACGACAGTTAGACACTGCTGAACTACTAGTCCACTCTATGACGGGCTCATTAGTAATTTGGAATTTGACAACTCGAGTTCTACAATATATTGATGTGTAAGAGGCATGAAATTAGTTCATGCCCAAAATGACATCAAATCTACCATGTCTAACTCTACTAGATTTGTCATGGTCTTCTTGTGATTGATGTAAACATGACAATCACAATAGACTCTTTCTGCAAGATTTAACTCCTCAATCGGTGTAGAAACACAGAAGGGTTCACAAAGTTTTTAGAAAAAAATCGCAAAATGATTTGCAACATAAGGAGTTGCAAAAGATAAACTAGCTCCTCGTCTAACAAAGCATAAACATCATAAGTAAAGAATTTGATCATACACGTGATAATATATGGAGAGTCCTCTTGATCTTGGCAGATAGTGATTGCATAGAGATAGTTCTCCCCCTCCTCCAGGTACCAGAAGTAACTCCTCTAGGTGCAACACTATATGATGTAGTAACTGATGAAGATTGGGCTCTATTGCCCGAATTTCCACCTACCTTCTTATTCCTGGGACACTCTTTCATGTAGTGCCCTTCTTTACCACATTTGAAAAAACTTGACTGTCCATCGCATACTTACCGCCCTGTTTTATACCACCACTACCACATCTAGGAGCACAACTACCTCCTTGTGCCACACTACCTTGGGACAGGTCTGGTTGGCCTTGAAGTTGTGCGAATTTTGGCCACTATACTCACCTTTGTTTCTGGGAACAGGTGCACTAGTATATGATGGAACTAGTAGATGATAGTGCATGCCCCTTTTGTTTATAAAATCGTAGTCGACTTGAACCACCCTTTTGTTGACAAGATTTATTTCCAGTCTTAGCCTTCTTGTTCCTGTACTCTTCTATGTCCCTCAAATTTCTTCTTCAACTTGTTTCAGATACAACATTAACATAGAAATGTCCATGTTCCCAATCAACATTGCAGCCCTACCTTCTTTTCTTGAAGCACGACCCAAGGCAGCAACAAACAAGCTCATTTTGATTCTCATATCCTTAACCATCTCTAAAGCATAGCGAGACAGTTGGTTGAACTTTAACCCATACTCATGAACACTCAAGGAGTCATGTTTCTGAGTAAGGAACTCTCGTCCCTTTGCTTCTTTCAGTTCCGAATAGCCTCACGAAACTCACCAATGGTAACTTCCCCTTGAGGTTGCACTTCAGATACATTAGGTATCTCCGACCCTCTACATTTCTTTTGTTGGACGACCTCTGGAAGCTCTTCGTGGAGGCATCATGCTTTATAAGCTCCCTAGGACTATTGAACTCCGTTCTCTCATACTAAGTTTGACACGCCCGGATCTTACACCCTGGACGTCACCGACACCCAGACCATTAGTGTCCTTGAGTGAAATCTTGTCCTGACTTACTTAACTCAGCGGAAGACTTAGCTCAACTCAACTATAAATAAAAAAACATTCTCAACAGAAATACTTAATTACATTAGTCTGGCCTAAATGGTACTCAAGTCTCAGAATGAAACATTTGTAGATAAGGAGAGACCCAAAAGTGAATTATCTGAATGTCTATGAAGCATCTACTATACTAGATGAATGTTAGGAAATACCCTAAAACATCCTATAAATAAATACTAGATAACACATAAAAGTGTCCTCCGGAATGCAAGAAGGCTCACCACTGACTCCAAGTGCTCAACTGGATCGACAAGGCGTTAAATGTTTATCTTGGTTACCTGCGTCTACATCAAAAGATGATGCAGACCAACTGGGGTCAGTACATTGATTGTACAGTATGCGAGTTGGAAAACTAAATAACAACAAATCTTGAGAGAATTAAGAAGATATTACCTTGGCTCTGCTCATCTCATTAAATACTAACTAAATATAAAGTTGTAAGGACTAGAACCTTTTTGGATAGTTTTAGAAAAGGGGAACTATGATTTCCAAGAGAGCTTTTAAAGCTATGTTTGAGCAATTAACTCAAATCAAAGAAGAACTCGTTTTTAAAAACTAATGAGCTATGCATTTTGAGAGTAGTATTGGATACCTATATGGGGATACGAGTTCATACCAACTCATGTCTCCATAAACCATGTAGCCAACATGTACAGGTAAAGGATCATACTTTTTAGATGATTCCTTAGTGATTTTTAGCAAAGACTAGTGAATCCACTTAGTAGTTCAGGTTCTATGCCGACGTCAAGGTATACGGTGGTTCTCTTGAAACGTGAGGTAAGACGTTGTACCATCGCTTAGGTTCATAATGATGGTTGTCAGTTAGAGAATCTCCCACAAAAATTTTATTACTTTCATTATAATTAAAATTGAGTTTTTTATTGTAATATCTTTAATGAACTAAGATTCTTAATCTATTTTTATAAATTTGCTTATACATATCCTTCTAAACTTGTTCAAATTTGTCATCATTTAAGTATAACAATTATTAAAAATTTTGGGAGGACACAGATTAAGGAAGGAGGTTAGTAGGTAGTAAAATGTTGTCTCTCTTAATCTTCCATACTATTGGTGGTATTTCTCCTATAGTTTCTTGTCCATCGATATCTGTTACAATAGATTGTTGCTTTTACTTCAATTTATCACATTTTTGTGTAGTTATTGTGCCTTTATTTTAGTGTTTTGTCATGTTTGCTGAAACCATTTGTTATGTTCCCTTCACTTTTTTTATTTTTTGTTCTGTTTTGATATACGTTGCCTTGAGCCGAGCGTCTATCAGAAACAACCTCTCTTCTTCTCAAGGTAGAAGAGGTAAGGTATGATCATACCAGCAATCATCAAGGCAACACATATCAAACCAGGACAGAAAAGAAATATCTAAAGTGAAGGGTAGAGTGTTAGCTTTTCTCTTGTATTTTTATGGTTGTTGGGATGCCATTCTCCTGCCAAAATAAGTTTCCTATTGTGATGTCTAGATGGCCAATTTAAGTCTATTAATTTTTTCTATAGATTTGAGCTAAGCTAGACATTTTCTTTAGATATTGTGAATTTTTAATATAGCAAGGCACGCAAATTGTGTTGGGAATTAAACACACAACACACACAAATAATCTAGAGAAAAGAGAAACGGGACACACAAGAATTTAACGTGGTTCGGTTTCCCTACTCCACGACTGTAACAGGAGTATTTTATTTCACTTGTGCTGCTTCAGAATTACAAATACAAGGATCATATTTATAGGAAAACCAAATGGTTAACCTAGGGTTTCAGTAATGGGTCGGGCCGGCTCACAAGCCTCCACAAAGCCCAACAATTGGTTTTCCTTTTAGGTTTTGAATTGACTAATCCTTTTCTTGTAGGAAAAGGTTTAAGACTCTATAAATAGAGGAATGTTCCTTCTAACTTAATTAGCATTCACAATGTAGTCTTAAGAGATTTGAGAGTTTGGTTAGGGGGAGAATTTATGGGTCACAAGCTTGATACGTTATCACTTGTGTGAACCTCCCATGTATTCCGAGTGAATTGGTCGAGGTTGTTTCTCTCTGTATTTTGTACTCTCATATTTATAGTGGATTGCTCATCTCCTTTGTGACGTAGGTCGATTGACCGAACCACGTTAAATATTTGTGTCTTTTGGTATATTTCTCGTTGTCTTCATACTCGTGGTCTTTCGAGGTTTGCTTTGCTAGCTTCCGCGTTTACACCTGCTTATTTTTGGTCCTAACAAGTGGTATCAGAGCCAGATTCAATGATGGACTCAAGTTCAGTGGTTCGATGATCGATGATTGAACCAGGTTAGAAAGAGGTGTTCATCTTGGCGGGTGTAGTTCTAGCCGCAACCTTTTTGACAGTATTGAAGATTTTGTTGGAGAAATTGTTTCAGAGAGATTCTCTGTGTTGAGACATAGATTTTGCAAAGGAGATTATGGAGAGGAGAAGCAAGTTGTTGAAGATTAAGTAAAGAAGGTGGACAAAATTTTTTTTGTCAGAAATTCAGGCCAAGGGGAGATTTGTTAGGTTTTATTTGCCCTGATTTCTTACCATAAATAGGTTTTCCTTTTAGGTTTTGAATTGACTAATCCTTTTCTTGTAGGAAAAGGTTTAAGACTCTATAAATAGAGGAATGTTCCTTCTAACTTAATTAGCATTCACAATGTAGTCTTAAGAGATTTGAGAGTTTGGTTAGGGGGAGAATTTATGGGTCACAAGCTTGATACGTTATCACTTGTGTGAACCTCCCATGTATTCCGAGTGAATTGGTCGAGGTTGTTTCTCTCTGTATTTTGTACTCTCATATTTATAGTGGATTGCTCATCTCCTTTGTGGACGTAGGTCGATTGACCGAACCACGTTAAATATTTGTGTCTTTTGGTATATTTCTCGTTGTCTTCATACTCGTGGTCTTTCGAGGTTTGCTTTGCTAGCTTCCGCATTTACACCTGCTTATTTTCGGTCCTAACAAATTGTACTTACTAGCAGGTAATTCAAAAAAATTCTGGTTATGTATTCAATACATTGAAGTTAAAATTGCATCTCTAAAGATAACTTATGTATATGTGTAATAACCATATAACTTTTACTCTTGGACAATATAAATAGGGAGCCATTATTGTACTTATATATTGGAAAGAAGGGACTCTCCAAAGAGAGACCCAAGCAGAATGAAGTTGTGCTAAATAAATGAGTTGTTCTAAATGCCCCCTGTTAGCTATGGCAGGATGTTGTGAGGGCTACTGTAACTTTTAATTAATTTATTTTGAAAATGTATGATGGGTTTCCTAGCTAGATTGGTTGTTTTAAACATGTTGAGGATTTGGTATATATCTGTTTATAGGGGAGACTTCTAATTTTAACTAATATAATTCATGAGTTGGTAAAATTTTTAGGCTGACAAATTTTATACTATATATTATATGATGATTGAGAATAATTTTTTTATGTAGACTTTTTTATATACTCCTCTTTGGTGGCTGACCTCTTCCTTTCTATTTAGAAAGTAATACAAAACTAGGTTACCTTTTGACACTCAATAATTTTATTAATTCAAGTCATGCAATAGCTTGTTATACATTCTCCTCTTGTTGGTGATTGACCTCTTCCTTTCTATTCGAAATGTGAAACAAAACTAGGTTATCGTTTAACACTCAAATGTTTTATTATTTCAGGTCATCCAATCTATATAATAAATAGCATGTGAAATATTTCAATACTATGAAGAGTTGCTGGAATTGTTCGAGATTTATGCATTTAATTTTTTTGTTATTGCAAGCATTTGATGGAAATAATTACAATGACATTAAATATTTATTTTAAACATGTATATAATACTAGAAATTAGTTGGATAATATATTAGTATTACAAATTAGTACTCATTTTTGTTTTTTTAGATTTAATAAATATAGTATTTATGCTAGTTAGCGTTTTACAGTATAGTTGTCTCTAAGTATGTATAAATAGTACTTTCCTTTGTACTTTTCGTGTTCTCATTTTTTGATATTTTAATTACATTTACTAGGATGAAAATGGATGATAAAACACTACACTAAGCCATTTTTAAAATAAAATGTGCAGTAGTTATAATTGTCGCTAAACAATAATCTTTACAATTTTATTTTTAGTTGCACGGTAGATTTAGTTGCAATTAAAGTAGACGCTAAAACTATATACTAAAATAAATTAGTGTCACACACCGAGAGCACACTCTAGAAGATATGGCACTCTCCGAGTGAAACATGGCGTACTTGACCTCTCGGAGGTCTTGTACAAGCTTTTTGACGTCATTCATTGCATACATGTATAAAAAGTAGTGCGGAATTAAAACTTTTCACACGAAATATCTTAAAACATTTTTTAATATTAAAATCATAGAAACAAACACTAAGTCTCAACATATTCCAATCTTAGACTCAAGAATACTTGAGACACGGATCATACAATACGAAATATAACAATCTAATATCTATTACAATACTTTGAAATAAGAAGTCTAAATTAAAATATGCCCTCGAGTCAAGTGAGGACTTATTTCAACTTTGCTTGAACGATAACTAGATTCCAAGCTTTCCTTCAAAACGCTTCACACCTTCCACCTACACCTTTAGATATAACAAAATGTATGAAATTAGTACAAACACTTAAATTAAGTATGGCTTAACACATAAAATCATGAAAACCTACATTTATAAGAAATATGCTCCTTTTGATTAAAACATCATAGTATAAGCATAAGAACCACATTTAAACACCAAACAACACCATTAAAAGACATTACAATTTATACATGCACTTAATAGTGAGGTTACAGTGAACTTATAGTGACTTCACCATAACTTTACCAACAATTCATATTTGATAATATAGCATCAAAATACATCCAAAAACACATATACATGAGATCCTCCTACCAAAGGTGATTCTAAGGTTCACTTGGGTGAGTTGTGAAGCGACTGCCCATACAATCCCTTCACACACACCTAACAGATCTTTTAGACTACCTAAGATAGAATAATTCTAACTTAATATAATAGCATATATATACAACATTCTCTTTCAAAAGATTATCGAAAGAGTTACTTCAGTAATACAAGAAGAGACCACCCATACACCCTCTCCAAGCTTACATAAATAATCATTAAGACTATTTAAGTTTCGATCATGCCTACTTTATTCAAGTTATTTTCCCTATCTAAAGTCATTCTTAAGACTTCCCTAGGTAAGATATAAAGTGACCATTCTCATGTCCTCTTCACATCTTAATTAGACAACCCTTAACTACTCTAGGTAAGTACTTATTATTTTACATGCTTTTCTAACTTAAGCCATTATTTTATTAGTTCACTTAAAAGACAGTCATCACATATAAGGACATTCATGTAATGGTCTTGGAGAAGACCTAGGGACTCACTCAGTAACACCTTTAAAGTCTAATCGTGCAATGTCTAAAAAATGTCCCATACTGCCACCTAAACTTCATAGAACATCTCCAATACTAGTGGGTATCCCATATGATGAGAATAGGCAATAATTGATATGGACCATGGTAGCTAAGCATGGAATTCAGAGTCAACCCTACCCAGATAAAGGGTGTTCTACTTGCAAATTTTAGAACTTGGACACATCCCATGTAGGCACATGGTCAATGAATATGAAGAGTTTCTTTGTTCTCTGATGTTATCTTATCTTAGAGCAATTCCCCTAGCCATACTAACTCGTCGCTACCCTTTGTTATCATAGAATATTTAAATAAAGGAGTATATGAAGAGGTTCCATATCTAGTTCACAACCCAATAACATTGGGTTTACTTACAATGGTTCAGAGTATAGATCAATAACTTTCCTAAGGATGGCTTCATGTCGTTCCATCCAATCAACCTTAAGTACATCATTTACACAAGAAGAATATCATTACGGCTTTCAACTTCAAGGATATCATAACCTTAGTACTAGGTTGAAGGTTACACATAAAGTACCTTCTTAGCAATGTTCAAGGTCACATGTCATCGAACATACAAGAATAAGAGGCTTTATAATGCTAAGTTAAGAACTCATGTTCACATTGTACATGTATCAAGTAACAGACAAAAGTCTACCCATAACAAGACACACACATACTTCACATATAGCACATCATTCTAGAGGCACATAGGTATAACCAACATCATTTATAGGTAAACCTATTCACTACTATTATATCATCAATATAATCATCATAAGACTCACATAACGAAGTAGGAAGTATCATACATCAATCCTAAGACTACGCACATAAGGACATAGTCATAGTTCAAAATGATCACCAAATGTTAATAGAAGAAATGCATACTTTTATATTACTCACAACTAGATATATATGATCATACTTCACATAAATCACTACACAAATCATCATAATATTTAATGTAATACCGACAAGGCCATGATTATCTTAATTCATAAAGTAACGCCAACGAGGCCAGATAATTCACAAATAAAGCACATAGCACCGCCACAAAAAGTGGACCATATCAAGCATCATCATCATCTAAGAACTCGAGTACATAATATAGAAAAAGTTAGGTCAACTACTTGTAAGAACCGGAAAATGAATTAGGGTGTCTAGAGCCTCACATGTGCCTATAAGCTTTCCAACATGTTAATTAAGTGTTCTAAATCTTGTATGATTTATTATATGTCATTTAGAAGTTGAATGACCAAGAACGTCCAAAACGTTCGAAAGTTAGACCTTCCAACTTGCGTGTGTGACTCGAGTGTTCCTAGAATTTTTGGATGTGTTACGAGTGTTTCTTTTGGGTGAAACAGGTATGGAAAGTCTTTGACATGTTAAGTTGTATATTTAAGTTGGGAACGTCTAGGTACGACTCCCCAAGGGCCCCATAAAAGTCCCTCAAGGAGGACCCAAAGGTTGTCAATACATTGCCCAATCGACGGAGCCTAATGACGCCTCGTACGTGTTTTGATGCCCCATCGATGCGGAGCGTAATTCAGGACTTTTCTGGTGAAGTCTCAAGTCAATTGAAAAGCCATAGACCCAAACGGTGACCTATAGTACGGTCCGTCGATGGACATATTGGGCGTCGATGGGTCCGTCGATGCAGGCTAAAACATCATTGCCAGGCGACTGTTTTCATTAAGGGGTGAATGGAAAATTCACCCCAGGTCCTAACCTTACCCTAGGTGGTTTATTTAACTATTTTTTGTATATTTAGTTACAAACGTGACAACCCCATTCCCGATCTATGATTCAAAATTAGACTTCCCTCTCCCAAAATATCCTCTCTAAAAACCTCCATTGGAGATGAAGGTCATCAACAACTTGAATATTTGATTCCCATGGCTTATTCATCAATTTTAAATTTTTTATTCTATAATGAGGTATGGTGATCCTTCATCTCTAGATAATCTTTCATCTATAGAGTTCCTTTGAAAGTTTTCAAAGAAAGTTCATGATCAAATCTTCAATTTTCCAATCTAGGCATCGGTTCTTTCTCAAAACATTTTTAAAAGATTTCTCATTATTAATTGATGATAATTCATTGAATATAAAGTGAATTTCAATCAAATTGGTCGATGAAACCATGATCCCTCTCAATCTTGATTTAGCTTATATTGTAGTATGTTGTGATCTTTATGCTAGAATAATTGTAATTAGATTTAATAATGATAAATTGATTTAGATACTGCCTAAAATGTGAATTTATGATGAATTATGTTTAGTTGATCCAATGTGGATCAAGGTTCGGAGATTAAATGAAATTGACCTATCTTCTTCTACTTCTATAGATTTGTATGTAGTGATTTCAATGTGATCTCGACTCTAGGGTAATTGAAGTAGGATTTTGTTTATGTTATGATATATTTAGCTACTTACCTATATTGTATTGTTTAAGAATTATGATTGATGATAATGGCAAGGTAAATTGGTGAATGATCTATGTATCTCTACTTTCTAGTGAACTGGTGAAGTAGTGTACTGTTTAGTAGCATGATCTTGTAGTGGTTTATGCATGATTTCGTTTATGTTAAGGTAAATTTAGCTACTTACCTATATTTGAAGTGTTGATGAAAAGGAGTATTGATAAATGATGATCAAAGGTTGAGGAATTGGTGAAATTGCCTACTCTATTTACTTCTCTATAGAATTGTTAGTTGATGAAGCCTTGTATGACATTGTGTGGTATGGTCCACTTATTGTGGAGGTGTTTACTTTATTGTCAACATATATTTGATTTTATCATGGACTTAAAAGCAATTGTATTATGGATGCCTGGTGGTGGTGATTACCCTAAGTGAAGTTTCATGCTTAGTCTTCTATTTTAGTTGTGATCTAGGTTTTATTGCTATTGTATAAGCATGTGAATAACTATGTTAGGGATAGTTTTAGGTTCTTCCATTGATGAGTTTTGATGGTTGATGTCCCTTACCTACATATCCCTACATGAATGTGTGATTAGCTATGGTTAGGAGTCTTGAATGCAAGTATTGAAGTTATCTTGCCCACTATACTAGTTTGTGTTGTGTGACCTATGCTTGAAGGTGCATTGTGGTCCTAAGAGGATGGATTCCTCAATGTGTTGTGATATCCATTATGTGATCATGTTGACCAGTGTACCCACACTCACACTTCATGCAATCTTACGAGTAGTGTAGGTTCATGGTATCTAATGAAAGGTTATTGTCATATGCACTTGTGTCTACTACTATGCATGTAATGTATATGTTCATGAAGTATGATTATGCATCCCTTAACTAGGATGACTTGATAGGTTTACTAGTATTAGCAAGGGTATGGGGCCTTGTATATGCATTTCACATGTGTTCCTTGATAGGATAGTTCCTAGGTTTAATTTTCTATGTATATGAATATGATTGCATGATTATGTCATCGTATGAACATATGATGGTCTTAATGTGTTGTTTGAAAGGATTGCTCACATATATGTATACAAACACACATATATGATGGTCTAGTCAATGTAGGGGTCGTGATAGGTGTTCTCAAGTGTAACCTAAACTAGATGGTGCTTGAATATGCTATGTCCATGTGAAAGGAATTCTCATACAATTTAGATTGATGAACTCTCATCTATGACATATAATCTAAGCATATGAGAGGTTAACTCTCCTAAGCCCAATTTTATAAAGTAATGTTTGCACCGAGTGAACTTGAGATGAGGAGTTTCTATTCCCATTGTAGAAAAGGTAGGTTCACCATAGTCCTCACGAGGTGGTTAGCCAGATTGCCCGTAGGGATTAGAATGATATTTCCATAAAGTGGATAACTATAATGCCTCATTTATCATAAAAAAGAGTTTCCACATATACCTCCAAGTTCTATAAACAATGCTTGCCCCATAGGATCTAGCAAGTGATATCACTTATTATGCTAGCATGTTTTAATATTCTACTTTGGCTAAGTAGAGCACCTTTCCTTGGTGTAAGGCTATACAACACCAAATTTCGTGTAGCACCCATGGGCTTAGTGTTGGTTAAGGATATACTTTACCTAATGTAAAATGGACAATGGAAGTAAAGAACTAGACCGAAACTAGTATAACCTAAGGGAAGTCGCTTAGTATAGGTGGGGGTATAGGAATTCACCTATGCATTGCACAAGTAACTCTCGAAGGAAATTCTAGGAAGGTATCCTAATGTATAGGTATATGTTTATGTCTTTATGCATGGCATTGTAGTATTCCCTACTTGTTGTGATGATATGCATGGTATGAGTCCTAATAGGTCTATATGATGACGTCTATCCTAATGTTTATTATGTAAGTATTATTGGGTGTATGAATGAATGTCATACTTGGGTTACATGTAGTTGACTAAAGTCTTATGTTCAGTGTTATGTAAAGTATGTGCCTTGTTATATGAAATGGTCCTATGGATGTATGTGTTGACTTGAAAGGTTGTAGGTATGTTTTTCATTGCGGCCTTAAGGTTGTGTTGAATATGGATAGTGTTATGGGACATTATTTATACATTGCACCAAGTACCACTAGAGGTTTACTTGGGAAAACCAAGAAGTTAGAATAAGAAGAAGTTCACTGTAAAGAGAAAATACCTCATTGTAAAGAGAGTGTAGTTACTGTAAAATTAGTCCAAATGTGACTTAAATTCTATGTGTGATTTTATGTGAAACTAAGACTGATATATGCCTAAATAAGTATGTAGGTTTTATAATTCTTAATGTATCAGGTTTTATGAAGTTTTCACAAAAAGGCATGATGCAGGATTTTAAGTAAGATTGTCCCTTTTAAATGCATGTTTTTGCATGGTTGTCATACTTAGTGTATTCTTGTACTAACTCCATTCTTCTCTACCATTTTACACAAAGTGTAGGTTATGGATGCTTAAAGGATGTCTCTATGGTTAGGAGCTTGTTATGTGTTTCCCAAGCTTAAGGAAAAAATATCATTAAGTTAAGGGATTTCCTATGTCATTGTTTTAAGAGAAAAGACATAAAGTCACCATTGAAGTTGTCTCGGATTTTTATAAAGAAACCTTAACTTTGCGACTGCCCTATTACCCCACAAAACAATTTTGAAGAGGTGTTATCGTACCAGTTTTCGGTAAGCCCCAAATTTTAAAAAACAAGTGAGTTAACACCCCAATCATTACATGACACGTGTTAATTAAAAATATAATTCTATTTTCATTTAAAAAATTTCCTTTAGCTTTTTCTTTCTTTATTTCTCTCTCTCTCTCTCTCTCTCTCTCTCTCTCTCTCTCTCTCTCTCTCTTTTGAAAAAAATTAATTTTAATATATCTTAAATTTTATTTCACCTCCAATTTTAAAGTGATTCATCCCTTCAGTTTTTTTCTTCACCTCCCTCCCCATGTCAAATTGAAACTCACTTCCATTTTATTTATTTTCTTTTTCTTCTTCTTCTCCGGTCAAATTCTTTGTAAAATTCATACTATTATTTAGAATTTATTGAATTATTTATAACAAAATTAATTATTCTTTTAAGAAAATTTAAAATTATGAAGGTATCATCAACTACACATTTCCATATAAATTCAATATTACTAATGATATTTTTTTTAAAGAATCAATTAATTTCTCGAAAATTAAAAGAACTTAATTGAAATCGAATAAAAAACTATATGATACTTCCTAATCATCTTTAAATCTAATGAGTTTATCAGATTGTTCGAAATGTAATAAAATATTTAGGTAAACTTTTAAAACTAAAGAGAGTTAAACTAATAGTAATAAAAAAAGAAAGGTGAAGTTGTAGTAAAAATGGTGACATTGAAAGTAAGCAGTTTCAATTGATGGAGATGAAAATGGCTTTTTGAAAAGAAAAAAGAAAAAAAGATAAAAAAATAAAAAGGAAAATAAGTCAAAATAATAAGAAAAATAAGAAATATATTGTCAAATAAACAAAAAATGATGTAATTATATCGATTCAAAATTGTTTAGTGGAATAATAGGACGTTGCAAAAGTTAAGGTGTCTTTTTAAAAATTCGAAACAACTTTAGTGGTGATTTTATGTCTTTTCTCTTGTTTTAACAAAATGTTGTAATAGCTTAGTTATGATTTATGTTATAAGGGTTGTGTCCCTAATGTGCTCTAATGATGTTGGGTCTAGGATAGCGAAAAGAGACTAGAGTCTTTAACTATGTATTACGATATTTTAAACATGATGAAAGTGATGTTCTCAAATATGATGTGCTATAAAAATTTAAAAATTTTGTGCAAAATTTACAATGACAATGTGATGAATGATAAATATGGGCTTGGATAAGACCTCCAAGAGGTCAAGTACGCCATGTTACTTCTAGGGGTGCTCCTCGGTCGTGACAATATCATTGATTCCAACCTCACAACTTCAATGCATATTCAATTCAACCAACACAATATACCAAGGCACTTCCCAATGGCCATGATCCTCAATTCAATCCAATAATTTCAATACATAATGAACCAAAGATAATTCAACTTGAATTCATCAAATTAGGGCAGCCAACTAACAATTCTAGCATGATTCATTCATAATTTAATAGTCTTAATCAAACTACATAAGAATTCAATAACATTAAGACATAATCAATTCACCAATAAAGTAGTCAAATCAAGGTTACATGAATTACACGGGTTCATAGAGTTTTTGAGTTAAAATCATCTAATAAACAACAATTCAATCAATATACAGTGATTCAAAACCTTTAATGCAAGAGCCCATGGATAGATTACAAAATTGGAGAAGTTCATCTTTGAAAGACTTCAGAATTCACATTGAAGATTGGATCCTTGAAGAAAAGAGTTTCAAGGATGAAAACCATACGTTAATTGATGCTAGACCACGAATTTGATGAAAAAATCACCAAATAAATCTTCAATCCAAGCTCTATCTTGAGTTTTGGCTCCAATGGAGTTCTACAGAATTTCTTGGAGAATTTGGGTTTTGATTTAAAAATAATGAATTAATCTAAGTGTTTAGGACTTATAAACCCACATTCAATACCAAGATACCCTTAGGAAACAGTCCGAACATTCATTTGGACGTGGGATGAAATTACCGTCTCACCCTTCACTTTATAGAGAAGCCATGAAATTGCAGACTTCACCTACTCCTTACCATCGACGGCTAGTAGCCAAACAATGGACCAAGTTGTTGGTCCGTGGTTTAGTTCATAGGCTGGTCTTTGGAAGTAAAATCCCAACAGACTAATTTTCAGCGTACGCCCTCCACCTACGGGGCTTCGACTAATCTACTGGTCGTCCATTGCCAACATAGGTTGGGTTGGTTTGACAGCTTGTGGCTCATATGATGGGTCCTTCCTCAAGGACCCTTGGTTTGTGCTTGGGGATTTTTTCCAAGATCTTTCCAACACGAATATCATCTTATACGATTTAGGACCTCTCAAATTAATTTCATCAAAAATGAACACATACAACTCAACGAAACATGCTAAGATACATAAGGTCATTTCAAGGCAAACCTTTCGAACGTCATGAACATTCTTGGATGTTTTACCTCCAAACTTTATGAAACTTGACACACTGCCTATAAACGATATTATTACTCATATAAGGACCTCATAAGCTCATCAAACACACACTAAGCACATAAAAACACATAAGGCATATAGGTGACTAGACATTGAATGTCTTGGTCGTCCTTAACGTTTGACTTCCAATTCCCCTAAATCTTTAGACACTGCCTCATTACAACGTTATTGAAAATTTTATGACCTTAAAACCTCATAAAGCAAGTTAGGCTATAGTACCACCTAAGTCATTTTAGAGTTATTACAATCGCCCCACTTGGACAAAATTTGTCCTAGAATGACACTTGCTACTCTTCGAACACTTCCAAGAGTCGAGATTCAGTTAAAAGCTCATAATCATACCACAAAACAAATTAAGAACAGTACAAAATCTAGGAGAAACATCAATTTCACATAATCAAGAGACTGACAACACAACAAGAAGGTTGAAATAAATCTACGACTCATCATGCCATAAGACTCACATTTTTCATTCGAAATAGAAAGAACTTATTTTATATTCATTATCACACTCATATACAACAATTATATACAAATGCAACAATTTTCAATCAAAGAATGGTTTAATAAAAATTTGATAAATTTTTTTACAGTAAGCTGGTAACCTTACAGTGAACATGCTAAATTCTTCCAAAAATGCAAATCTTAAGCAATTAATGATGAAAGCATGATAATACAAGAGATATAACCATATAAACTCAATTTGAAACATAAAAATAAATTCATGAAATGCACAATGCAAGGAATCAATGAAATTCAATTCCAACAAGACTCTAAAAACCATGCAACAATGGAGCATGCTACTATGACTTTCTAACTCTCAAGTTTGAGTTGAATAGAAGAGATGAGACAATCAATAAAAATTCCACTACTCACCATCCTCCCCCACTTAGAAGGAATTCATAACACCTAAAATAAAGAAACTATAACTTATCAACATCCTCATCCGACTTTGATCCTCTTGTACGGAGTGCATAAAAATGATTCTTCTTTGGGGCATCATTACCCGGAACACTTGAAATAACTTGTTTACCTTGTTTTTCTCTAGCCGCAGTAGTAGGAAAATTCCTCACCTTATGTCCATCGTTACCACAAGGAAAGAAATTCCCGGTATCCATTAGGCATTGACCATAGTGCTTCTTCCCACAAGTAGCACAGGTAAGCTTACCACATTGAGAACCACTACTTTTCTAAAGTTTGACTTTAGGATCTCTAGGTTCATCTTGAGTTTGATCCCTCTTCTTGAACGTAGGTTGGTATTGATCACTAGATCCACCCCTCTTCAAGTTCCTTGAAATCCTACTATGCTTAGACTTCTCAATAGATTGAGCATACACCATGAGTATAGACAAGTTCATGTCCTCATGGAGCAAGGCCATAGGACACTCTTCTTTCACAAGGTCAGCAACATTAGTCATAAACCTATACATCTCATCTCTAAGGTTAGACACCAAGGATGGAGCATACCTATACAACGTAGTGAACTTCATGGTATATTCCTCAACATTCATATTTCCTTGCTTTATATTAATAAACTCCTCAAATTTCACCTCCCTCCTCTCACGTGGAAAGTACTTTTCTAAGAAACCCTACTTAAACTTTTCCCCCTCTATAGAACCCGAATCAACCAGCCTATTATCTTTTCATAGAGTGTACAACACTTAAGCAAACTCCCTCAATTGGTATGAAGCCAACTCCGCCTTATCCCTAGAATTCACCTCGAGAAACTCTTGGGGATCCTCCCCCACCTCAAAGCCAAGAAATATAGGAGGATTCATCCTCATAAAATCTCTCAATCTAGATGTCATAGTGCTCTCCACAAAATTCACTCTAGGTTCAATACCCATATTCACATGCATGGGTAGTAAGGCTTCGGCTAAATTAAGTAAAGCCTCTCTAATCTCCCCATTTCATTTCCAGGGGAACCACCGGAACCTCATTACCTTGAACTCCAATAGGTACTTTAACACCTTGACCACCTTGAGGAACTTGCTCGACTTGAGGAGGAACTTCCTCCTCCACCCTTCCTTCTTCCAACCTTCTAGCGTCGATCATTCTAGTATTCATCTCCTATTTACACAAGAGAAGATATTATGAAAAGACACTTACAACCTCAACTCTATAGGCACGACACAAGATTGATGAAGAAAGTGAAAATCTATCGTCCTATAGCCTGTCACGACTCACACCGATGATCAAGACTCTACTATACGTTGTTATGAGACTTTTTGATTTCTTAGACCACTTTCATAACCTATGCTCTGATACCAAGCTTGTCACACCCCGAGAGCACACCCTAGAAGATATGGCACTCTCAGAGTGCAACATGGTGTACTTGACCTCTCGAAGGTCTTGTACAAGCCATTTGATATTATTCATTGCATACATGTATGAAAAGTAATGCGGAATTAAGACTTTTAACATGAAATATCTTAAATATCTTTTCATATTAAATCATAGAAAAAACTCTAAGTCTCAACATATTTCAATCATAGACTCAAGAATACTTAGGGACACAACCCATACAATACGAAATATAACAATCTCATATCTATTACAATACTTTCAAATAAGAAGTCTAAAGACGATTATGCCCTTGATTCAAGTGAGGACATACTTCAACTTTGCTTTAATGACAACTAGATTACAATCTTTCCTTCAAGACTCTTCTCACCTTCCACCTACACCTTTAGATATACCAAAATGTATGGAATTGGTACAAACACTTGTACTAAGTATGTCTTAATGTATAAAATCATGAAAATGGACATATATGAGAAATATGCTCTTTTTGATTAAAACATCATAGTATAAGCATAAGAACCACATATAAACACCAAACAACACAATTCAAAGACATTACGACTTATACTGAATTTACATGCACTTAATAGTGAGATTATAGTGAACTTACAAAGACTTCATTGTAACTTTACCAATAATTCATATTTAATAATATAGCATGAAAAATACATCCAAAACCACATATACAAGATATAACCCTACAAAAGGTGATTCTAATGTTCACTTGGGTGAGTTGTTAAACGATCGCCATATAATCCCTTCACACACACCTAAGAGATCCTTTAGTCAACCTAATATAGAATCATTCTCGCTACACATAATAGCATATATATATATATATATATATATATATATATATATATATATATATATATATATATATATATATATATATATATATATATATATATATATATATATATATAGTAATGCAAAAAGAGACCGTCCATACACACTCTTCAAGCTTACCTAAATAATCCTTAACACTGCCTACGTTTAGATCATGCCTACTTTATTAATGTTATTTTACCTATCTAGAGTCATTCTTAAGACTTCCCTAGGATATATATGAATTAACCATTCTCATTCCCCCTTCACACCTTAAGTAGACAACCCTTAACTACTCTAGGCAAGTACTTATTCATTTACATGCTTTTCTAACTTATGTCATTATTTCATTAGTTCACTTAAGAGACATTCAACACATATATGGACATTCATGTAATGATCTTGGAGAAGACCTAGGGAATCACTCACCACCATCTTCAAAGTCTAATCTTTCAATGTCTATTATGACTTTCAACTTTAAGGATATCATAACCTTACAACTAGGTTGAAGGTTCCAAATAAAGGACCTTCTTAGCAATGTTCAAGATCACATGTTAATCACACATACAATACTAAGAGTCTTTACCATACTAAGTCAAGAAATCATATTCACATTGTACATGTATCAAGTAAGGGACACAAGTCTACCCAAAATAAGACAGAGACATATTTCACATATAACACATCATTCTAGAGGCACTAGGTATAACAACCATCATTTATAGGTCACCCTATTCAGTACTATAATATCATCAATATAATAATCATAAGACTCCTATAACCAAGTAGGACGAATCATACATCAATCCTAAGACTACACACATAAGGCCATAATCATAGTCTAACATGATCACCAAATGTTAATAGAAGAAACACATACTTTCACATTACTCACAAGTAGATAGATATGATCACACTTCACATAAGTAACTACACAAATCATCATAATATATCAAGTAATGTCGACAAGGCCATGATCATCATAATTCATAAAGTAACGCTGACCAGGACACATAATTCACAAGTAAAGCACATAGCACCGCCACCATAAGTGGATCATACCAAGCATCATCATCATCTAAGAACAAGAGTACATAATATAGAGGAAGTTATGTCAACATAACATTGATTCCGACCTCACAACTTCAATCCATAGTAAACTCAACTAACACAATATACCAAGGCCCTAAACAATGGTCATGAGCCTCAATTCTATCCAATAATTTCAATACATAATAAAAAAATTCAACTTGAATTTATTAAATTAGGGCATTTGACTAATAATTCTAGCATGATTTGTTCATAATTCAATAGCACTAATCAAACTACATAAGAATTCAGTAGCATTAAGACATAATCAATTCACCCATAATGTAGTCAAATCTAGGTTTACATGATTACATTGTTAATAAACTTTTTCATTTAATTTACATAATTAACAAAAATTCAATCAATATACAATGATTCAAAACCTTTAATGTAAGAACCCATGGATAGATTACAAAACTGGACAAGTTCATCTTTGAAAGACTTTAGAAATCATTTTGAAGATTGGCTGCTTGAAGAAAAGATTTTCAATGATGAAAATCATACCTTAATTGAAGCTAGACCACGAATTTTATGAAGATTTGATTAAGAATCACCAATGAAATCTTCAATCCAAGCACTATCTTGAGTTTTGGGTCCAATGGAGTTCTAGAGAATTTCTTAGAGAATTTGGGTTTTGATTTTAGAATAATGAATTCATTTAAGTGTTTAGGACTTATAAACCAACTTAAAATATCACGAATACCTTCAGGAAACCGCCCCAACATTTATTTCGATGTGGGGTGAAATTAACACCTCACTCCTTCACTTCACAGTGAAGCTGCAAAATTGCAGAAATCACCTACGCCTACCCATCGACGCCTCGTAGCCCAACCAACGGACAGTCCTGTTCGTCCATGGTTTGGGTCAGAGGCTGGTGTTTTTAGGTCCAAGCCCACCAGCCTATGTTTCACCATAATCCCTCCACCTACGGGGCGTTGACTGACCTACATGCCGTCGATTGCCAACCGTAGGTTGGGCTTGTTTGACAGCTTGTGGCTCATATGATGGGTCCATTCTCAAAGACCCTTGGTTGGTCCATGGGGATGTTTACCCAGACGTTTCAAATCCTAATATAATCGTTTACGAGTTTAGGAACTCTCATATTAATTTCATCCAAAATGAACAAATAAAACTCGACGAAACATGCTAAGAAACATAAGGTCGTTTCAAGGCAAACCTTTCAAACATCATCGATGTTCTTGGACGTTTGACCTCCAAAATTCATGAAATTTGACACACTCCTATAAAAACTATAATTACTCATATAAGGACCGCAAAGCTCATGACACAAACACTAAGCACATAAAAACACATAAGGCATATAGGTGACTAGTCGTTAAACGTCTTGGTTGTCCCTTGACGTTAGACTTCCAATTTACCTAAATCCTTAGACATTGCCTCATTACCACATTATAAACTATTTTATGACCTTTGATCCTAATGAAAAAAATGTTAGGCTCTATTACCACATAAATCGTTTTAGAGGTATTACAATTAGAGATGTATTTAGTAGCCATTATAATTATCGCTACATAATAGCCATTAAAACAAGTCCTTTTTAGACAAAAATTTGGAATTTAGTGGCAATATATATGGACGCTAAAAGGCAGACCATATCATTTCAAAAATGGATTTAGCAGTCATTATAATTTCCACTTATTAACTGCCATTAAAAGCCTCTAATCTTTAGCGACAATAAAACATAGCTTTATCAGCAATTCTCTAGATAGCCACAACAACTTTTAGAGACCCCACTTACAACGATAAAATACTAATGGATGATGTAGTTATAGCAGCAATTACTATTACCGCTTAAGGCAATTTTAATTTCCACTAAAAGCAATTTTTGTAATAGTTGTTGTGGAAGTATAGCTTCCTTTCTTTTTCAGAATGTGAAAACATTTTTAACTCTTGGGGACTACTTAGTTCCCTCATATTTTTTTAGATGAACTCACTCTTTGCTCTTTGCTTAACTTGACACTTAACTCCAAGGGAATATTAGTTCCATTATAGCTTTTGAGATTTAGACTAAACTCATTACTCATTGCTCAAATTGTATCTTGAGCCTTAAAAAAAATATAGGCATGTTTGTTTAATACTCTTGAAAACTTTAAGAAATCACTTTGACTTGCTTCGTAACTTCAGGACTTGTCTCTTAACTTCTTTCAGTTTGATCTTAACTTTCCTTGAATAGGAATATGAATTCAAGGACCATGATCTCATGTTTGTGGATGATTTCATGATGTTTAGGTGTACTTTAGAGTATTGGAATCAACTAGGGGTCATAGGTACATCACTTAGGAACTAGTACGAAAACATGGGGGGGATGAGATCTCTAGGTGACCCTGGCTCTCTAAGAGGCATGGGGATCCAGATCCTGATGGAAAAAAACTGTCCTGATAGTCTCTAGCTGGTGTGGCGCGCCAGGCTGTATCAGATAGAGCTTGCCTTGAGGGGCTCTTGCAGGCGCGGTGCCAATGGTCTTGTCAGATGGGAATTCCGACTTCTCTTCTCCGATTTTCAATTCTAAACCTTCTAAACTTCCTTGTATCTCTCTCCAAATACTTAGTATCACTAAAATTCTCAATAACAAAGAGTTTAGACTCATAAAACAGCCCAGAAACACAAATTAAACAACCAAATGTATACTACAACTGAACTAACAAGAATTCAATGATTTTTCATCGAGAATTTCAAATTTCATCATTCAATCTACTCTAATTGCGCTGAAATAAACGTATTGTTTTGTGGGTGGAAGAACTCAACATAAAAATATCTCATATACCATATAGGGTCAGCCCCGACGAATTCCAATTAAAGATCTTGGCGTTCTTGATTATTTTTTGGCCCTTTCTCCTTCTTCTATTCGCTTTTCTCCTTAGCCCTAAGCGTATTCAACTTTTTTAAAACTGAATTTAGGCTTAGATTTACCCCTAATAAACACTTAAATAAATTAAGAAATAATAGGATAAAAAGACCATTTCACCATTACTGAAATTTGGATTGGACTTTCCTTAGTCCAACAACAAAACTTCTGATAGACATATCTCCCTCTTAGGATATCAAAAATGCAACAAACACGGTGGCGTTGGGAAGATCTCTCCAAGGTTTTTATAATCATATATAGGAATTATTCTACCTAATATTTAGCTACAAGCTATGGTCATTTCAAAATGACAAAAAACTCAGTTTTGCACTTTGTAATTTTTTTAGATTTTTCCTATTTTTTCAAAAAATAACTATTCTTAATTTCTTTGTTAAATCAAAGCTCTTTCAGTCTACAAGATGTTACAGTTAAAAAATGAGTTTTGGTCAACTTCAAAAGACATAATTCCTAGATTTGTATGAGTTAGATGTAATGCA
The DNA here is from genome assembly GCA_027705065.1 of Solanum peruvianum. Lineage (NCBI taxonomy): Eukaryota > Viridiplantae > Streptophyta > Magnoliopsida > Solanales > Solanaceae > Solanum > Solanum peruvianum. Next base: position 13,837,948 of record JAKWJD010001760.1, read on the forward strand.
AATATGGTTGGAAAGCTCTTGGAATGATTTTTCCAATGCCGCTGAGTTTTTGCGATTTCGAGTTCGTATGAGTGAGTTATGTCATATGGAAATTTGGCAGTTTATTAAGAAAAAGTCAAATTTTAGAATTTTAAAGGGTATTTTAGTCTTTATATCACCCTATTAATTTAATCCATTTTTAGGAGTTAAATAGGGTGAAATCAGAACTTAGTCGGTTTTAGAAAATGGGAAATTTCATGCTAGGGTGAAGGAGAAAAGTGAAGAGAAATGAAGAAGAAAAGGTAAAGATTCACCAAAGATCATCCAATTAAGTTGTGGATTTCTTCTGGGCTGATCCTTAAAAGGTATGTGATTCTATCTCAACGTTGGGTTCATTTACCCACGTGCCAATCATATTTGATTCAGCGTGATTTAATCCTAAAAAGCTGGATATTTGAATGTTTTGAATGTGGTTCTTGAATTTCTTTCGTTGTTGAACATGAATAGAGATTTAGGAGTTCTTAGACGATTTAAGTGTTGTTTTTGAGTTCATTGGGTTAGATACTTCTATAGATGATGTGGGTAAATGAAATCTAAATTAGTTTGACAAAAGAAATTGAATTAGAACTATTTGAGGTCGAAAAACGACTTGAGAATTGGTTAGGCATCACCTGGGTAGGGCCAGGCGCGGTGTGCCCCATCTGCGCTAGAGCGCCTGGGGCAGTATGCCTACAGTGTGCCAGAATGTGGCCTTTGAACTTGAGGTCTGGCGCAGCGCGCCCGAATGCACTCTAATCGGCATTTTTCACCTAGTGTTCGTAATTCACTATGTTTAAGACATTATAAGTGTTTTAAAACTTCCTAATTATTCTAACTACTCCAAATGACTTATAAACATCTAAAAGTCATCCAAATACATGCATTTGAATCTTGAATCCATAACTTCAAATTCAGTGATAGTTAAGAGCCATGTCTAGAATGTTTTTAAAGTCGTTTGAAGACATCTTTTTCAAATGTTTTTAACTTTGTTTTAAGACTTAAAGATCAATTTGAGTAAATATTAAAGATAGGAAGAAGTTCATTTCAAGTTTCTTAAGTCTTTAACAAACATTTTAACTTCATTTTAAGACTTAAGTTTGAGTTCAGTTTATAGTAAAGTGAAGTCTTTTCTTCAAAGAAGTATATGGGGAATAAGTATTCCCAAAGAAGTATTAAAATTATTTTCATACCTAAACATTAAGGAAGCTGAGAGATTTCCAAAAGAGATATTGAGCTACTTTTTAGTAAAGAGGAAATTATGATTTCCAAGAGAGCTTTTTAAGCTAATTTTGAGCAATTATATCAAACTAGAGAATTTGTTTTGAAAACATATTAGGTAAGTATATTTTGGGTGTAGTATTGAGCACTGATAAGGGGATGCAATTCATATTAACTCAAGCCCCCATAAACCATGTAGCCATTATGGGAAGAGAAAGGATCATACTTTTTGGATGATTCCTTAGTGCTTAAGCATAGACTAGTGGATCTACTTAGTGAGTTTAGGTTCTATACCAATGGCAAGGTATAAAATGGCCCTTGGCAACGTGAGGTAAAGCGTTGTACCATCACTTAGACTTATAGTTATGGTTGTCGGTTAGATAATATCCCACAGATGTTATTGGATTTCATATACAACAGTTATTGTATTGTACAGACATTGAGAGATATGTTGTGTTCTTTTTTGTACATAGAGTTGACATCATGTATTTAAACAAGCTTTTCTTTTTATTGCATCTACTTTAAACTGCTTTATAATGAACTGAGTTTAGTTAGTTTTATGAGAAGAGAAGAGTCAGGTAGGTGTTCCTTTCAACACCTTTATCATGCCAATGTTTTTTGTCATTCCAACTTGCAGACTCGTACATTCAATGTATTGATGTCAGTTGTCCTGCATCATCTTATGATGCAGACGCAGGTAACCAAGATAAGTATCCAGTGCCTCTGTTATCCAGCTTGAGCACTCAAAGATTGTTGTTCATCCTCCTTTCTCTTTGGAGTAATCCTTTTATTTTGCTTTCAGTATTTCAGTATTAGGATGATTGGGGGCTTGTCCCTATATCCACTTTTGTACTAGAGAATTCATAGATAGACAATTTAGTAGTTCATTAGTCTTTACAATATCTTTCTATGTTAAAAACTTGAGTTTCAATTTTTGACAAGTGAATCTTTGATTCTTTAACATTCCAAGTTTTAATATTAAGTAAATCACATTTGATCATTGTAAAAAATGCTTAGAGTCTTCTGCTGAGTTAACTAAGAAAGGCTAAGGGTCTGATCGAGGCCATTAATGGTCTTCAAGTGCCACTCTCTCCCAGGGTGTATTCTTAGGGCATTACAATAAATTATGTATAGTCGAGGGTGAATCTAATCAATTCACTGACTAACGAAATATCAACAAGAGTAATACTTTTTCACTTTTGAGAAGATCAACAAGGTTGGTAACCAACCGATGTGATTGGAGATCCCATGAACTAAGTTCATATGGGTAATAAAAAGTCATTACTTGATCAAGTAAACACTAAATTTATGTCCCTCCTATGATGTGTGAATATAGTGCAATAGTCTGCAAGGCAAAGTGAGACTGAATTAAGCTCTTAATCAAAGTCATATCCCTTATAAGTGGTGTATTGCTCTGCAGAATGCACATGATTTATTGCACCTATATGAGTGTTAAATGGTGCCGCTTCTATGAAATTGTGTCATTCTAGAGCAGTCATGTATATCAGGACATGTGCATGGCCACTTAACGCATAACCATGATAACTATAATATTATGAGAATATAATGTCATAGAATAGGACGTTGGACTTACAAAAGAATTATTAGTTCATAGAAGTTATAAACTTCACCTATTATTATGTAAGTTGAATCTTATTTTATATAGGCCTTGTTTATAGTCTACAGACACCAGATTCAACGCGTTTTACTCATATATGAATAACCAACAAACTTCTTTACCATTCTATTTCATATTATATTTATGAGATACGTAGGGATTGTTATAAAAACAATATTAATATCTAAAAAAACATTATTCTTGAAAAAAATTTCATAACAAATTCTAACTGAATTGCCTTTAAGAATAATTTGGCAATTGTCAAACGTTTCTTTTTGACCAAATTCCTTCTATTATTGATTGTCATAAACCCCTATTTATTGTATGACAATTGGTAGAACCTAATATGAGTTTGTGCTCTTTACCTATATAATATATCCTTAAACTATTGATTTAGATAGCAAATAAGAACAAAGAGAGTTTCTTCCACCTCTTTCCCATAGCAAGTTGTGCTTGGTTTTCTTCTGGATTAAACCTTTGTTAGTTTCTCGCTCCTAGTTTTATACTAGAAGAGATTGTTGAATCTTGAGGATACACCTATACCGGGTGAAATATCCTTAAGGACTGTGTGTCTCGACGCGTCTCAAGCTTTGAGAAGTTTCTATACATTTTCGTAGTGAAGCATAAGGTTTGATGAATTCAGTACAAGTGTTCGTGATGAAAGTATTTTCCGTAAGAATTTACAACAGTTCAGACAACACACAACCCCATAAACCAAATATGCCAACATGGGTAATGGTCATAATTTTTAGATAATTCCTTATTCCCTTTCGAACATAGCTTAGTGAATCTACTTAGTTGAAGATGTTCTATACTCCAGGAAAGTATAGGACAATTATGGTAGTATGGAGGAGACATTGAATCATCACGTTGTTCATATTGATGGTTGTCGGCTAGAGAATCACCAAAATAGGAGTAATGGTATTTTCATACACATTTGAGTTATTACCCAGTGTTTTGAATGTTTCACGTATATAGCATCTTTTGTTGTTGCTTTCGTCGAGTATTATGAATTTGGGTTGAGTAGCTTGAGTTTGAGTTGTGTATACTCAGTTGAGTTTATTATTCTGAGTTGAGTATAAAATCATGAGTTGACTTGAAAAATGTGAGTTGAGTTCAGGATTCTTGAGTTAAGTTTAGTATTTTTTTAGTCAAGTTGAATATTCTTATTTCAAGTTGATATTCTTGAGACATATTTAGTTGAGATGAGGTTAGAATCTTTTCCTTATTATCAATTTAAGTTCATACTTTTGATGTAGAGTTTTCCTTACATGCTCGTATATTCCATGTACTGATGTCATTGTGTCTGCATGTTTTCATGATGCAGATAAACGTATTCATGGTCATCAACAAACTACTAGAAATTTAATCTACTGTAGCACCTATTTAGCAACACTTATTCAACCGCGGCAATAGATTATTTGTTGCAACAGTTATAACTACTGCAATATATATTGAGATCTAATAGAACCATTCTTAAAATAAATCGTGGCATTTTCCGCACAATTATCGCTACAGATTTTCTATTGAAACATACATGTCAACCGTTGCTATAAAAGACAATATGGAAACGGTTTCTTTTACTGAAAAATATATTTTTTGGTCCCTGCTAATTTTAAGTCTCAAAAATGTATTCCCTCGCTTACATAGTAAACCCGCATTATTTTTTATTTTGATGAAATAAGGTCTAAAAATAGACAACAATTCTTTAGCCCTAGAATTTTGAAAACTCGGTGACTACTTCTTTTTCGACAGGGAACGTGGATCTCTGGTTAACAAATTTTTTTTCTTCTCCCGCACCAGTCTTCCCATAGTAGTCTTCTTCTCTAGTGTGAAGATATGTGTAGTTGTATTCTTCTCCAACAATAGTCTCTTTCCACGTTCAATTTATCCATTTAAAGGTACATTCTTTTTAAGGTTATTTTTAAGCTCTCATTTTCTCTAATTTGTTACATATGTAGTATTTTCAAAAATCAGAAACACTTTTTAAGAGTTTCTAAAAAATCGTAAACTCTATTTAGTTGATTTCTCCCAAATCTTTTAGTATTTTGAGTTTTGTCTATCTGTGATGTCAAGTTAAATTTACTGTTGGTCAAAAGTTTTGAAGTTATTGTTCTGAACTTCGATTCTCGTATCATTATTGATTAAACACATGAATGTTGCCAAAGATTACTGCTATAACTACTTCGTAGATTATATGTTAAGTTGAACAAAATAGTTTGTTAAAAGTTAAAAATCATAAATAGTATTGTTTCTTCATCAAATTGCAATATGCAGTGAGGCTACAATAATTTCAGTTGAGCCTACAAACCAAAAAAATAATCAAAACATTCCAAATGAGATTTTTTTTAAAAGAACTGCATGATATCTATAAAATCATGAACATACAACATAGATGTAATTAGCTGTCAATGCAACAAAAAATTGAGGTGTATACTCCAAAATCCATTCAAAATAATTACTTTAACAAAGAATCTTGACTAGTTAAGAAAATAAAAGTAACCCTGAGGCAGTATCCATTTTTAAGTTCCTCTACATTATATGTTGTAGCTGCAAGATTCCACAATTTGGGTATAAAAATTATTTATAGAATTGAAATTGAAGTAATTTTTAAGATTGTATGCTGAGATACAACATTAATATCATGAAAAATAATCTCTTCTAGTTACTCTTTTTCTCTGTATTAAAGGTGTTGGAAAATATTCATGTTCCTAACCTTCCATGTGTTGTATATCATGTATACGGCTGAAACGTTGCCTACTAAATTGCCTCCTATTAATGCATTGTATATTGTTGCTCACTCCCTTGAATGTCCTTCACTCCAATGACTTTGCCTTTCAAGTGTTTTATTAATAAACTTATTAGCCTAATATCTTGTGAACCTTTCATATTGTTCCTTTTATATGAGTTATGTTATCTTTAGACGTTATCTGTTTGTATTCTCCAGTACATCTTATGTTTGTATGATAGATAAACATACACTTCTGTTAAACCACTACTATAAGTTTAATACTTGGATTTTGACTTTCACTTGTATTATTATTATTTATTATCACCTGCTTATGATAGATTTCTTATTTGTAGTCGAAGCACTATCAAGTTTTAACTTAAAAATAATACAAGTGAAAGCCTTTTGGTTTAAGTTATTTTAATATCTGGATTTAGTTTTTCACTTGTATTATTTCCTAACCTTTAAGAAGATGTAATTTGTAAGAGATTGGTGATTATGTTTTAGTATATATGGATTCTTCCATACGTTTAACTTGTTGAGTCTTACATTTACACAGTTTTGAATAGTTATGAGTGAACAAGAGCATTCAATAAGAAATAAAAGAAAAAAAATAAGGCATGCGAAGCCTGGATCATTGTCATTCTTAACAAATAAAAAACGACGATTATTGAAAACAAATTAAATAGTTGAAGGTATAAAGTCAAAGAAAGAGAATCTGCTAAAATTAATTGAGAAGTATCTTGTACAACCCCAATTTGAAGAATATGATCGACTGAGGAGACCCCACTAGAAGAGGGACTTGTAGAGAATTAGGTGCAAATGAATTCTACCAGTGTTCCAATAGATGAACAGTCTGATAAACAAGGTAACATTGCTTAGAAACTTATTAAATTCATTTATGACTTCTAATTTTTGGGCTAATTTTCTTATAGCTGAAGGTCTTTCTCATATTTTATTTATAATCAAAGATAATATGAGTTCGATTTTTAAACTATGAAAAGTAAGGTCTTCTGTTTGATTTTGGCTTCATTTGATATAAACTTGTAAAACTCTTCTGTGTCCATTAAATATTGTCAATTAGTTTCCTCCAAGTAGATTAGAATTGAATTTGTTGACAAGATGAACTACATTCATCCATTGTTTCTCTAGTTACTGGATTACTATTATAGCATTCAAACTTATCTTATTCTGATATAGTAGTGTTCAACTTTTAAGTTTTGGCATTAGAAAATAGAAAGCACTCACCTCATCTATACGTCATGTAGAACCCTTAAAACTTAGATTAATATTACTGATTCATTTATTCTCAGAAAATATGTTAAACAAATACTGAGACTCAGAAAAAGTTTATGAACCCATACACTATTGGAAAAAAACAATTTTCCTTTAGTTTGTAATGAATTGATGTGTTCTCTTATTTATTACTGAGTCTTAACCTATTATTAAAGTTATTTCTTATATTTATTTTTATGTGTTTAGGAAAAATATAAAGAAATTGTATTATCTAAGGAGATCTTCGTGGTCACAAACACAAGGAAACTCGAGTGTTTGTACAAGGCCTCGAATGAAAATACAACTAGTAAAATTATATTAATGCCATGTATTTACAAGTTTTTATTGAGAGCAATTATTTAATTTATTTTTTTTGAGCCAGTATTTCTTCTAAATTCACTTTGAGCTTTGTGGAACTTGGCGACCTTTTTTCTAGCTAGTTTTTTATGGTGGTTTTTTTGGCCTTTTGTTTAGCCAGTATTTTCTAGGATCGATATGATTAGATACAAGTTATTTATCTGGTGAAAAGTTTTCTCCACAACTGTCTAATCCTACTACATATAGTTTTCCCTTAACTGGTATCATTGTATGATTTGTAATTCTTTTCCTTTACTATTACTGATATCATTATATGATTTGTGATGATGTTACATTGGTAATAAATGAACAGCATGTGCCTTATTTGTTCATCATCACAGAATCTTTTGTTTTTTTATAATTGAAATAACAATAATCTCCTCACTGCTCCAAATGCTAATAACCCAGATTATTGAATTGATTTAAGTGATGTGTCTACTGTTAGATTCACCTATTCTCGAAATGTAGCAGACTTTTTATCTGAACTCTCTACCTCCTCAATTTTTTTGATTTATGTCATTTGAAGCTTATTGAATTTACGTCAATTGTAGATAGCAAGTAGTAATGTTTATATATGAAGGGCATTGAACTACTAAGCTTGTGAAAAGAAATTGCTAAATTATTTTGTATTCATTGTAGGTGATGAAATCGAAGAAGAGTATGAAAGCGATATTGAGGAATTGACCTAGATGTTGACTGGCTTGATGTTGATTAACCTTAATGTTCTACAAATCTTTTAGTTTTGAAGACTAAAAACTCGTGTATAATGTTTTAGCACACCCTTTTTGAATCATGAAAACATTGTTCTATATTTTGTTGTTATCGATTTTACCTAAACTTAGATCTTATATCGTAATTTTGATATTGAACTAATTGTGTATTTTATATTCTATAAAAAAAATTCAACAGCTCTATAAATTATATGTGACAGTAGGCCAGTAGAAACTCTTAAAAGACTAATATTAATTGTTGCAAAAGACTAATAATAACTGAATTAATGTTATAGGAAAATCATTGTTGCAAAAGCCTAATAATAACTTTAGGAATAGCAACGGAGTAAATGTCATAGTAGCTTATAATTGTTGTATTACCATATACAAACCGTTGCAATTGATATAAATGGTTGTTAAATTGAAAAAAAAAAGCGTAGCTATTAACACATTTATAAGTGTCGCATAAAAGTTTATTTTCATGGTTCATAACTGTCTCAGCAGGGCTTTATCTTTTGTCAATAATACAAGGCAAATATCGTTGCTATAGGGATCTCTAAACGAAGGTTATAAGAACCGTTGGAAATAACTGTAGCAAGAGTGTTATTGCTAAGTGATCTGTTGTAGCAGTTGCCTAAGTCGTGGCAATAGAGCTACTGCAACAGAAAAGAAGCCTAATGCAGCAGTAAATGAACCGACATATTCCTAGTAGTGACAGGCACTTCATTGAGGTCGTATGATATTCGAGCCTACTTTTGTGAGTTCTTTTAATACTCCAGAGGACTTCACCTTTAATATCCAATTAGTAGTTTTGAGATGTCGTGGATCATGTCCAAATATCCTTTTTGTTATAGTAGATGCTTCATAGATAGACATAGATCGTAACACCCCGTAGCTAAAACAGAAAAAAATCAGTTTTTCAGAAAATCTGTGGTGCAACAGACGAGACCATCGACGGACCGTAGCCTGACCCACGGTCCGTCCTGCACAACCGCGAACGGGATCAGAGACTCCAAAAAAATTCGGCCGGGAAACAATTGGCTAAGTCTTGATCGACAGACGGACCTACGGTCTGAAGGTCCATAGTCCGTGACCGTCGAGCGAGACCCCAATTCACCCACTCTCTGACGAGCAACGGATGACCAGCACGGTCCTACAGACCATGTGTCTGACCTTAGCTGGAAAGTTTGCAGACAGTTAAAAGGAAATGCAGTTGGATCAACTTCAGACGGTCATAACTCGTAGCACAAAATGAATTAGATGTCCCATAATATACCGACAGATAGATAATTGAATTATCTTTCTATAGCCACCGACCTTGCTAAAATCAGACCTTCGAGTAAAAATCCCATTTTAGTAAAGACTTCTCGAACAGGCCCAGTCGACGGGTCGTCGGTCAGACGACGGACCATCAGTCCTGGCCGTCTTTTTGTCCGGCAGCAACTTTCCCAAGGGGTCTTTCAGACCTTTTCAACTTTATTTAAACCTTAAGATACGTCATTTTGACCCTAAATCATAAAATTTTTTAGTCAGTTTAAGCCTAGAAACATAACTAAAACATATCTAAGTCAAATCATTAAATCAAATCTTAGAAAATTAGAAGCAAGAGAGGAGAAAAAACTCAAGAACTCTAGTTCAAGAACGCAAAAAGTTCCAGCTGTTCCAGCCCCAAAACTTAAGTATTCTTTCATGGATTTCATCACCAGGTATGTGGGATTTCATTAGTGGGTTCTTTTCACCCATTGGGTCCCTAGTTTTCAGTCATATTCTTGATTCCCATATCATGATTAGATCTAGGATTTCTAGAATTTCAAGAAAACTTCATGAATTTATTAGTTATATGTTCCAAATCAGATTATCATGTTATTATTCAGTTTATAACATGAATTTCAGAACACTAGCTATGTATTTCTTTAGTTCTTGAATTACGCATGTTATGTCAGATATTTCAGACATTTCAGATATACATGCCTCATTTATAAATGCATAATTACCAGATTAATTGTTACATTCTCAGTTTGCATGTTCAGTTTCGAGCTATCCAGTATTTACTGAAACTCAGACATAATCAGTTAATTTACAGAATTCATTGGGAGTAGCATAATACCGATTTTGACTAGGGTTCAACTTACAAAATTAGTCCAAGAATTACTAGCCAAGTAGGTTGTAAGTCCCCTCTGTGGGCAATCAGTTTAGTGATCACACCAACATGCCTTTATACCTTTGACAGGTATATTGGGTCCTCTCGATGGGGCATATACATCGGACTCCACATTTAGCTCATCTTGTTTTACTATCGTTATTAGTAGCTCCACAGATCAGTCAGACTCTCCGCATTGACCATTTATCAGTATATTCATCAATAAATTTATCATGTCAGATTATTATATTTGCTTTTATGCTTGTTCAGTTAAGTTTTATTTCAGCTTTACTCTATCCTAAATGCTCAGTATCTTTCAAGTACTGACACATACCTTTGCTACATCTTCTTCTGATGTAGGTTCAAGTTCTAAGCATCCAGATCACTCATAGATCAATTTCCAATCTCCAGTTCAACATATTCAGTGGTGAGTCCTCATTCTCCGAGGAAAACAGTTACGAGTTTCATTTATGTCTTTAGTCATTTAGTTTCAGTTTTTGCTTGATTTAGCTGGGGCTTGTCCTAGTATTTCTTGTCCTGTTTAGAGGCTTATTTCAGACATAGTTAGATTCAGTTTTTAGTGTTGAGTTAATATTTTCTTTGTATTAAACTCATTGTTTTCAAATATCTCAGTTATAGAATATGGGTATTCCCCATTTTTTCAGATTTAATTATGATTTAGCTTCCGCATCAGTTTATTTTCATTAGTATGCATGGTAATGCCAGCAGGGTTAGTTTAAGATCACTTGTGGTCCTAGGTTCTGTGTCCGCATCTCGGAGGTAGCTTGGGGCGTGACAGAACACGGTATCACAGCACTAGGTTCAAGAGTCCTAAGATATCTAAAAAGCCGCACTAAGTAGAGTCATTTTCATGGGTTTGAAGTGCACCATATCTAATAAGAGGGAGGCTATGAAGTGTTTTAGGAAAAACTTCACTTTCTTGTTACTCTTATCGTGCATAAGGTATGATCAAATTCCATTCTATCTTGACGACGTGCGCTTAAATTCATGTCTTCTTGTAGAGCTTAGGCATGGAATGCTAATGCACGCAATGCTAACGCAGTTCCTCTAGTACAAGATAAGAAAGTTCTAATGCAGATTTTCTGAACGCCAATTCAGCTTTTGGCTCAGAGTATGACGAACTAGAACAATCAGCAGGGTTGAGTTCCTTCTAATAGAAATGACCGATTAGTGGCAGCCAGTGTTTGTGATTTTATTGGGATGAATCCACCTTAGTTTTTAGGGTCACAACTTGGTAAGGACCCATGAAGTTCATTGATGAGGTTAAGAAAATATTTGGTGTGATGCTAGTAACTGGTAGTGATAGCTGAATTTGACATCCTACCAGCTTAAGGATGTGACTCACATATGGTTGAATTCACTAAGTGGAAAGACAACAGACATGACTTTGTATTTTGTAACTCACTATAGCAGTCCAATTCAGTGTTAGTACAAAAACTCTCTCAGAACCTTTCTTAGTCTCTACTACAGTCGGTTACCCAGTTATAGCTAGACATGTATACAGAAATTGCCCGGTCACAGTCTCTCTGAAAGTCACCTCAGCAAATCTAGTAGAGTAAAAAATGGTAGACTTTGATGTTATTATAGGCATTTATTGGTTACAGTCATGTTATGCCTTAGTTGATTGTAGAACTAGGATTGTTCATTTTTAGTTTCCAGACGAACCAATCTTAGAATGGAAGGGTAGTAGCTTAGTGCCTATGGGTCGAATTATTTCTTACCTTAAGGCCAGAAAGATGATATCTAAGGGTTATCTCTATCATCTAGTTCGGGTTAAGTATTCTAGACTTGAATCCCTAACTCTTGAGTCAGTTCCAGTAGTATGTGAATTTCTAGAAGTGTTTCTAGAATATCTTCCCTAAGTCCCTCCCGAAAGGGAAATCAACTTTGGAATTGATATCCTTCCAAATACCCACCCTATTTCTATTCCTCCTTACATAATGGATCCAGCAGAGATTAAGGAGTTGAAAGACCTTCTAGATAAGGGCTTCAACATACCTATTAATTCACCAAGGGGTGCACTAATGTTGTCCTTAAGGAAGAAACATGGTTCTTTCAGAATGTGCATTGACTATTGATAGTTGAACAAGGTCACAATCAATAATAAGTATCCTATCCCTAGGATTGATGAATTTTTTGACCAACTTCAGGGTGGTAGCCATTTCTCAAACATAGACCTCAGATCGAGTTATCATCATATAAGAGTCAAAGATAGTGACATTCCGAAAACAGCCTTCACTACTCGGTATGGTCATTATGAATTTGTAGTTATGTCGTTTGGACTAACTAATGCTCCTGCAACTTTCATGGATTTGATGAACAGAGTTTTCAAACAGTACTTGGACTTGTTCGTTGTCGTCTCTATTGATGATATCCTTATTTACTCTAGGAGTGAGGAAGAACATGCAAGTCATTTGAGAGTTGTTCTACAGACTCTCAAGGACCGCCAGTTATTCGCTAAGTTTAGTAAATATGAGTTCTTGTTTATATTCGTTGCTTTTCTTGGTCACATTGTAACTAACGAAGGGATCCAAGTGGATTTGAGGAAGATAGAAGCAGTGAAACAATGGACCAGGCCTACCTATGCTACAGATATCAGAAGTTTCTTAGGTATAAAAGGTTATTACAGAAGGTTTATGGAAGGATTTCATCCATAGCCTCACCATTAATTAGGTTGACTTAGAAAATGGTCAAGTTCCAATAATAGATGATTGTGAGAAAAGCTTCATCAAATTGAAAACAAGATTGACTAAAGCTCATGTCTTGGCTCTACCAAATTCATAAGGTTATATGATCTATTCTGATGCATCCAGAGTTGTCATAGGTGGTGTGGTGATGCAGCGAGGTAAGGTGATAGTTTAGGCTTTAGGCAGCTTAAGGCGAATGAGAAGAACTATCCAACCCGTGACCTGGATCTTGCAGCAATGGTGTTTACGCTCATGATATGGTGACACTACTTGTATGGTGTGCATTTAGATGTGTTCACTGATCATAAGAGCCTTCAGTATGTGTTCACCCAGAAAGAGTTGAATCTTCGATATAGGAGATGGCTTGAGTTACTTAAGGATTATGATATGAGTGTGCATTATTATCCTGGTAAAGCAAATGTAGTAGCCGATGCTCGTAGTAGATTATCTCTGGGTAGTGTAGCCCATGTTGAGGAAGAAAGTAAGTAACTAGTGAAGGATGTTCATAGGCTTGCTCGCTTGGGAATTTGCCTTCTGAGCATATCAGATAGTGGTGTAACAGTTCAAAATAGGATAGAATTGTATTTGGTAGTGGAGATTAAGAAAAAGTAAGATTGTGATTCTATCTTGCTTGAACTTAAAGGTGCATTCCATAATCAGAGAGTGGAGGTTTTCTCCTAAGGGGGAGATGGTGTACTTTGCTACCAGGGTAGATTGTGTGTTCCTGATGTAGCCGAGTTGAGACAAAATATTCTTGCAGAAGCCCATAACACTAGGTATTCTATTCATCCAGGTGCCACTAAGATGTACCACGATCTACAAGAAGTCTATTGGTAGAATGACGTGAAGAGTGATATAGTAAATTTTGTGAGTAAGTGCCCCAATTGGCAGCAAGTCAAGGTAGAACATCAGAAACCAGGAGGTATGACTCAAGAGATCGATAATCCTACTTGGAAGTGGGATGTGATCAATATGGACTTCATCAAATGATTACCGCGTACTCGCAGACAGCATGACGTCATTTGGGTGATAGTTGATAGGAGGACTAAGTCTTCTCGCTTCTTGGCAGTCAAGACTACATATTCAGCAGAATACTATGCAAGGATTTACATTAATGAGATTGTGAGATTACATGGGGTTCCTTTGTCTATCATCTCAGATAGAGGTCCTCAGTTTACCTCTCAATTCTGGAAAACATTTCTGAAAGGTCTTGGTACTCAAGTAAACTTTAGTACAACATTTCATCCACAGACGGGTGGGCAGGAAGAGCGTACAGTTAAGACCTTAGAGGATATGTTGAGAGCTTGTGTGATCGATGTCAAAGGTAGTTGGGATGATCACCTTCCTCCTATTGAGTTTGCCTACAATAATAGCTACAATTCAAGCATTTAGAGGGCCCTTTATGAGGCTTTATATGGGTGTACATGTAGATATCTTGTTGGTTGGTTTGAAATAGGTGAAGCAGATTTGATAGGGCCAGCCTCAGTCCTTTATGCTATGGAGAAAGTGCAACTCATTAGAGATAGACTTAACACATCCCAAATTCGTCAGAAATCTTATGTAGATGTAAGGAGAAGGGAACTAGAGTTCCAAGGTGATGATTGTGTTTTTTCTAAAATATCACCTATGAAAGGGGTGATGAGATTGGGAAAGAAAGGGAACATCAATCCTTGATATGTAGGCCCTTACAAGATCATTAAAAGGGTTGGCAAGGTGGCACATGAGTTAGAGTTGCCAGCAGAATTAGCAGCAGTGCATCCAATCTTCCACATCTCACTCTTGAAGAAGTGTGTGTGTAATCCAGCCTCTATAGTGCCATTGGAGAATGTGGAGGTCAAAAATAGTCTTTTTTATGAGGATGTACCAGTTGAGATTCTTGACCGTCAGGTGAGAAGGTTGAGAAACAAAGAAGTCGCTTCAGTCTAGGTTTTGTTGAGGAGTAAGTCCGTAGAGGGAGCTACTTGGGAAGTAGAAGCAACCATGAAAGCCAATTATCCTCACCTCCTTCCTTCCGATTCTACTCAAGCTTGAGGTACTAGTTCCTCTTCAGTTTTCCAGTCATTCATTTGTAAATTCAGTCTTAGAATCATGTTCCCCCAGTTTGTACTTGCATTTCAGCGTATTTGCATGTACTTGGAACTCAATTCTGTCAGTAACACAGTTCTCTGTGTTTAGTAGTGGGGTTTATAGCTCTCTCCCTCTTTTTGAGATAGATTTGTCTTCTTTCGAGGAGGAATGTTCCCAAGGGGGAGATAATCTAACACCCCGTAGCTAAAACAGACAAATATCAATTTTTAGAAAATTGCAGGTGCAACATACGAGACCATCGACGGACCGTAAACTTCAAATGGTCATTACTCTTCGCAACAAAAAGAATTAGATGTCCCATGACATACCCACAGATAGATATTGAATTTGATTTCTATAGCCACCAACCTTGCTAAAATCAGACCTCTGAGTAAAAAGTTATGCCCATTTAAGTAAAGGCTTGTCGAACAGGCCCAATCGATGGACCCAATGATGGGGCGTCGGTCAAACGACGGACGGTCAGTCCTGGCCGTCATTTGGTCCGACAAAAATTTTCACAGGGGTCTTTTTGACCTTTCCCACTTCGTTTAAACCTTAAGATACATCGTTTTGACCCTAAATCATCATATTTTAGTCAGTTTAAGCCTAGAAACATAACTAAAACACATCTAAGTCAAATATTTAAATCCAAACATAGAAATTTGAAGCAAGAGATGAGAAAAAGCTCAAGAACCCTAGTTCAAGAAAGCAACAAGTTCCAACAGTTTCAACCCCGAAACTAAAGTATTTTTTTGTGGATTTCATCACCAGGTATGTGGATTTCACTAGTGGGTTCCTTTAACCCATTGGGTCCCTAGTTTTCAGTATGATTATTGATTCCCATATCATGATTAGATCTAGGGTTTCTAGGACTTAAAGAGAACTTCATGAACTTATTAGTTATATGTTCCAAATCAGATTATTTATTATTTAGTTTGTTGCATGAATTTAAGAACCCTACCTATGTATTTATTTAGTTCTTGAATTACACATGCTAGGTCAGATATTTCAGATATACATGCCTCAATTATAAATGCATAATTACCAGATTAATTATTGCATTCTCAGTTTGCATGTTCAATTTCGAGCTATCCATTATTTACAGAAACTCAGACATAATCAATTAATTTAAAGAATTCATTGGGAGTAGCATAATACCGAGTTGGACTAGGGTTTAGCGTTCCCAATTAGTAGTAGAACTACTAGCCAAGTAGGTTGTAAGTCCCCTCTGTAGGCAATTAGTTTAGTGATCATGCTAGCATGCCATTTTACCTTTGGCAGGGTATATATTGGGTCCTCTCAATGGGGAGTATACGTCGGACTCCACATTTAGCTCATGTGGTTTTATTATCGGTTATTAGTAGCTCTTATAGATCAGTCAGACTCTCTGCATTGACCATTTATCAGTATATTCAGAATTCAGTTTATCATGTCAGATTATTATACTTGCTTTTATGCTTGTTCAATTATGTTTTATTTCCGCATTACTCTATCCTACATGCTCAGTACCTTTCAAGTACTGATGCACACGTGCGCTACATCTTCTTGTGATGTCGGTTCAGGTTCTCAGCATCCAAATCACGCATAGATCGATTTCCGATCTCTAGTTCAGCAGATTCAGTAGTGAGTCCTCATTCTCCAAGGACAACAATTACGAGTTTCATTCCAGTCTTTAGTCATTTAGTTTTTGTTTTCGCTAGATTTAGCAGGGGCTTGTCCCTGTATTTCTAGTTCAGTTGAGAGGCTTATTTCAGACATAGTTAGGTTCAGCTTAGTATTGAGTTAATATTTTCTTTTTATTAAACTCATTTTTTTCAAATATCTTATTTGTAGGATATGGGTATTCCCCATCTTTTTAGATGTTTAATTATGATTTAGCTTCTGCATCAGTTTATTTTCATTAGTATACTCATGATCATGCCAACATGGTTAGCTTGGGATCTCTTGTGGTCCTAGTTTTCGTGTCCGCGTCTCGGGGGTAGCTCGGGGCGTGACAAAGATGAGGAGTTTTCTACAACTCCTTTATTTGAATTGTTTTCTTAACTCTAAGTATATCGTTTGAGTATTGTTCCGAATTCTTAATGTTGAGTATTTGAGTTTTATGAATTCACATTCATTTATGTTTTTTTATGCTTGAGTTAATATTTTGCTTGTAGTTAGCTAAGATGAGGGCCATTAATGGTGATCTAGGGTGTAAACTCGGGTCGTTAAAAAAAATAGCATGAGAAGATCATTTTGCAAAGATCCTACTGGTGAAAATATTTAATAACTCGTGTAAATAAATTTTTGTTAAAGTTGTAGATGCATTGCGAAGAGTCTCAATCGAAAATTGTTCAGGCATACATATTATTTATCACATATTTAAATGTCGTAATTCTAACAATTGTCATGATTAAAGTCTAAGTAGGAAACTGTAGTTGATATACTAGTAGTAATATGGTTAGATATAATATTATGATATAATAATTATTTTACTTTACTTTAATAAAAAATTATATATATCATGTATTCATTGATGTATTTTCTTACTTACGTAAGTAGGAAAAAGTCCAAGATATTGAATTTAGTACTTTAACTTACATTTTTAAATCTAGTCTTTTTATTTACAACATTAATATTTTAATTACAAATATGAAAATCTATTAATCATAAATTAGAAAAGACATAAAATCACCATTGAAGTTGTCTCGAATTTTTAAAAAGACACCTTAATTTTGTGGGTGCCCTATTACCCCATTAAACAACTTCACAATAGTATGTATACCCCATTTTTCGCCTAATACCACTTATACAAAAAATATTTATAAGTCTGGCACGAAAATTACTTGACACGTGGTAAAAGTAATTTTACATTATTTTTATTTGATTTCTTTGCTTTGCTTTCTTTTAATTTTCTTTTTCCTTTTTTTCTTTTTTCCTGTTTCTCTTTCTTCTTTCACCCTCATTCTCTATTCTTAATTTTGTCATTTCTTTCGTTGTGTAGAAAATCGATATATATATATATATATATATAATATATATATTATAATATATATATATATATATATATAATATTGTATATGTATATATGTATATATATATATACATCTATATATATATATATATATATTACACACACCACACACACACACACACACACACACATATATAATATATATATATATATATATATATAGTGTGTGTGTGTGATGTTTGTGTGTTATATATATATATATATATATATTATATATATATATATATATATATATATATATACACACACACACATATATATATATATATGTGTGTATATATGTGTATATTATATATGTGTGTGTGTGTGTGTATATATATGTGTATATATATATATACATATATACATATATATATAATATTATATATATATATAATCTACACATATATACCACCTTATATAATATATTTGTGTGTGTATATATACTATATATACTCTATATAATATATATATTCTATGTGTGTGGTGTGTGTGTATCTATATATGTGTTGTTATACTTTATCTGTGTATATCTATATATAGTATAATATATCTATATATATATATATATAATTAATATATATTATATATATATTATATATTGATTTTTTTCTGATTGCTACATATTATTTACATGTTAAAGTGGTTGGATAAGGATATTTTTTAGTTTGCAGGTTGACCTAATGTAGTGACTTAGGGTAGACAAGGTCTTAATGGCCAATAATTAATTGTTATGAATGAATAAGGCTAATGAGCTGTAGTAATGCATAGGGTGAATAGATGGAGGTTGCATAGTTGTAGTTTCAGGGATTTGCATATTGTTTCACGGTAACTTTGATATTATTTATTTTCAAGATCATTTCAATAATTATCATCTTATGATTAAGTTTAAATATATTAGCACATGTAATTAAATATTAGGTGTAATACATTATATTATTATTAGATTTATGAGACTAGGAGAAATAAAAGACTTGTCCTAAGCGTGAAATCTAGCAAATATGAGACTTGTTGTATTAATTGACAACAAGATTAGGAGTTTGATTTGACATGTGAGTGAGTTTTTGGATCTAATATAAACATAATATAGTATTAGCGTCTTTGAACTCGCGTGCTTTCAAATATTGTATAATTGATAGATTGGGAACGTTTTGAAACTTGACGAAAAGGGAAGGAAAAATCTTGATGATTTTATGGCACGTGTCCGGCATTTGAGGTATGTTAAGACTTTTTAGATTTCCTTAGGATATGCTTTCTAATTAAAGATTAAAATGGCATAGACAATGGGTAAGGGCAAAAGATGGTGGTCTCCTACCAATGATGTGACAGGCATTGGTACGAGTACCAATGTTATAAAAGGGAAAACCTATTACTATGATATGACATATCCTAATTTGAGAATGTCAAAGCATATGGGCATTAGCTGAAGTATTTAGTTACTTGATTTCTTGTGTGTGGTTGTGTTCCTTTATTTACCCCGTATAATTGTGAAGATTGAGGTGATTATACGTCATAGCGACATTTTATGTATTGAGATGTTGTATCATCCCCTTTGATTTATATCATATTGTACACTTGAGTTGACATGAGATTGAGTATGAGTAAAGGTCTAACACATGGATCTCGTCCATATCGTCCGTTCGAGGGATTGGTTATGATGATAAGTTGGGCACGTGGAGATTTTTCATGCTGGAGATTATTTAATTTTATGATAGTGCGTTGAGAACGTCTGCACAGACATGTGTAGATCGTTCGTGTCGGAATATGGACCTCGTGAGTTCGCATGGGTCATTAACTCTCGATGTATTTTCGAGGAGTATCATGTATTTATGGTTAAAAGAGTAGTTGCATTTCAGAAATATCATTTCATAGTGTTGCATTGCATTGCATCTCATGACATCCTTAATTCTTGCTTGATTATGTCTTCTATTGGTTTTTGGGAAATACGAAACACTTGATTATCCCTATTGATGAAATGTTGGTTGATAAATACGATATGAACTTGAAAAATCAAGAGATTATTTTCGTATATACTCTCGTCACTACTTCTTCATTGTCAGTCTATGAGATATACTACGTACACGTGATTTTGTACTCATACTACACTTGCTACACTCTTTTGTGGTGCATATTGTATTTCAAATTCAGACATGTTTTTGGAGATATGTATATGAGTTAGATTATCTTGGAGTTGTGGTGCGTTGCTTGGATATTCTTCGTCCCACACCTTCATCTACTTCCCTTTA
Organism: Solanum peruvianum; assembly: GCA_027705065.1. NCBI lineage: Eukaryota > Viridiplantae > Streptophyta > Magnoliopsida > Solanales > Solanaceae > Solanum > Solanum peruvianum. The sequence continues at coordinate 13,858,025 of JAKWJD010001760.1, forward strand.
TTAGGTTGTTTTTGTGTTTTGATAGGATATTCATTATGTTTAGATTTTCATATTAATCTAGACTTGTATCATATAATAGAAGCTCTTGTACTTATGACACTAAATCTTGGGAAGGTAATTTAGGTTTTTTGTGTTTTATGTAAATGACTTAGTGATTGGATATTATATTTTCACTTATCTTTCTACTTTAATTATTGAATTGAATTGGTAAAAGTATTAGATTGGCTAACCTATCGGTTGGGAACATAGGTGTCATCACGATTTGTGATTTAAGGTCGTAACAAATTGATATCAGAGCCCTAGGTTCACCGCTTTCACGAGTACAAGAGTTGAGTCTAGTAAAGTCTTGCAGATTGGTGTTGAGACGTCTATTACTTATCTTCGAGAGGCTATAGGACTTTAGGAGACTTTCTTCTTTCATTCCTTATCGTGCGTATTGATACACTCAAATTACCCCTCCCTAAAGAACTATAAGCAGTCATAATAAAGTAGAAAAACCAACTAGAAGGTTGGGGTCGATCCCACGGTGAAAATGGTTTAGACTTAACTTTAATTCACAGTTATGTTCGTTTAGTCAATGTCTTTCAGAAAAAATTAAATAAAGTGAGGGTTTTACGAAACAAGTTCCTTAAATAGTGTGAGCTAACAAGTAAACTAAAGTAGATTTTGAGTTTTTATCAAGTTGTGAGAATAACTAGGTATATGTGTTCCCCACAGGTTCATAATTTCGTATTCCTAGCAATAGAAATTCATTCCTAGTGTTTTACATGCAAAGTGGCAAGTTAGGTATCTCTAAATCATTGGTCCGACCTTTAGACAATTTTAACCCGCACCTTGGTCCGGCAACGTGTGTATAAGTTATTGACCCTTACCTTTACCTCATATTAGACATCATAATTGATGTATGACTTAGTTATTACTTCACACCAATCGATACAAGCCTATTCGATAGTGTCACACTAAATCTATGTTGATAATTCTTTTCTTATTCCTACCTGCTTGGTCCGGCAAGTAGCAGCAAGGTGAGTTCTAATGTTTGCACTCGTTAAAAAGAGATCTAAGCAAAAAGAATAATCAGTGCATGCAAATACACTATTTAATAATTGCTTAATTACCAGGATTACATCGTAAATTACTCATGTTTTCCTCAACCCTAGTTGTGGATTAGGTTACCCATACAATCAAGATCACAATTCATAGTTTTGAATGAATAAATCATGAACTTACTCAACAACAAGAAGAAACTCATAAATTCAACTTGAAATTGCAAGAAAATCGTTCAAACCAAATATGGAAATTGACAAATTGCAAAAGTTTGTAACCCCCAATCTCCAATACATAAAATAGAACAAAAATAATAGTAGCTAACCCAAAAATAAGGTTTTAATATCCCAAGTATAGAAAACATAGTCCTAAAAAAATAAATTGAAATCAGGTTAATATTATCCAAGTACGCGACTTCAATTGACGGCTCCACTGACGGACCGTCGATCAATCGACAATGCGTCGACTGCCTCCGTCAGTCAGGACATAGAAATATTTTTCTCCACCGGATAACACCTTCTCTGAATCAAACGAACAACCATTAGTATGGTATGTCGATCCATCTACGGTCCGTCGATGCTCCTCCATCACTCCATACTTAAAATCTTGAAAAGTCAGGTACTGGAACCTTCTCTGAACCAATCAAGGATTCACCAGTACGGTCCGTCGATCAATCGATGGACAGTCGATTGCTTTCATGGTTCCACACTTGATCATATTTCCCTGATATTCTTCCAAATCCTGAACTACTCATCGACGGTCCGTCGATCAAACGACGGACCGTCGACGGACTTCGTAGGCATCTTCTGCATTTTTTAGCTACCTTCTATGCTTTCAACATGGACATCTTTCCTGCAAAACACCACACAAAAATTATTAAAGCTACTACAAAAATGCTCTAGACACATAGAACTCTTAAGTAAAATGCGTTGAAAATATCGTGAAACCACCGTACATCAACACCTTAAATTAAATTCATTGTTTTTCCTCAAGTGACGCACTATGACTCAAAAACATTTGTACAAAATTATTTTTTAAGCTCTAACAATTACATGACTATCAATCCAGACTATTTCTTTGATTTAGTGCAGACTTACGCTCTTAGGATCAACAAGCTAATTTATGCGGATCACGTCCTGAAACGAACTCACCTTGCAACAGAAACTCTTACTATTTTGCCTCTCACCTAGGTACCTACTTTTCCATACCGCAACTATTGCCCTCTCTTCAAAACAAATTCTCCTTTTCCACACAGTGATTATGAATTTTGGCTACAAGGATCTTTGTTTCAACACTCGCGCTCATGAACAAGTTCAAATACAGTTTGTACTCTTCGCCATAAGCTTGCCCTTATTTCACTACATAGGCTCACTGCACTAGTCTCTAGGATCACGGTAGGAGTTTCTTGGCTTGTAACGCAGGCTCAAGGTCAGGTGTGGTACATTTTGGTACATTTTTTGTGACTTTTTGCCCTTCTTGACATTGCTGCTAAGCTTTCTACCTCTTTTCACTGTCTTTGACCCCCGTTATTTCTCTTCTTTTATCTTCTTTGCCTTGTTTACTTTTTGAATGTGACTTTTACTTCTTTTGCATCTTTTTCTCTTAAAAATCTTTTCTCTTTTAATTTTTTTTCTTTTTATATCAATTGATAATTTTAACAAGTCACGTCGTTCACTCACTAAAGTTTTTTTTTCAACATCCAACTCTTTTCATACCCATTTTTGGGTCCTCACTCATAATATCCACCCTCAACTAATGAATTTTCCATTAGTTGAGATGCACAATATCCGAAGTTGGTTCAAGGCCAAGACGAGGTCACTTACTACTTTAACCACCTCAACTAAGGCATTTGACCTAAGTCAAGGTGCACATGTCCAAGGAGGGACTGGGCCAAAACATTAGACCCTGGGAAGGTGAGTTGGTGTCAAAAAAATTTGGTCTATTACAGGCTCAACATATATGGATCAAAAGGGAACATAGATTCATTTTTTTCACTTTATTTAGGCTAGATACTTTCTATTTCGAATAAGGGCCAATGATCACTTCCTTGCTCCTTATACAAATTTCCTTCGCAAGACTAACCGGGCAAGTTATATCTAGGCTCCAACTGCTTCAACACTAAAAATTTCCTCACACACTCGTGGCAAATCATTACACTATCAGATTATCATAGTTTCCAGTTCAAGTTTTTGTTGAAGGTCATGCAATGGGTGCCTATTTATGTCATGCTTATATCCAACACATCAACATATCTTTGCCTATACATGCAAGCACTATCCAGGATGGGGTATCACTTTTATTAGCCATCATCCTTAATTTTTCATGCTTCTATACTTGTACAAACTACGATATTCCAGTTCAACAGAAAATTAAGCAGTCTCTTGGAGAAAAAGAACACAGGCAAGAAAACCCGAAAAGAGGATCGTGAGTTGGGTTACTCATACTTCACCCTACCACTCACTTTCCATTTACCCCTCCCCCAACAAAAAAAACTTGTAATTGTCCCCAATACAAGAAAAACAAAGTAATAGGGTGGTAGGTAAAGCAAACCTGTGGTGCATAGTGCCGAAGAACTATCAACATGTGAGAGGGTACGGTATCCCAGAACCCACTAGAGCATCAACTGGGCCACTCTCAATAGTGTCCACTTAAACATCCGCACCATCAGTAGTAATCTTTTGACCACTCGTGGGTACCGTATTGGATACCCTAACAGCCATTCCTTTACTCTCCTTTGACTATCTCATCATCCAACGAGGACTTCCTAGCCTGCTCAAGCTCTGTCTTCTCTCTTTATATTTTGCAAGGGCCTCATCACCGGAATTAGTGGTATGGATGGAGTGGTGCCTCATGGTATGCGCACGCTGCTCAGATGGTGGCTCAACAGGGGCCTTGAACAAGGCCTGTAGCACTGTGTCCTCTGCTAGCTCAGTGGGAGCACGCTCTGGATCATTCTATCTCATCTCCAAGATGGCATCCACATCAGCTCGCAAGCTAGCAAGATCAGCCTGAATAGAAGTGAGGTCAACAGTGGGGTTTGGTCGTGATAGAACCGTAGCTCAATGGCATAAAGGTATTTGGGGACCACCTAAATCTGTTGCTTGGCCTGATTGTCCACCCGCTTCTCTATGTGGTCCTCTGCCTCAGCAATGGATTTCTACATCCAAGGTTGTATATGGTGGAGAAGAGTGGCATCTGTGCCTCTAACTTCTGAATCTGAGCTAGAAGGACCAACGCCCCAGATGGTGGCATAGATCTCAACGAGTTCGGGGCTCTGTTGGTTGCATGTGAAGATGATGCCGGAGTGGGGTCAGCAGACTCTAGTGCGATCAGGTCAGCCCCTTGGGCTATCTCCACTGTGTCTGCCAAATTCTCGCTCAATGGAGGCACCTCAATCCTGGGACCTCTGCTTGGTGCTACTACATTAGCCTCATCCTTGATGAGGCCCATATCCAAAGTCCCCACTAGGTAAACTAGTGTATCACAATGCCAAATTGGCACTCTTGCGTCCCTGCACAGCTAGAAGATAAGACATGGAAAAGGGTAAGTGGTGAAGGTCTAAAAGGCCCTCTCATGAATTACCACTACAATTAGCGCAACAAAGCTTATCTACAGCCCCACTACCAGTGAGGCCACCATCACCACCCTATCCCATGTAAGTACATTATCAACATTTGTAAACGATAATAAGTGATGGACCTGTAGCTAGGAAAACTTAGACACCAAAGTGAGCGTAGCCTTCTTGATCAGCCCTCGGGGGTCTATCACCCAATCTGCCACTCGCCATCGGTCGCCAGATATTGAGCCTGCCATTTCTTCACTGCTTCACGCTTCTCCACATTTATCTAAAACTCACTACTCTTTACCATATCCCACCTATAGTCAAACTCTAAAGTATTTTGGTTCCAATGTAACCCGGTGGTAAGGCCGTAGAGGAAACGATATATGGAAGACTCAGATATATCAACTTGGCAGCCCCGAACTAGTGTGTAGCTGAGAGTGTACTATTTTGTAGGTCTTGAACGCCTGTCTATAGAGCCTCAAAGATTAGCCACATATGAGGTATAGAACTCCCCGATGATCTCCTCACTATAAGTGTCTAAATCCCGAGCCATCCAATTGGGTGCAAATTGAACATTCTATGCACCTCGAATATTGTGGGCAAGCTCCCCGTTAGGAATTGAGCTCCACCGTAACCATCAAGTTCATCACCCATTTTCATTCAACATCTTTGCATCCCTATACACCTGGTATTGAACCTCGATGCACCTTCAGTTAGGTTCATCGACAACAAGAGTGGGGTAATCTGATCGGGGTACGGGTGTAGACTCTAAGATGGTAGCCTCATCAGAGAAGGTTTGGTGGTCTTGGTACTCTAACCCAGTGGCTCGCTGAGAGGTGGAACCGGAAGCAGTAACTGCTTTTGACCCAGAAGATTGGGTCGATCCTAAAATGGAAGCAAATTCAGAGATGGATGTTGAACCTTATTCAGAACTGGAAGAAGCCTCGCTTGCTAAACCGGTCAGTGTACGCTCCCCATCAGACTGGTAGGCAGTGACCATGACGGGAGTCACCTTCCGGGGGGTTCCCCTAGTGACTCGTGTTGCTGCACTCGGTGTTGTGGAACCTATAGGGTCGTAGGTTGGATCTCGCTCGTTATCGGAGTCTTCGTCGATCAACCAACAAGACAGGGAACAAATTTGGATTTTCCCCTCCTAGCGTAGACAATGTCCTTCTTAGGAGACATATGTACTTGTGAATTAATTGATAATATCATAGCAACACCACAACACACTCGATAAACAATGGAACAAAGTAAACTCGTAAATCAAAAAAGAAGATTTTTGCTGCAGTGTCAGGTCAACAGACACTATGGATGGACCGTCGATCAATTAACGGTCCATCAATCTCATCCATCATCTCATACTTACAATTATGTCGGAATTAGGTGAAATCAGGTTCTCCTAACGAAACGATAGGCGTTTAGAATGGTCCACCGATCAATCGACGGACATGCAGAATGGTTTGTCGATCAAACGACAGACCATAGTCTACTTCCGTCATTTTGAACTTGGTATTTCTAGGTGTTTCAATGGATGGACCCCATCAGCATCCTGTTGATCAAGCAACAGCCCGTAGATGGGGTCTCCTACTATTTACTTTCGAGACCCTTTCATACACAATTAAGTTTAACCATGCATTTTCAACATAGGAAATACAAGTTCGTCATTCCTAGAGTTCAAATTTAATACAATTAGTACCCCAATTCAGTCAAAATAAGGAACCCTAAGTTGAAACTTTCAGACATACAGAGACAAACTCATTTTAGACAAACTAATATGCAACACAACCACATTCAATTATTCCGATGGATGTAATTACACAACTTTTTGCATGCAAATTCACCTAATGTAGTCCCAAGGTCAAGACCCACTTTCAGATTCTTGTATTTAAGTATGAATGAGAATTCAAAGTTTTAAGGGAAATTGAAATACCTTTATTAGCACTTGTGTGGTTGTGTGCACTTGTGAACTTTCAAGAAGTAGCCTACGTGCTCGAACTCAATCACCGTCGTAAGAAGAATGAAGAAACATAGAATTTCGGGGAGAGTGCGTTTTGAAAATTAAAAAAGTGACGGGACAAGTTTGAAAGATGGGAAGTTTATTATTGAAGTGAATATGGGGGAAATGACAGGTTGAAATAGTTAAGGAAGGGAATTCGAAAGAGAATGGAAAGAGGTAATGCATTTTTAAGGGTATGTCTTTTAAAATTACCGGTCGGGTCGGGTCGGATAAATAGCAAATTTAGACCGATTGGGATCACCGATCACTTTAAGTCTTAGATAAAATTTGAAACATACCAGGGATCGATGGACACCATCAACGGTCCGTTGATGAGTCGACGGGCCATCGATGGGGTCCGTATACCTCTGCACACACCATTTTTTGCATATTGTGCTTTTTCTCCCTGCACATGTACAACCAATGAGGCCATTATTTTTGTGTTTTTCTAGACACTCTTAAGACAAGGAACCTATAATGATCTGTAGCCAACACTATCTCAAAAGCAAAGATTAAATAACAGGAACAAATAAACAAGACTACGACTAATTCTACAAGGAAAACAAAACCTATAGTTTGCTAGAAAGTACACCTTAGGTTTCCTCCCAAGAATCGATTGATTTAAAGTCGCGGCACGACGCAGGCCTCTTGATTACTCAGACTTCATTAAGATGATAGGCCTCAACTACTTCTTGAACACTTTCCGCATGCCCCAAATAGGTCTTTATCTTTTGTCTGTTGACTGTGAACCTTCCGCCTTCCTTGTTTTCTATCTCAACCTCTCTGTGCGAAACACTTTAGTAATGAGGAATGGCCCAATCCATTTGGACTTGAGTTTTCTCGGAAACAAGTGCATCCTAGAGTTGAACGGAAGCACCAATTCACCAACTGTAAATTCTCACTTTGCGATTCTTTTGTCGTGGTACTTCTTCATCTTCTCCTTGTATATGGATGAACTTACACAGGATTTTAGGCAAAACTCATCAAGCTCATTAGAATCATTTAGTCTTTGTTCAGTTGCTTCAGTCCAATCCAACTTCAGTCTCTTCATTGCCCAAATCGCCTTGTACTCTAGCTCGACCAGTAAGTGACAAGCCTTCCCATATACTAGTTTGTATGGATACATACCTATAAAAGTCTTGTATGCAGTGCGGTAGGCCCAAATAGAATTTTCAATCCTCCGTGAACAATCTGTTCTATTAGCATTCACACTTTTTGTCAGAATTTGCTTAATCTCGCGATTGGACACCTCAACTTGCCCGCTAGTCTGTGGTTTGTTAGGAGTAGCCACACTATGGAGAACACCATGTTTCTACAATAGACCTTTGAACAATTTATTATGGAAACGAGAGCCACCATCACTAATAATGGCCCTACGTGTACTAAATCTAAAGAAAATATTCTTCTTAAGAAATACAGTGATACTCTTCCCTTCATTGTTGGGGTAAGCAATTGCTTCCACCCATTTTGACACATAGTCAACCGCCACAAGTATGTATTTCATCCCATGAAAACTCACAAATTGGTCCATAAAATCAGTGCCCCATGCGTTAAATAGCTCACTCACCAAAATGGGACTCAATGAAAGTTTTTGCCGCTCCTAAATTTCTCCATCTTGTTGGCACCGATCATAGGATTTGGCGAAGCCATGAGCATATTGGGGAATGGCTGGACAATAATACCCATACTGCAAGATCTTATTGGCGGTCTGAATACCACTATTTTTCCCACCCAAAAGGGAGGAATGACACGTCTTTAAAACGCTCAACATCTCAACCTGACGTATACAACGACAAATTATCCCATCGGCACAACTACGATATAAGTAAGGCTCATCCCAAAAGAACTTTTTCACATCATGCATGAACTTTTTCCTCTGGTGGAAGGTCAAGTCTGATGGTACTATATCACTTGCAAAATAGTTCGTAAAGTCAGCGAACCATGGGATCAAATCCTGAGACGCGGCCAGTATATGTTCATCTGGGAAGGCATCATCAATTTTAGCCTTTTCTCCCGATTTACTCATAGCTTCATCCTCCAATCTATACAAGTGGTTGCAACTTGTTTCTCTGTCCCCTTCCTATCTTTTACCTTTAAATAAAACTCTTGAAGCAATAGTACCCATCTGATCAACCTTGTCTTTGCATCCATCTTCGCTATCAAGTTTCTCAAAGCAGAATGCTATGTATGCACAATGACCCTTCTACCAAGTAAATAGGAGTGAAATTACTCAAATGCAAACACCACCGCAAAAAGTTCCTATTCAATTATCGTATAGTTCTTTTGGGCTTCCTTTAGGGATTTATTGGCATAATAGATGGAGCGAAGGATTTTGTCCATTCTTTGTCCCAATACCACCACCAAGTGCAACCCCACTAGCATCACACATCACCTCAAATGTCTCACTCCAATCCGGTGAAATAATAATTGGCGCGGAGACCAATTTATCTTTCAACTCTCCGATTGCTTTAAGACAGGATTCATCAAAATAGAACTTACATTCCTTCTCGAGAAAATTGCATAAAGGATGTGCAATCTTCTAAACGTCCTTAATAAACCTCCAATAAAATCCGACATGCCCAAGAAAACTTCTCACACCCTTGACAGAGATAGGAGGAAGAAGTTTCTCTATGACTGCTACTTTGGCTCGTTCAACCTCTATCCCCTTTTCAGAGATGCGATGGCCAAAAACTATGCCTTCTTTCACAATAAAGTGACATTTCTCCAGTTTAGCACCAAATTACAATCTTCACACCTCTTGAGCACCTCATCAAATTTACTCAAATACATATCAAAGGAGTCTCATACTACATAAAATCATCCATGAACACCTCAATAGTGTCCTCCACCATAATAGAGAACATAGACATGATATAATGATGGGAAATCGACGGTGAATTACATAACCCAAATGGCATCCTTTTGAATGCAAAAGTCCCATATGGACAAGTGAAGGCGGTTTTTTCTTGATCTTACTAAGCGATAGAGATCTAATTGTAGACCGAATATCCATGAAGAAAGCAATAAAAACCCTTGCCTGTAAGTTTGTCTAACATCTGATCCATGAAGGTCATGGGGAAATGGTCATTCTCAGTCAAAGCATTTAACTTCCGGTTGTCCGACTGACCGAATTGAAACAAGATTGTTTCTCTCATTAGGTACCACTCACCCTTTTTAGGCACACACTGAACATTACATACCAACTATTGTCTACTATAGGATAAATGACTCTTGCATCCAACCACTTGATGATCTCCTTTTTCACTACTTCTTGCATAGGTGGATTTAACCTTCTTTGGTGCTCAATAGTCGGTCTATGATCCGGCATGAGTTGGATATTGTGGGACAAAATACCGGGATATATCCAATAATATCTGCAATAGTCCAACCAATGACTCGCTTGAACCTTTTCAACACCCCCACTAAGCACTCTACTTACTGTCCATTCAAATGTGCTGCAATTATTACTCGCAAGTGTCATCCCTACAAAAAAATACATACCGCGGATGAGGTGGTAGATCCTTAAGTTCAAATTTTAGGGCCTCCTCAATAAATGGTTTCACGGGTGGAGACTCGCGATGCTTCATATCCAACTCTAATTTCTTCGGCTTTGACCGATACTCGATTTGTTCAAGTATAGACACCAAAGAATCAAACTCTTCAATACCATCACTGTCAAAATTCATAATGGTTGTTGCTAGTGCCTCGACACCTAGTCTCTTTTTAATTTGCACTTCAATTACACTCTCAACCTTTTAAGATACAACAGATACCGTTTGGATCTCACCACTCTGCTTCATGGACCTACAGATATTGAAAGTTGCTTCTTCATTGTTCAATCAAAATTTCATCTGCCCTTTTCCATATAGACTAATGCACGCCTAGTGGCAAGGAATGGTCTTCCTATTATGACCTCAAACTCAAAATCACAGTCCATAATCATAAAATCGACAAGAAATATGAATGACTCCACTTTCACAAGCACATCATGTAGTATACCAATGGGCCTCTTCATAAATCGATCGGCCATCAGTAATCACATAGTAGTGGTCTTTGGGTCACCCAAGCCTAACTTTTTGTAAAGGTACAAAGACATTAGATTTATGCTCGCCCCAAGATCACACAATGCCTTATAAAAGTGTAGCAACCCTATCGTACATGGAATAGTGAAGGAAACTGATCTTCTTTCTTCTGCACAAGAGACCTTGTAGCAATATCACTACAATGTTGCATTCTGTCATCATTCTCAAAACTCACCGACCTCTTCTTTGTCACCATATCCTTCAAAAACTTAGAAAAATTGGGCATTTTCTCCAAAGCTTCTATTAATGGAAAAATGTTGGAAAGTTGTTTTAACATAGTGATAAATCGTCGATATTTACCAACTTCCATTTTCTTCACCAATCTTTGTGGGAATGGTGGTTCAGGTCTAGGAGTGAGGACCATTTTTTGAGATAACTCTACTTCTCTCAATAGTGCATCACCCAACTTTCCACTAGCTTCTATCGCCTCATCTTCCTTTCTAATATCTTCTTCAACTACAGACGGCATAGGTTGACCAATGGTCTGCTTACCTTCTTGAGTAGTGACTATCATGCAATGCCCATCATTCTTAGGAATTTGGATAGTGTTGCTTGGAAGAGTGCTAGGTTGGTATGGGTTCAAAGTAGTAGACAGTTGATTATCTGTAGCTCAAGGTGTTTTATCAAGACTACATGTGCATCTACCTTTTGTCTGATGCCTGATAGTTCACCTCTCATCTTACTGACATTCTCATCAGTTGCATCAAACCTCCTCATCATATTTTTCAACATATCCTCAACACGTGCCTTACTACCTCTACCGTCTTTAGGTGAAGCTTCCCTATTTTGAGGTGGAACATATGGACCACCCTTGTCATTCCTGTTACCATTGTTGTTCCGATTGTCACCATTGTAGTTCCCATCTCGGACATATTGACCCACTCGGTTGTAATTGTCATAGTTCCTACGTTAGTTTCCTTGACCTTGGCACCAATTATCCTGATTGGAACCTTGGGTGTTTAATTAGAAACACCTCGTATGATCATTCACTGCATATGTATCCTTTTCATAGTAGTTCTCATCTGTCAGTGGTGGTGCTTTATCCAAATTCTTCATCACATTTACTTTATATGCGCCTCCACTAACATGCTTCAAAACCAACCCTACTTTAGTTCTTATTTACGCCATTTCTTCCCGAATCTCATCAGTGGTTGAGTTGTTTGTAGCATGTACCGTAATGGTGTTCCGCCCAGTCTCTGAAATTCTAGTGCTCCGAGATTTATTATTGTGAGACATCTTCTCTAGCTTCTCTGCAATCTCAGCATATATGCATTCACCATAGGAGCCACCCACAATAGTATTGAGCATTGGTTTGTTGTTATCATCTTGACCTCTGTAGAAGTATTTCTTCGGTGACTCATCATCAATGTGGTGGTACGGGACGCTTCTCACAAATGCAGTAAATCTATCCAAAAAGCTACTCACTGACTCTCCAGGCAATGCCACAAAGTTGTTCACTTTATCCTTGTAGTTTATATTCTTGGACACCGGATAGTACCTCACTAAGAAAATATCTCTCAATTTATCCCAAGTATAGATATAATTGTTGGGCAGCTCAGCGAACCATATGGCGGCATCTCCTGTCAGTGATAAAGGAAACACTTGCAGTCCCGAAAACAAGCTCCTCGCGGTGAGCATCTGTATCAAGCTACTCGTCACCACAAAAGTGTGCCTAGGGGGCAGTGGGGGTAGGACAAGAGGTCCATCGGATTTTGCAATGTTCATTGCCCCTATAGTAATGCTAAAGTCGTGGGGATGCTGGAGGTTGCAAATCTAAGGCATCACGTAATTAATTTTCAACGTGCGCCTGGTGGTGTGCCTCATCTGGTAATCGAGGTTGATGGTCTACTCCATCACCTAGATTCTCTCTATTAGTATTGGCTGGGACCCCTTGATTCTCCATTCGTCTTAAGGTTCGGTTGAGCTCAATGACGTATGGAGTGAGTGTTTCTCCTGGGCTTCGTATAGTTGGTATACACTAGAGATAGACCTGAGAGAAACAAAATAAATATAAAAAGTAAAATCAGGAAATAGTTGACTAAATTTCAATAACATAATTAAAGTTAATCTAAAATCGAGATTCACCGGGAGTGGTACCAAAATATGATGCCACAAATTACACCTCCTTAAAAAAATCTAAGAACTCATGATCAAGTAGAGAACCCAACTAGTAGGTTGGGGTTGATGCCATGAGTAAAATGGTTTCGACTTAGCTATAATTCACAGTTATGTCTGTTTAGGCAATGTCTTTCCGAATACAAGTAAATAAAGGGGGGTTGTGAAAAAAGTATTTTAAACAGTGTAGGTTAAAAAAGTTAACCAAAGTAGATTTTGAATGTTTATCAAGTTGTGAGAATAAATAGGGCTTATGTGTTCCCGACAGATTCATAACGTTGTATTCCCAGCAATAACAAATATTTCGTAGTGTTTTACAGGCAAATTGGCAAGTTACGTACCTCAAAATCCTTGGTCCGACATCTAGAGAATTTCACCCCACACCTTGGTCCATCTACGTATGTATAAGTTATTAACCCTTACCTTTACCTCATATTAAACATCATAATCAATGTATGGCTTAGTTATTACTTCGCACCAATGGACACTAGCATATTAGATGGTGTCATACTAAATCTATGTTGATAGTTCTTTTCTTATTCCTACCTCCTTGGGTCAGAAAGTAGCAAAAAGATGAGTTCTAACGCATGCACTCGTTATAAACACTTCTAAGCAAAAGAATTGTCAATGCATGCATAAACACTATTCGAGAATTGCTTAATTACTAGGATTACTTTGTTAATTACCCATGGTTACCACAACCCTAGTTGTGGATTTAGTTACCCATACAATTAAGATCACAATTCATAGTTTTGAATGAAGAAATCATGAACTTACTCAACAATAAGAAGAAACACAGAAATTCAACTTGAAAATGACTGAAAATCGTTCAAACCAAATCAGGAAATTGACAAATTGCCAACGTTTGCAACCCCTAATTTCCAACACACAAAATCAAACAATAGTAATAGTAGCTAACCCCAAAAATGTGGTTTAATTCCCTATATATATAAAATATAGTCCTAAATAAAAAGGAATTGAAATAAGGAAAGTTTAGTCCAAGTACAGGGGCTTCAATCGATGAATCCACTGACAGACAATCGACTCCCTCCGTCAGTCTGGACTAGAAATATTTTTCTCTGTTGGATAGAACCTTTTCTGAATCAAATGACAGACCAAAATTATGGTCTATCGATCCATCTATGTTCCATCGATGCTCCTCTGTCGCTCCATACTTAGAATCTTGAAAAATCAAGTACTGGAACCTTTTGTGAACCAATTGATGGTTCACCAGTACGGCCCATTGAACAACCGACGAACCATCGTTTTCTCTCGTGGTTCCACACTTGGTAAAATTTCCCTGATCTTCTCCTAAATCCAGAACTGCTCATCGACGGTAACCAACTACGGTCCATCGATGTCCTTCGTAGGTCATCTTCTGCAATTTTTTAGTTGCCTTCTATGCTGTCAACCTAGACATGTTTCCTGCAAGACACCACAAAAATTTTTACTTAAAATACTACAAAAAGTCTCGATACACACACAACTCTTAAGTATAATACATTGAAAATATCGTGAAACCACTATACATCACGTATGTGGTATAGTTGAGGTCAAAACTTTTGACCCATTCTCTCACCAATGGTGAGGATACATTCTAAAATTTGACCCTAGTGGTAAGGGGTGATATTATGCGGTATTGTTTGAATATTGTGTGGTTAACAAGATAACTTAGTAATAAGAATTTTGATTTTAAAAGATGAAATTAAGAAGGTTGGAAAATGTCAAGTATAGTTTTCTCGAGGTGGATTTTTATAAGGATACTCCAACTTTGTTTAAATTATATGATGATTTTATGACCTATGTTTATCAACAATAAATCATTGATTCAATAATGAGATGGTCCGATATAAATATCTTAAAGACAAAGGGTAAGATTGAGAGGATCATTGATTAATGAGAGTATATATTGTAAGGCTATGAGGAAAAGTTGAGGAAGGATAAGGACATCAAATGTGTTTAATTGTTTAAGAAATTTTAGATGGTAAGACTTATTATAAGATTCGTATGAAAATTTTTCATTCAATATTTTTTAGTAGAGGTATACTAAAGATAATTTGAATAATTCAAGTTTTATGGCACAGTGACCATATTGATATTCATTTGATAGAAGCCATGAATTCAGTAAAGTCTAATACATTAAGAGATTATAAAGGCTAAACTGGATCAATCACTAAGAACATTTAATGTGACAGATAATGATAGATATTGATAAATTCATATTGTGAGGCCTGTTAGATATTGAATTAAGATAAATAATAATAATTGAAAATAAGAGGGGAGAAAGATTTTTTAGTTAAAGGATTTTGGAAAGACTAGTTATATGAAACTACATGAGGACACCTATAGAGATGTATGCATAGTAGTTATGAATAGCTAAATAGATCATAAACCAATAAGTGTTGATTGAAAATCTTACATTAGTAAATAACTAATTGTATTGGGGTAATCAAGGTTGTTCGAAGTATCATTCGATATGCTCTCGGTTTACTATAGTTTAATTTTGAGCGTATATCTACTTCGTAAGTACATACCTTATTTGGATTTGAATATATACTGAATCTCTTCTTCTATGTTTGCACATATATTTAACTGGAAGATGATTCTTAGTGGTAGATAGGTTACATCGATCTTATGTTGTTTACTTGGCAGAATGAGACACATGGTCAAACTTAGTTCTTTAATTTTGAATATGATTTGAGTTTATCTATACAGATTATTTGGCCTTGACGATAACCTCAGATTTGTCAAGCATTACTAAAATAAAATGGTAAAAAACTCTCATTACTTATCTAAGAAGGATATTTTTTTTTCAATTGTGAAGTCTCAACTAGTAAAAAGAGAAAGTGATACATGATCTATATGATTTATGTTTGTTGTACTAGTATCGAAAACTTTCATTTAGAATCAGGTTTAGTGGCAACAAAGTCTTGAAGTGTTTCATTAGTTCTGTTATCGAATTTAGTATTTGATTATAGTTGGACACTAGGACTTATTCTGTCATTTCTTATAGGAATACTCCAGTGAATTTGAAAGAGCGGTAACAAGATTTATTGAGTAACAAATTTTGTTGGATCAAGTATACTTTTATTCGGTGTTTCTATCACATTGGGATTCCTTTGTTATTATTTTCATCGAGGATATATTGATATACTCCCATAGTAGGAAGGATCACGAGCATTAATTGAGGATGGTTCTTTAAAATCTGAAGAAATGTATCATGGGAGATCCCAGGAGAATTGAGGAAGTTTTCAATTGGTTCTGACCTATATTAGTTACGATATTTAGAGTTCTTAGGCCTAGTTGGATAGTATCGATGGTGATCTCATTCATTACACCTGCATTGACTTAATTAACATAAAATTAAGTGGCTTCCCAATAGTTTGATGTGTGTTAGGCGATCTTTCTAAAGCTTATTGTTGGGCTATTGCCCATATTCCAGCCAAAGGGCTCATTTCCTAATCCTACATGAAAAAGGATTCCAATTATTCTCTTTATTTGATTTCCAATTCTATTAAGAAAAGGATTGAAATTGCAATCCTATTTGTAAATGATTTTATCTTTTAAGGAAAAACACAACTCTATAAATAGATATTGAGAGAAAAATTGAATTCCTCATTAGTATTTTCCTTCAAGGAAATTAGGACATAATAGAGGTTTTCAGAGAGATTTCAACAAGAGAGAAGAGATAAGAGAAAAGAAAAAGATTTATTTTGTTGTACACCTTTTCTCTGACCAACAACCTTCAGATCATGTTTTTGATAACTAACTGTTAAATCGGGCTATACTTTGAACTGATGGTTCCTAACATCTTGGTGGAGTATTTGAATGGTAAATATCGGATTCAGATTTCCACAAGATCTTTTTTTAGGTTCCGAACAATAGCTGCGTTTGGGTAGTGCCTGCATTAAAATTATAGAGGCATTATATTTATAATGTGTATCGCGAGGTGTTTTTGTATAATATTTAATAAGAGGAATCTAAATATAAGACAATGGATATGGTTAGTTTTTGTCAAGGATGATGGAATGACTATCATTTATCATTTAAGGCTTTGAGTGTATAGGTAGTCTACCTTGGTACATGTGGGAGAGTGTCCCTTGGCTATGAATGTCCAGTCCTTAGCCAATAACTTTGAAAGACTTGATACTTTAGAATCTGTAGAATTTGGCTTCCAAGAAGGTGATCTTATTAGAGCATATTTGGGTTAGACAATTTAGTGATGAAAATTTGTATATGATCCGAGACAAGGTGTTGCAAGGAAAAGCTAGTGAGATATTCATGACGGTGAGGGAGTTTGCGGACAAATGATCTTATTTATGTTGTTTGGCTAGGTGAGTTGACTAGATTGTTCATGGAAAAGATTCATAGTTTGAGGTATTTTATTCATCTGAGGTCTACATAGATGTATCGTGACTAGAAGTAACATTGTTGGTGATGTCCTATTAAGAAAGACATGGTAAATTTGAATCTTGGTGTTAAAACTATTAGCAAGTGAAGTGTGAACACTAGAATTCAAGAGGTATGACTTAAACTATGCTTGTACTAGAGTTGAAGTAGGAGAAGATTGCTATGTGTTTTATGATATACTCTGCATACCTTGGATAAGTTGATGATATATGGATCATAGTGTAGCAATTGAACAAGTCCTCATATTTCAGACTACTTATGAATCAGAAAAGTTAGTCACGATCTACGTTAAGGAGATAGTTCACTTGAATAGGTCTTCCAATTCTATCATTTCATATCGTATCACACAATTTACATTTCATTTTTAGTTGTCTGTGCAGTAGAAGTTCAATACTAGAGTGGATTTTGGTAGTAGTTTTTATATTTATCGGAGTTAGCCTATAATAAGAGCTAGCATTTGATCATTGAGATGACATCATTCAATTCTTTGTAGGGTAGAAGGTGTTGATATTGATTGGTTGGTTGTGTGCATTTGAGGTTAGTCGTGGGATACAAATCTATCGAGAGAGTCCTTAGATAGGAACAAGTTTATTTAGGATAGGTTTATCATGGCCCAGAGTAGGTAAAAAAAGTTATGTGAACCAAAAGATTGGTGATTCGAGTTTATGGCTGGATAGCAGATCTACTAGAGGATTTACCCATGAAGGATGAGATAAGATTTGGAAAGAGGCGCACTCTGAGGTATAATTGTCATTTTTTTGAGATTATTTAACGTATTGTTAAGGTAACTTACAAGGTGCCTCTTCCACTTTATTTGTCGTTTGTTTATCTTATATTTCATATCTCAATAATAAAGAAGTATCACTATGGTCCCCTGTCATTCAGTTTTTAATTGATAAGAACTTGATTTTTAAATACGAGGGGGTAACCATCTTCAATCAGAAAAGATTCAAAATTTGAGGTCAAAATAAATTGTTATAATCAAGATTCAATAAAAGTATCATCTGGTTGAGGAAGCTATTAGGGAGCGATTTAGACATATAGGCTAGTTATCCTTGACTTTGTGAGCATTCAGGTGCGTTCTATTATTTTACCGTTCACCGACGAAAATTTGTTTTAGTGGTAGATGATGCAATGATTGGTTATGTTGTTTTGAGCACTAGGACTATTTTGACTCTTTCTGTACAATTTTAGATGGAAATTTTGAACTATTTGGTAACTACGATTAGTTAGTTAACGGATTTATAAAAAAAATCAATATAGTTGATAGTTAATGAACCAAGTATATAATTTATTTAATATCTTTTACTACTTGGCTCATATAATTAAATTAAGTGAATAGAATTTGTAACTTTTAATACATAATTATTTTATTTAGAAAAATTATAAAAGAAAACAATCTAAGACACAAACTGGTTGCAGCATAGCCACGAAGAGTGACAACCTTCAAAGTAAGTAAATTTCAGTTGGATTTTCAATTGTGTGCATATATATATATATATATATATATATATATATATTATATATATATATATATATGTATATATATATATAATTACTACGTATTATATTTAAATGTTAAAGTGGTTGGATATGGATTTTGTTTTAGTTTGCAAGTTGACCTAATATAGTGATTTAGGGGAGACAAGGTCTTAATGTCCAATAGTTAATGGTTGTGAATGGATAAGTCTAATGATTGGTGGTAATGCATAGGGTGAATAGATGGAGGTTTGGAAAATTGTAGTTTCCAGGGATTTGCATATTGTTTCACGTTGACTTTGATATTATATCTTCTCTAGATCCTACAAAAAATTATCATCTTAAGATTTAAGTTTAAACATATTGTTATAGGTAAATAAATATTAGGTGTATTACATTATATAAATATTATTAGATTTATGAGATTAGGAAAAATTAAAGACTTGTCCTAAGTGAGAAATCTAGCAAATATGAGACTTGCCATATTAATTGACACCAAGATTAGAAGTTTGATTTGAGATGTGAGTGATTTTTTGGATCTAAGATAACCATAATATAGTATTAGTGTCTCAAACTCGCTTGCTTACAAATATTGCATAATTGGTTAATTGAGAACGTACTGAAGCTTTGCGAAAAGGGAAAGAAAAATCTTGATGATTATGTGGCACGTGTCCAGCATTCGAGGTATGCTAATACTTTTTAAACTTCGTTGAGGGATGTTTTCTAATTACAGATTAAAATGGAATATACAATGGGTAAGGGAAAAAGATGGGGGGGTCTCGTACCAATGATGTGACAGGCATTGGTACGAGTACCAGTGTTATAAAAGGGAAAATCTATTACAATAATATGATATATTGTAATTTGAGAATGCCAAAGCATATGAGCATTAGCTGAAGTATTTAGGTACTTGATTTCTTGTGTTTGACTTTGTTTCTCTATTGAACCCGTATAATTGTGACGATTGAGGTTATTGTATGTCATAGAGATATTTGATTTATTCAGATGTTGTATCATCCCCTTTGATTTTATATCATATTGTGCACATTCATTGACATGAAACTAACTATGTGTAAAGTTCTAACAACTGGAAATCGTCCGTGTTGAGATCGAGTTATGATTATAATTTGGGCACATGGAGATCGTCTGTGCTAGGGATTATTTGATTGTATGATAGTGCATTGAGGTCGTCCGCACAGACACGTGGAGATCATTCGTGTCAGTATATGGACCTCGCGAGTCCCCCAGAGGTCAGGAACTCTCGATATATTATCGCGGAGTATCATGTATATACGGTTGAGAGAATACTGGCATTTCAGACATATCATTTCATAGTGTCGCATTGCATTGCATGTCATTAAATTCTTCATTCTGGCTTGATTATGCATTTTATTGGTTCTTAGGAAATACGAAACATTTGGTTATACCTATTGATGAAATCTTGGTTGATAAATATGATATGAACTTGAAAAATTAAGGGATTATTTTCATATATACTCCTGTCAAAACTTCTTCGTTGTCGGTCTATGAGATATACTAGGTACACGTGGTTTTGTACTCATACTACACTTATTACACCCTTTTGTGGTCTAGATTGGACTTCAAATTCGGGCTTGTTCTTGGAACTTTGAATATGAGTTCGATTATTGTCACACCCCAAGAGTACACCCTAGAAGATATGGCACTCTCGGAGTGCAACATGGCGTACTTGACCTCTCGGAGGTCTTGTACAAGCCCTTACACATCATTCATTGCATACATGTATGAAATGTAATGCAGAAATAAAACTTTTCACACGAAATATTTTAAACATCTTTCATATTAAAATCATAGGAAAATACTAAGTCTCAACATATGCCAATCTTAGACTCGAAAATACTTGAGACACGGCCTATACGATACGAATATAATAATACTTAGTCTATTATAATACTCTGGATTAAAACAAATCTAAAGATAGTTATGCCCTCGAGTCAAGTGAGGACATACTTAACCTTGCTTAAAAAGAATCCTAGTTTCCAAGATTTGCTTTGAGACGCTTCTCACTTCCGCCTACACCTTTAGATATAACAAAATGTATGAAATTAGTACAAACACATGTACTAAGTATGGCATAATGCATAAAATTATGAGAACGACATTTATGATAATATGCTATTTTTTATTTAAAACATCACATTAAAAGTATGAGACCATATTTAAGCACCAAACATTACATTTAGAACACAATACAAGTCAAAGGCAATTTATATGAATTTAATGAATCTTACAGTGAGCTTGCAGTGAACTTTACAATAACTTCACTGTAACACTCCATAAAACTCACACATTACATTATAGCACCAATAACACCTACAAAAACACAAACATGAGATCCTCTTATCAAAGGTGATTCTAAGGCTCACTTGAGTGAGTTATGAAGCGACCGCCCATACAATCCCTTCACACACACCTAAGAGATCCTTTAGACTACCTAAGATAAGATCATTCTCACTACACAAAATAGTACACATATATTATGACATTCTCTTCCCAAATATTATCAAAAGACTTACTTAAGTAATGCAAGAAGAGACCGCCCATACACCCTCTCCAAACTTACCTAAATAATCATTAAGACTACCTAAGCTTAGATCAAGATTACTTATTCAATTTACTTCCCAATCTAGATTCATTCTTAAGACTTCCCTACGTAAGACATGAAGTGACCATTTCTTTGCCCCCTTCAAACCTTAACTAAGAAACCCTTAAACTAATTTAGGTAAGTACTTAGTCATGAACATACTTTCAAACTTAATTCATTATCTTAATTAGTTAATTAAGAGACATTCATCACATAAGGACATTCAAGTAATGGTCTTGGATAATACCTAGGGACTCACTCACTAACATCTTCAAAGCCTAATTGTACAATGTCTAGATAGAGCCTCATACCACCACCTAAAATTCATAGAACTTCTCCAATACTGGAGGGTATCCCATATGATGAGAACAGTCAATAACCAACATAGACCATACTAGCTATACATGGAACCCAAAGTCATGAACCTACTCCGTTGGAGGTTTGTTCTACAGGCCAATGGTAGAAATAGGACACATCCCATGTAAGAACATGGTGAAGGAATATGAAGGGTTTCTTGTACTCTAGCCTCATCCTTAATTAGAGATACTTTCCAAACCATACTCACTCGGTGCTAGAGTTTGTTCTCATAGAGTATTTCAATAAAGGAGTACATGAAGAGCTTGCATATCTAGTTCATAACCCAATCACATTACACCTTACCAAAGAGGATCCACTAAGGCTACCTACAATGGTTAAGAGGATAGATCAATGACTTTCATAAGGATGATTTCATGTTGTTTCATCCAATCAACCCTAAGTCCAACATTCACACAAGAAGGATACCATTACGGCTTTCAACTTCAAGGATTTCATAACTTTCCAACTTGGTTGAAGGTTCCACATAAAGGACCTTCTTAACAATGTTCAAGGTCACACATCAATCACACATACAAGACTAAGAAGCTTTAGCATACTAATTCAAGAACTCATATTCACATTATACATGTATCAAGTAAGGGACAAAAGTCTACCAAAACAAGACACACACATACTTCACCATATCACATATAGCATATCATTCTAGAAGCACGTAGGCATAACAAATATCATCTATAGGTCACCCTATTCACTACTATAGTATCATCAATTTAAGTATCACAAGTATCATATAATTTATCAAGAAACATCATACTTCAACATCAAAAAATCCACATAATGAATATACCATAGTATACTAGTGACTCACATCATCAACTATAAAAACTCATGCTTTGACTCCACATAAACACATAAGTCATCTTGACATTCATACTATCCACATATTCAAGTTATAACATGATAAAGCCATAATACATAAAGAAATGTCGGTTAGGCCAATTGATTCACAATTCATAAAGTAATGCCGACAAGGCCACATTGATTCACAAGTATAGCACATAAGCAATGCCACCATAAGTGGACCATACCAACCATCAATATTATTTAAAAACTAGACTACATAATATCAAAAAAGTTAGGTCAACATACCATTGATCCAACGTCACAAATTCAATCCATAATCAACCAACACATTATACCAAGGCCCTTACCAATACTCATGACCACCAATTCAATCCAATAATTACAATATACAATTAATAAAGGATAATACAACATGAATTTATGAATTTACGGCAGCCAACTAATAATTCTATCATGATTTATTCATAATTCAATAGCCTTAATCAAACTACACAATAATACAATAACATTAAGACATAATCAATTCACCCACAAAGTAGTCAAAGCGAGGGTTACATGAATTACATGGGTCCATAGATATTTTAGGTTAAAATCATATAACTAACAACAATTAAATCAATATAAAATGATTCAATACATTTAATGCAAGAACCCACAATTAGATTACAAAATTAGACAAGTTAATCTTTGAATGACTTTAGAAATCACTTTGAAGATTGGCTCCTTGAAGAAAAGAGATTCAAGGATGAAGTTCATACCTTAATTGATGCAAGACAATGAATTTGATCAATAATCACCGAAGTAATCTTCAATTCAAGCTCTATCTTTAGTTTTGGCTCCAATGGAGTTCTAGAGAATTTCTTAGAGAATTTTGGTTTTGATTTTGTAAAGTCAATCAATATAGGTGTTTAAGACATATAAAACTTTTATAATACCCAAAATAACCCTATTATACCATTCTAAACATTTATTTGGACGCCCTGCCCATCGACGCCTCATAGCCTAACCAACGGACCGTCATGTTGGTCCTTGGTTTGGGTAAGAGGCTGGAAAAAAGAATATCAAGCCTCCCACACCTAAGTTTCAACATACTCCTCCATCGACGGGGCTTCAACCATCCTATTGGGCATCGATTGCCTCTGTCATTTCGGGCTGCTTTTTGACAGCTTTTGGCTCTTGGGTAGGATCCTCCTGAAGGACCCTTGGTTGGTCCTTAGGACTTTTGAATGGACGTTTACAACCTGAATAAGTTCTTATATGATTTTAGTACCTTCTCACGTCAATTTCATCAAAAATGAACACGTAAAATTCAACGAAACTTACTAAGACACACAAGGTCATTTCAAGACAATTCTTTCGAACGTCATAGACGTTCTTGGACGTTTGACCTCCAAACTTCATGAAACTTTAAAAACCTCCTCCTAACCTCATTATAACCCATTCAAAACATCAATATACAAGTTTTAGGTGTAACAACACTAAAAATGGATATGCTAAGTAATGCTTAATGTGTCTAGAATGCCAACGATTGGACCGGGTTCACACAGATTGATTCGCGTAGAACCAGACCTCGGAAACCTTGCTACATCCAATCAAACTAACTTGGGGAGTTATTTGAGCAAGTAAAGGTTGGTTCCAACCATGTAGGGCTCTCGAATACGAAGATTTACTTGAAGGAGTCTTTCCCCGGCCTAAAAAGGGAAAATCTTACGTTTGGAAGGTCTAGGGGTAAAATGGTCTTTTTCAAACCTAAGGGTAGTATAATAATTATCCTAAATATATAATTAATTATTTCATTAATAATTTGGATGGGCATTTTTGGGAGAGAGGGCCGAAATTGGGCTCTTGAAGTGAAATCTTGCTCCACCCGTGTTCGAACCTAGGTGGAAGCAATGAATAAAATTGTTTTTAATTTAAGTTGGTAAATTGATGTAATTAATTTATATTTATTTTTTATTAGCTGATTTAAAGTAAAAGTAAATCAGATTTTTAGTAATTAAACAAAAACCTTATTTGACTATATCCTAAACTAGACTCCTAATCCTAAGAAAACTCTTCTCTCCCACGCTCATCACTCTCTCTCATGTCTCTATCACTCTCACTCACGATTATCTATGCCAAATAACTTCAAAAAACAGTAGGTAAACCAAATTTCTTCACATTTTAAGAACTCACAACGAAAATATAAGAAAACAAACAAAAGCAATCACGTAGTCAAAGAGAAGTTTGTTCGTCGAGTTGGTGTTGACTTTGAGGGGATTTGGACGTGATTTTTGGAGAATATATTGGGAAGCAAGTCGAGGTTTGAACTTCATAAAAGGTATGGGTTTTCTTAATCTTGGTCCCTTTCCCAAGAGACTTTAAGGCTTAGATGAATCTACTCAAAAATTAGGGTTGTTCCCGTTCTTGTCGAACTCCTTGTCCCTAGTATCCCTTTGATCTCAATATGAAATAGGTTAGAGATCATGTTTTTGGTATGTGTTCATGTTTTTGGTATGTGTTCTTGATTATGTGTTCTTTAAGGCTTAGATGAAGTTTTATTTTCGTGATAATGTGTTCTTGATTATGTGTTTCGAATTGTAAGCATGTTAAGTTATGTCAACCGAAAGTATGTGAAAAATGATATGTTTTTATGGTTGAATTTTATATGCGAATGTTTGTGTAAATCATGAGGTGTAAAAGTGGTGTAATGTTGCTAGATGAAATGGTAATTCTTGGATGATATAATAATAAAAATATTACACTTAAAGATGCACCAAATGATCCACGAAATTCCTCAAGTATTAACTTATAAATGATGATAAAAAGAAGCTGAAAACAGTGAACAAATTTCCAGCATTTGGTAGGTTGGATTCGGCCAAACAAAATGGTACAAAATGCAATGAATAATGAATGTAAAATAAGTGATATAACTAAGGATTGGACCCAATACATCATTACATGAAAGCTACAAAAAAATCAACAAAAGATTAAAATGCAAGGAAATGAAAATTGTAGTCTCGGACAACTTTTAAAAATATCAGCTTCGTTTAAAAAAAAATTAAATGTGAGTTCATTGGGGATTTAACCCATGACATCACTAAATGAAAATTTTATCAAAATTTCATGAGAAAAATGCAAGGAAAAGTAGATGTGGTGAGTGGGGATTGAACCCACAACCTCTTGAATGGATGAGAGAGTTAGGAGAAAAATAAAGGGGGAGGCGTGTGGGAATCGAACCCACGACCTCTTAGGAAGATTAAGAAGGAGAATAAAAGAAAACTAAAGGGGGAGGCGTGTGGGAACGAACCCACAACCTCTAGGGCAGATTAAGGAGGTGAATCAAAAAAATAAAGGGGGAGGTTGTGGGAATCGAACCCACGACCTCTTAGGCAGATTTTAAGGAGAAGAACAAAAGAAAAATAAAGGGGGAGGCGTGTGGAAATCGAACCCTAAATTGTAGTCTCGGCCAACTTTTAAAAATATTAGCTTCGTTTAAAAAAAATTAAATGTGAGTTCATTGGGGATTTAACCCATGACATCACTAAATGAAAATTTCATAAAAATTTCGTGAGAAAAATGCAAGGAAAAGTAGATGTGGTGAGTGGGGACTGAACCCACAACCTCTTGAATGGATGAGAGAGTTAGGAGAAAAATAAAGGGGAGGCGTGTGGGAATCGAACCCACGACCTCTTAGGCAGATTAAGAAGGAGAATAAAAGAAAACTAAAGGGGGAGGCGTGTGGGAACGAACCCACAACCTCTTAGGCAGATTAAGGAGGTGAATCAAAAAAATAAAGGGGGAGGTTGTGGGAATCAAACCCACGACCTCTTAGGCAGATTTTAAGGAGAAGAATAAAAGAAAAATAAAGGGGGAGGCGTGTGGAAATCGAACCCACAACGTCTTATGTAGATTTAAGGAGGAGAATAAAAGAAAAATAAAGAGAGGCTGTGGGGGTTTGATCCCACAACCTCATAGTCAACTCGAAATAGACATAGAGAAATAGATAAAGAAAAAAATGGGGGGCTATGGGGGCTTGATCCCACAATCCCTCGGCCTGGAAAGAGAATTTTCAAAGGATAGAACTAAAAAGAAATGGTAATGTCGGGGCTCGATCTAGGGTCCCAATGTCACGTCGACTGGAATAAAAGAAAAAGAAAAATATAAAGTGTTGTCCAAGGGATTTTGAATTGGGTTCCCTTGACCAAATTCCGTATTGATACATAAGTCATACGTGAATTAAATATTAAAGAATAATGCTGCTTACTTAGATCGAAATCGAGATCTGGCATACATACAAGATGCATAATTCTTGTACTACATAATCTTAGGAAGATATGAATCACTTAAACGAACGATTAATGAAGCCTCGTGGCTTGTATGTATAGACCCATAAGTCTAGCATACGTTTAAAAATAAGTGAACCTAATATGTATGTAATGAAATGATGTAACACTAGAAGGTTAAGTAAGACGGTAAAACACTAAATGGCCAAATGCATTGGCACATAATTAAAATGAACAATGAAATGATGAAATGAACAAAGAAATAATGAAATGAACAATGAAATGATGAAACCCTAGGAGGGTTAAGTAAGAGTGTGAAACACACTAAATGTCCAAGTGCATTGGCATATGATGAAATGAACATTCACGTAAAATGGGGTGAGTAATTATGAAGAGAAAATGTGCTAATGTTAATGAATGTGGTCACAAAATGATATGAGGCTAATGTAAAAGATGAGATCAATCTCAAATGAGCCTAAGTAAATGTTACCAAAACGTACTCACCTAAAAGAGTGTAAAGTTAATGAAGAGACCAGTCAATATGAACACTCTAATGAAAGCATTGATATTAACACACTTAATACTAATAATGAGATTAGAAATCATCTATTGAGCTATTATGTCCTCATACTAGAAGCCAGCTTCCATGACGTATGAGTTGAATGTAATTGAACTTATACTGAGCATCGATAGACTAGCTATGAGCGGTGATGCCTTCTTTCGGGAAGGGCAGAGGTTCACGTAACTCTCATGAGATGAGACTGTCCGGCATGCAGGGTATGGATCTCCTTATATCTCCTAGTCTTCAAACCTATACTACCAATATAGGGATCTGGTGGGGTTCAATTCCTATGTACGCTAGCATGTTTTGGGTCACTTTGGCTGGTGATTCCACCTCTTTTCAGTGTGGGGTTTCATGACACTGGATTTCATGATGCTCACATGATCTATGTCGATTAAATTTAAAGTTCCACGTGAATGAATGAGGTCAGCCTCAAATGATTCACATAATGAAATGAATGATACCAAAGGTGTTAGGATAGGATAACCAAGAGGTGAGCTAGACTTAAGTAATGACACTAGGTCATTCTTGATCATTATATAGCGAACTTGATGAAAGTCTTAAATTACATCCTAGGTATAAGTGGTGTTTACACTAGCCTATGAATGAAATGAAATGAAGTACGTATGAATGAATGAAGCAGACTCTGTGTTTGCTAAAGAAGGCTCCCTAGTTGAGGTCCCATATGTTGAGCCCTTATTTTTGGGAAGTCTTGATGTCAAGTCCATGATTCCAAGGTCTCGTAGCATATGAACTAATGATATGAAAAATGTTACGTGCTATATGCAATATGTTATGTGCTATGTGCAAGATGTTATGTGTTGTGTGTAATATGATAAGTATGATGATGCATGTTAATCTCATGGCATGACTTTTCTAATCCAAATTAGGAAAGTAAACTCACATTCCTAATCCAAATTTGGAAAGCTCACTAACTTTCCTAATCCCAATTTGGCAAGTCCACTGACTTGACTTCCATAATCATGTTGTTAGGAAAGAGTTGTTCTTAATCATGCATGTCCTTGGTGTGTGCTTGCATATACCCATACTTAGTACAAATGTGTACTAATCTCATACAACACTACTTGCATATACCCATACTTAGTACAAGTGTGTATTAATTCCATAAAACTCTATAATTTTAGGTGCAGGCACAGGTGGATGCTAGAGCTAAAGGTTGATGTTGAAACTATCCGGACGTGCCCTCATGCTTTCGAGGATGCTTGCCCATTATATTTTAGCTTAGTTATAGGATTGATCTAGTGGAGTATGTTCCACTAGCGTTTCTTTCCACTTTTGTTCTGACATTGTATTGGTGTCATTTTCACAAGTATACATTTAATTCTATATTAAACTATTTCTTTCATTTGATGATCTTAATGTTAGATGATTTATGGTGAAAAATTATGAATCTAATAGAATGATTAGTATGTATGCTAAGAAACAAAAAGTTTTAAATTTTCTGGAAAATTAACCTAGACGAAGTAAGAATGACATAAGTAGGCTTGTCTGCGACCTCTGAGAGGTCAACGACGCAGGTCTTGTCTGGGGTCTAGACTCCGGTCGTGACATTAGGCTCTAGTTACACCTAAGTCATTTTAGAGGTGTTACAATCTCCCCCACTTGGACAACATTCGTCCTAGAATGAAACCTGCTTCTTTTTAACACTTTAAAGAGCTAAGAAACTCAATACTAGCATCACATAAAAATACCACACAATACACAACACACAATTAGAAAAAACACCAATTTCATATACTTTAGAAACTCAAAAACACAACAAGAGGATAGAAACTAATATACAACTCATCATGCAAATAAGACTCACATGCTTCATTTCAAATAGGAGGAACACATTTTCCACACCTTATTGTGCTTATATACATCAATTATATACACATTACAACAATTTTCAACAAAAGAACAATTTAGCCAAAATTTGAAAAATTTAATAGTAAGTTGTCAGGCGTACAGTGAACATGCTTCAAATTTTCAAAAATGCAACTCTTAAGCAATTAATGATGAAATCATGACAATTTAAGATATATGACCATTTAAAATCAATTTACAACATAATCAAAACTTCATAAAATTCACAATGCAAGGAATCAATGAAATTTAATTCCAACGAGACTCATAAACACAATGCAATAATGCAACATGCTACTATGACTTGGAGATGAAACAACAATCAAAACTTCACTACTCACCATACTCCCCGACTTAGAAGGAACTCATAACAACTAAAGAAGAGAAACTATAACTTACCAACTTCATCTTCATCATCCGGCTTTGATCCTCTAGCCCGAGCGCATAGAAGCGATTCTTCCTTGGAACATCATCACCAGGAACATTTGGAGAAACATGCTTACCTTCCTTTCCTCTAGGAACAATAGTAGGACAATCCCTCATCTTATGTCCATCCTTACCACAACCAAAGCAATTCCTGGTACCAACTAGACATTTCCTATAGTGCTTCTTCCCACAACTAGCACAAGTAGACTTACAACCATGAGAACCACTTCCCTTTTCTAGTTTGACTTTAGGATATCTAGGTTTATCTTGTGTTTGAGCCATCTTCTTGAACCTAGGTTGGTTTTGATCACTTGGTCCACTCCTCTTCAAGTTTCTAGAAATCCTACTAAGCTTGGACTCCTCAATGGATTAAGCATACACCATGAGTCTAGACAAGTTCATGTCACCATGGAGCATGGTCGTATGACACTCTTATTTCACAAGGTCGGCACACCGGTCACAGACCTACTCATCTCATCCCTAGGTTTAGACACCAAGGATGGAGCATACCTAAACAACCTAGTGAATTTTAAGGAATAGTCCTCAATACTCATTTTGCCTTGATTGATATTAATAAACTCCTCAACCTTCCCCTCCCTCCTCTAATGAAAATAGTACTTTTCTAAGAAAGTCTTTTTAAATTCTTTCCACTCTATATGACCTGACTCAACCGGCCTATTATCTTTCTATTGAGTGTATCACACTTGAGTAACCTTCCTCAATTGGTACGAAGCTAACTCCCCCGTCTCCCTAGAAGTCACCCCCATGGCACTCAACACCTTATACACACCATCTAGAAACTCTTGGGGATCCTCTCCCACTTTAGAGCCAAGAAAGATAGGAGGATTCATCCTTACAAAGTCTCTCAATCTAGAGGTAATAGTGCTCTCCACAACATTTATTCTAGGTTCAATACCCCTTTTTACAAGAGTAGTTATGGCTCGGGCTAAAGCAAGTAAACCTCTCTAATCTCCCCATTAGTCATTTCCGGAGGAACCACCAGAAACTTATTACCTTGACCTCCAATAGGGACTTGAAAACCTTGTGGGGGAATTTGAGCACCTTGAAGAACTTGCTCAACTTGAGGAGGAATTTCCTCATTCATCCTTCCTCCTTCCAAACTTTTAGTGGTCATCCTTCTAATATTCATATCCTATAAACACAAGAGAAGAGATTAGGAATAGACACTTCCAACCTCAACTCTATAGGCACGACACAAATTGATGAAGAAAGTGAAACTCTATCGTCCTATAGCCTCTCGCTCATAGATGTGTCGTGACTCACACCAATGATCAAGACTCTACTAGACATGGATTTATGAGACTTTTTGATTCTTAAGATCACTTTCATAACCTATCCTTTGATACCAAGCTTGTCCATCCCTAGAGTACACCCTAGAAGATATGGCACTCTCAGAGTGCAACATGGCGTACTTGACCTCTCGGAGGTCTTGTACAAGTCCTTAGACATCATTCATTGCATACATGTATGAAAAGTAGTGCAGAATTAAAAATTTTCACACGAAATATCTTAAACAACTTTAATATCAAAATCATAGGAAAATACTAAGCCTCAACATATGTCAATCTTAGACTCAAGGATACTTGGGACACGGACTATACGATACGAATATAAAAATACTTAGTCTATTACAATACTCTGGATTAAAACAAATCCAAAGATAGTTATGCCCTCGAGTCAAGTGAGGACATACTTAAATTTGCTTGAAAGAATCCTAGTTACCAAGCTTCGCTTAAAGATGCTTCTCACCTTCCACCTAAACCTTTAGATATAACAAAATGTATGGAATTAGTACAAACACATGTACTAAGTATGGCATAATGCATTAAATTATGAGAACGGACATTTATGAGAGTATGTTACTTTTTATTTAAAACATCGCATTAAAAGTATGAGAACCGCATTTATGCACCAAACATCACTTTAGAAAACAATACAAGTCAAAGGCAATTTATATCAATTTAATGAACCTTACAGTGAACTTTACTATAAATACACTATAACATTCCATAAAACTCACACATTACAATATTGCATCAATAACACCCACAAACACACAAACATGAGATCCTCCTATCAAAGGTGATAGACCGCCCAAACAATCTCTTCACACACACCTAAGAGATCCTTTAGACTACCTAAGATAAGATTATTCTCAGTACACACAATAGTATACATATATTATGACATTCTCATCCCAAAGGTCATCAAAATAATTACTTAAGTAATGCAAGAAGAGACCGCCAATACACCCTCTCCAAGTTTACCTAAATAATCCGTATGACCACCTAAGCTTAGATCATGCTTACTTATTCAATTTACTTTTCCTATCTAAAGTCATTATTAAGACTTTCCTAGGTTAGACATGAAGTGAACATTCTTATGCCCCCTTCATACCTTAACTAAGCAACTGTTAAACTACTCCAGGTAAGTACATAGTTATTAACATACTTTCCAACTTAAGTCATTATCTTTATTAGTTAATTAAGAGACATTCATCACATAAGGACATCAAGTAATGGTCTTGGAGAATACCTAGGGACTCACTCACTAACATCTTCAAAGCCTAATTGTACAATGTCTAGATAGAGCCTCATACTACCACCTAAAATTCATAGAACTTCTTCAATACTGGAGAGTATCCCATATGATGAGAACAGTCAATATCCAACATAGACCATACTAGCTATACATGGAACCCAAAGTCAAGAACCTACTCCGTTGGAGGTTTGTTCTACAGGCCAATGGTAGAAATAAGACACATCCCATGTAGGAACATGGTGAAGGAATATGAAGGGTTTCTTGTACTCTAGCCTCATCCATAACTAGAGATACTTCCCAAACCATACTCACTAGAGTATTTCAATAAAGGAGTACATGAAGAGCTTGCATGTCTAGTTCATAACCCAATCACATTACACCTTACCAAAGAGGATCCACTAAGGCTACCTACAATGGTTAAGAGGATAGATCAATGACTTTCATAAGGATGATTTCATGTTGTTTCATCCAATCAACCCTAAGTCCAACATTCACACAAGAAGGATACCATTACGGCTTTCAACTTCAAGGATTTCATAACTTTCCAACTTGGTTGAAGGTTCCACATAAAGGACCTTCTTAACAATGTTCAAGGTCAGATATCAATCACACATACAAGACTAAGAAGCTTTAGCATACTAATTCAAGAACTCATATTCACATTATACATGTATCAAGTAAGGGACACAAGTCTACCAAAACAAGACACACACACACTTCACCATATCACATATAGCATATCATTCTAGAAGCACGTAGGTACAAAAAAAAATCATCTAGGTCACCCTATTCACTACTATACTATCATCAATTTAAGTATCACAAGTATCATATAATTTATGAAGAAACATCATACTTTAAAATCAAGTAATCCACATGATGAATACACCATAGTCTACTAGTGACTCACATCATCAACTATAAAAACTCATGCTTTGACTCCATATTCAAATTATAACATGATAAAGTCATAATACATAAAGTAATACCGGTG
The DNA here is from genome assembly GCA_027705065.1 of Solanum peruvianum. Lineage (NCBI taxonomy): Eukaryota > Viridiplantae > Streptophyta > Magnoliopsida > Solanales > Solanaceae > Solanum > Solanum peruvianum. The sequence goes on from JAKWJD010001760.1 coordinate 13,891,199, forward strand.
AGGCCACATTGATTCACAATTCATAAAGTAATGCCGACAAGGCCACATTGATTCACTAGTATAGCACATATGTACCGCCACCATAAGTGGACTATACCAACCATCATTGCTATTTAATAACTATACTACATAATATAGAAAGTTAGGTCAACATACCATTGATCCAATCTCACAACTTCAATCTATAGTCAACTCAACCAACAGAATATACCAATGCCCTTACCAATGGTTATGACCACCAATTCAATCCAATAATTACAACATACAATGAATAAAAAAATAATACAACATGAATTTATGAATTGAGGGAATCCAGCTAACAATTATAGCATGACTTATTCAGAATTCAATATCTCTAATCAAACTACACAATAATTCAATAACATTTAGACATAATCAATTCACCTAGGGTTACATGAAGTACATGGGTTCATAGAGATCTTAGGTTAAAATATAATTAGCAATAATTCAATCAATATACAATGATTCAAAACATTTAATGCAAGAACCCATGGATAGATTACAAAATTGGACAAGTTAATCTTTGAAAGACTTTAGAAATCACTTTAAATATTGGCTCCTTGAAGAAAAGAGATTCAAGGATGAAGTTCATACCTTAATTGATGCTAGACACTGCTTCTTCCCTTCAGAATGGATCGTTCAAGCTCTTCTTATCTTTCCCAACTCGAAAGGCACGAATTTAATGAAGAACTAATGAAGAATCACTAAAGAAATCTTCAATCCAAACTCTATCTTGATTTTTGGCTCCAATGGAGTTTAGAGAAAATCTTAGAATTTGGGTTTTGATTTGGTAAAGTGAATTCATCTAGGTGTTTAAGACATATAAAACTTATAATACCCAAAATACCCCTAGTAAACCACTTAACATTTATTTGGAATGGGGTGAATTTACCAACTCATATTTTCACTTAATAATGAAGCTGCAAAATTGCAGACTCCATCGATGTCTGCCCATCGAAGCCTCGTAGCCCAACCAACGGACCGTCATGTTGGTCCATGGTTTGGGTCAGACTCTGGACAAAAGAATCTCAACCCTCCACACCTAAGTGTCAACCTAGGCCTCCATCGATGGGGCGTTGACCATCCTACTAGGCGTCGATTGCCTCCGTCTTCTGGGGCTGGTTTTTGACGGCTTTTGGCTCTTAGGTAAGGTCCTCTTCAAGGACCCTTGATTGGTCCTTGGGGACTTTTTTCCAGACGTTTCCAACCTGAATTAGTTTGTATACGAGTTTAGGATCTCTCACATAAATTTCATTAAAAACAAACACGTAAATCTCAACAAAACCTACTAAGACACACAAGGTCGTTTCAAGGCAAACCTTTCGAACGTCATAGTCATTCTTGGACGTTTGACCTCCAAACTTCATGAAAATTTAAAAATTGTATCCTAATATCATTATAACCCATTTTAGTACTTCACAACATCAAGATACAAGTGTTAGAATCTAGTTACACCTAAGTCGTTTTAGAGGTGTTACAATTATCTTGGAGTTGTGGTGCGCTGCTTGGATATTCTTCAACCCACACCTTCATTTACCTTCATTTATTAGGTTATTTTGGTATTCGGATAGGATATTCCTATGTTTAGATTTTCATATTAGTATGGACTTGTATCATATTGTAGAAACTCTTGTACTTATGACGGTAAATTTTGTGGTGGTAATTTAGGTTTCTGCATTCATGTGATGACTTAGTGATTGGATATTATATTTTCGTTTATCTTTATACTTTAATTATTGAATTGAATTGGTAAAAGTATTAGATTGGTTAACCTATCGATTGGGAACATAGGTTCAATCACGACTTGTGATTTTGGGTCATGAAATTTATAGAATTTTTTGAATATATAAATTTTTAATCATTGTATAATCCACCGTGTCTATTACGTCAATTTGTAATGAAATATTTTAACTTATTAACTCTAATAATTTGTGGTATATTAAATGTAATCTTTGAATATATGATAAATTAAAAAGAAATATAAAAAAAATAAATCATAAATTGAATAATTGACATTTCCAAAAATTAATTTAGTACAAAATAAAAGTGAACGAAGTTGTGAGGTAGAAATAAATAGAAGGGAATGGAATTGAAAAGGTAAGGTTCATATCTATTAAAAGGGATTGAAATAAATGCACGGCAAATAGAAAAGGTGTTAAACAAAGAGGGAAATGGGCCCACATGCATTGAACATTAAAAAACTTTCGGCTGATGATGGGAATGTACAATTATAAAGTAGTCTCATACAATAGTGTTGAAGCTTGGCTAGGGAAGCAGGCATATTAACGAAGAACTGCTTCACTAACCTGTTCTCTCTCTCTCTCTCTCTTCTCTCTCTCTCTCTCTCTCTATATATATATATATATAATATATATATATATATATATATATATATATATAATATATATATATAATAATTTATATTTGTCATTTTTAAATTAAAAATTATTCATTTCAAAATATCGTTTATATTTAAAAAGACAAAAAATATGAAAAAATAATGAACGGAGAAAATTAAAATTAAAAAAAAAATTAAAAAATAAATTTTTTGAAAATATTGGAAATATTAATTTCATGCCAAAAAGTTTTTAATTACTCTAATGTTACTAAAAACAAAACCAAGATTTATTTGACATATTTCATTTAAATTTATCGATAATCATGTCAACTATTCCACCATCTTCTTGAGATAACTCGAGAAAATTAAATGAAAGGTGTCAAATAAGTCTCGGTTTAGTTTTTGGTGACAGATTGATCATGAGTTAGTCAAATCCTCTTTAAAATGTAATTAAGTAAATTTGGGATCAAATTAAAATTGTCAAAATTCTCTTATCTTTTATAAAATACAAAAAATACTTCATTTTTTCAACTTTTATAATTCTATCCAAATTATTATTTTTTTAAAAAAAAAAGGTAAATCAAAATATAATTTTATCTTCTTCTTCTCCCAATGTTATCTTTTCTCTTCTCTTCTTCTTCTTCCTTAAGAAAATCCGAAAATTCAACTATCAAAACAAATATTCTTACACATTATCTTATCTTCCTCCTCATTTCTTGTGGTTACTCTTTCCTCTTTCTATATTGACGATTGTGTTTGACCTAAAATGGGTAAGTCATTTTTTGAGAGATTTACAATTTTGAAACAATTTTAAAAACATTTCTTGGGTTAATGAAGAATAAATCATTCTATAGATGTGAAAAATGAATAATCGTGTAATGATACCTATTATTTATTATTTTTGAAAGAAGTTAACGAACCCAAAATGCCCTAATTTTGAGAAAATGTATATATATTGTTAACATTAAGTGAAAATTCATTTTTTTCGCCTTTTGTTGTTCTTTTTGTGACCATTTTGTTCATATGATTTTAAAAATATAGTTTTGTTCAGTTGTCCAACATATATTTGAAGTGTAGGAGGTTGAAAAAATATATTTCACAATCACTATCTATAATTAATGAAAGAAAAAAACAATGATTACTGCTCCTTATCACACTCAAACCTAAAAAGCAAGAAATCAAGAAGGAGAAGGAGAAGGAGGAGAAGCAGAAAGTGAAAAAGAAAGTGAAAGACAAAGAGAAAAAAATTGAAGTCGTCAATTATGATGTGAAGTAACAATATCCTTCATCGATTAGATTGATGGTTATATTTACCACTGTGAGTTAATTTTTTGTTGATAAGTTGTATAAAATAATTTGTGAACTGTTCATTTTTGCTAACAATATTTATGATTTTTTTTTGTTTTTGGAACAAATGTCAATTATGATGTAAAAGAAGAAATGTGGTGTATGTGGCAACATATATACCTTATGTTGTGAAAAACACCACAGAATTATCTGCATGTACCCTAACAGAAAAGATACAGATGACAACATTTGTCATAGAAAGAAGATATGTATAACATATGTCACATAAAGAAGATATGTGTAAACATATGTTACATAAACGAGATATGTGGAAATATTACATTGTCACCAATTGTTGATTTTTGCTGATAATATTAATATTAATGATTATTATTTTTTATTATTTTGTTGGAATAAATGTCAGTTATGATCTAAAGGAGGAAATGTGGTGTTTGGGGCAACATATATAACCTCTGTTGTAAAAAATACCACAGATATATCTGCATGTGCCACAACAAAAAGGATATATGTTGCAACATATGTCACAGAAAGAAGATATGTGGTAACATATGTCACAAAAAGGAGATATGTTGCAACATTATATTGTCACCAATTGTTCTTTTTTGCAAATAATATTAATATTAATGATTATTATTATTTATTATTATTATTATTATTATTATTATTATTATTATTATTATTATTATTTTTGAATAAATGTTAATTATGATGGAAAGGAAGAAATGTCATGTCTGTGACAACATATCTAACTTCTACTATAAAAAAAACCACAAAATTATCTACATGTTCTCCAACATAAAGGATATATGTTGCCACATATGATATGTATGTTGCAAGTTTTTCAACAGAACGTGCATATGTTGCCATAAATGACATTTTAAGGATGGATTAATCGATAAATTGAGCGATTTAAAAATGTAAAAATATCAAATTAGACCAAATTTTAGTACATTGAACTATAATTAAGTAATAAAAATATGTTATAACGCTTGGAACAAAGATTTACAAGGGTGTTATATAACTATCATTTGATGGTATGATGAACCAATGGTATGATAATTTTGTAAAAATAATTGATAGATATGATTAAGGTTGTTGTTTAAGACCAAAATTATATACATAGACGTGTTGTATAACTATATATTAGTGTTACATGTTGAATTAGGTGAAACCCAAAAGACACATTTTAGGATATACATATGTTGCTACATATGACATATTTGTTGCAATTTTTCGACAGGACGTGCATATGTTGCCACATATGTCACTTCAAGGTGATGTAATCGATAAAATAAGTGATTTAGGAATAGAAAAATGTCAAATTAGACAAAATTTTAGTACTTTGGACCACAATTAAACAATAAAAATATGTTATAACACTTGGAAGAATGATTTGCATGGGTGTTATATAACTATCATATGAAGTTACTTGGCCATTGCATGATGAACTAGTGGTATGATAGTCTTTGTAATAATAATTGATAAAATTGATGAAAGTTGTTGTATTACACCATATTTTTATACTTAGACATGTTGTAGGACTATATATTAGTGTTACGTGTTGAATTACGTGACAATTTCATTTAATTAATCCCAAAAAACCCATTTTATTATATACATATGTTGCTACATATGATATGTCTGTTGCAATTTCTAACAGGATGTGCATATGTTGTCACATATGTCACCTCAAAAATGGGTTAATCGATAAATTAAACAATTTAGGAATAGAAAAATGTCAAATTGGACCTAATTTTAGTACTTTAAATCATAATTAAGGAATAAAAGTATACTATAACACTTGAAACAACGATTTACAAGGGTGTTATGTAACTATAATATAAAGTTACTTGGTCATTGTATGATGAACTAGTGATATGATCATCTTTGTAAAAAAATTGATAGAATTGAGGAACGCTGTTATATTAGACTATAGTTTTGTACTTAGAAATGTTGTAGGACTTTATATTAGTGTTACATGTTGAACTAGGTGACAATTTAATTGAATTAACCTCTCAAAGGCCAATTTATGATATACATATGTTGTCACATATGACATTTTAGTTGCTATTTTTCAAACAGAACGTGCATATGGAAAAATGTCAAATTTAACTAAATTTTAGTACTAAGGACCATAATTATGCAAGAAAAATGTGTTATAACACTTGAAACAACGATTTAGAAGGGTGTTGCAAAACTATCATATGTAGTTACTTGGTCATAGTATGATGAACTAGTGGTATGATAGTCTTTATAAAAATAATTGATAGAATTGATAAAGGTTGTTTTATTAGACCATAATTTTGTACTTAGACATGTTCTAGGACTATATATTAGTGTTACATGTTTAATTAGGTGACAATTTAATTGAATTAACCGCCAAAAGATCATTTTATAATATATATATATATATATATATATATATATATATATATAAATGTTGTCATATATGACATTTCTGTTGCAATTTTTCTAACAGAATGTGCATATATTGCCACATCTGTCACTTCAAGGATGACTTAATCGATAAATTGAGCGATTTAGGAATGAAAAGATGTCAAATTGGATAAAATTGTAGTACTTTGGACCATAATTAAAAAATAAAAACATGTTATAACACTTGAAACAATGATTTACAACGGTGTTATATAACTATCATGTCATTTGCGACATGTAAGTCATATGATGCTATATGTCTAAGTTATATATAACAGCTTGTGTAAGTAATATGTTGCAACATATGTCTATTTGTTGGTATTGAAATAACCTATCTGTTGCTACATATTTCTATAATTTGTTCCAATAGTCAATTGTTGCAACCTATAGCAATCTGTTGGAAACGCAAATGCAAATTATTGAAAAAATTGCAGGTACCCAAGTGATGATCAATGACTTCAAAGAATTATTAATTTTTCATATCAAAACAATGGTTTGTGACCCCAATCATTTATGAAGTAATTCTAATTGATACAAAATGAAATCTGGTCCACTAATTAAATTAGTTAAATTTGATTCAAGAAGAAGAAAAGAAGAAAGCTTTATGTCACATCCCGCCAATTCTCAGTAAAATTTTGCATCTGGATAGGTGAGGGAAATTCTAGAGTATTGGAGAAGTTTTTGTAGAAAACTCTAGAAGCCTCTAGATCTTTCTAGAAGGCTTTGAAGAGTTCTAGAAAGAAGACTAAATATTTTCTAGGAAAACTTTGGAAAATTCTAGAAAGTGTAGATAGTTCTAGAAAGGGACCAAAGTGTAAATACTTTAGGGACTTGTAAGGTAATTATAAATTACACTTTAGCCCCTAGAGAAGTAGTATAAATAGAGGAGCTCTCATTTGTAAATTATCCAAGAAGTTGTAAGCAATCTTCCAAGTAATCAAAATCCTTCTCCCAAACTTCTCAAGTCTTTCTTTACATTCTCTTAGCGATCTTAGCATAAAGGTATTACTTGAGCTTACAAGATCGTGAAAGATTCGTTAGTAAGTTATCAAGTTCCGCACGGAGTTTTAGCAAAAACTCTAAGTCCGTGACAATGTGGTATCAGAGCGAAGGTTGCACTAAGGGAATGGCCAACGAAGGAGACGTAAACGGTGCAAGCACCACCAACATCCGTATAATGGTGGAAAGAAGAACCGAAAGGCGAAGAAACATCAAAAAGGCAATGAAGATATGCTGGCCGATCCCACACCTAGCGAGGCACTAACATTCCACCCTCGACGTCATCGCTGGAGAAGAATGAGTCGCAAGGGTGGAAGTGGCAAGGCAGGCCATGGAGATATTAGGCCGGCGCATGAATGTGGCCTATGGAAAGTTCAAGAACATCGAGGACTTCACTCTTGAGGAGACCGAACACCTCCGCAAGGAATTGGAGGGACGCTAGCATGCCGAGTTCGAGATGAAGAAGACTATCACTTCCTTAAAGTTTCGGCTCATGGAGGCGTTGAACACGATTGAGACCATGAAGGTAAAAGCACTCAAGGAAGGCGCAGAAGTTGGAGGATCATCGTCGCTCGATCGAGATAGGGAGGCCAAGGTTGAGGCTCTCAAACCATCTATGTTCAAAGGCGTCCGTGACGTGCAAGAGGTGGAGAATTTCCTATGGCACTTGGAGAATTACTTCAAAAGCAACAGGCTGAAGAGCGACGAGATTAAGATCAACATTGTTGTGTTGTAACTTTTGGAGATGGCCATGTTATGGTGGAGGCATAAAGAGTCAGAAATAGGGAAAAGGCGTTGTACCATCAACACTTGGGAGCAATTCCGCGAGGATTTCAAGAAAGCGTTCTTCCCTAACAACGTTATCTATGAGGCAAACCGCAAATTTAGGGTACTGAAGCATACGGGCAACATACACGCATATGTGCAGGATTCACCATCCTCACGCTTCAGATTCCCAACATCACGTATGAAGATATGTTGTTCCACTTCATGGATGGGCTGCAACACTAGGCCAGGACGGAGTTAGAACGCCCACAGCTCAGGACTATTGAGGAAGCCATCACACAGGCCGAAGCTTTGACAAATTTCAAGCACGAGAAGCCCCACAAAGTCGGAGGAGACGAAGTGAGAGGTAGTTATGACCATGGTAGGGGAGATCGTGGAAAAGGAAAGGAGCAGCGGCCACATCCTAAGAAGCATGATACCTTTAAGTCCGATGGCAAGAAGTATGGACGTCATGGCGACACGGAGAAAAATACAGAGGTTGATAAAAGAGATGGTTGCTACATATGTGGTGGGCCGCATGGCTATGCAACTAAGCTGAAGAGCCTTCGTGCTATCCTACGAGAGCGGAAATAGAGGAAAGCAGAGCAAGAACTAGGCATGGAGATGATGCAGTTGGGCTTAATAGGACTATGTGGAGCTATCACCAAGCAACCAGAGAAGCCGAGAGTATGCGCGGCGCAGTATGTGGACATCACAATCAATGGAAGACCCGCTCGTGTTATGGTCGACGCAGGTGCAGAGGTCAATATCATGACCAAGACGGCATCAACAAAGTTGGGGCTTAATTACAGTTCAAGTAACGCCCAACTCAGGACGGTCAGTGCACCACCAAATCCCGTGAATGGAGTCGTGCATAGAGTAAGCATCACGCTAGGCGAGTGGAAAGGTAAGACCAACTTAGTTATCACTCATTTAGATCTCTTTGACATTATTCTTGGGCAAGAGTTCTTCCAAAAGTAACACAAGGTGATCGATCCTTACCTCCAACAACTTCTGGTCATGGAGCAAGGAGGAATATGCATGGTTCCCATGGTTAAGGCACCGAAGACAAAAGGGCAGGTTTGACTAACAGCCATGCATCTCAAGAAAAATCCTAAGAAGGAGAAGACGACATTTGTAGCCACCATTACAAGTTCAAAAGAAGACAATGGTGCTAAGAAGGCCTTGCCACAGTGCACGAAGAAGGTTCCAAGAGGGAACATGGTGTGATGCTAAAAAAGTCGTCGGGGTGCTTGCCTCCTAGGAAAGAGGAAGATCGTGACGCCGAGTTAGAAGCGATAAAGAAGCAATTGAAGGAGTTGCACGATGGCATTACTCGAGTCAATGGATTGTTGGTCGCGCATACAAGAAGACAAGACTCGGTTGCTGATGAAGCGACGATGTGACGCGATCATCGCATTAAAAGGTGGGGAGAGTGTCACGTCCTGCCAATTCTTAGTAAGATTTTGCATCCGGAAAGGGGCGGAAAAGTCTAGAGTTTTGGAGAAGTTTGTAGTAAACTCTAGAAGCCCCTAGATATTTCTAGAAGGCTTTGGAGAGTTCTAGAAGGAAGACTAGCTATTTTCTAGGAAAATTTTGGAAAATCCTAGAAAGTGTAGATAGTTCTAGAAAGGGATCAAAGTGTAAATACTTTATGGCCTTGTAAAGTAATTATAAATTACACTTTAGACCCTAGGAAGTGCTGTAAGAGGAGCTCTCATTTGTAAATTATCCAAGAAGCTGTAAGCAATCTTCCAAGTAATCAAAAGCCTTCTTCCAAACTTCTCAAGTGTTTCTTTACATTCTCTTAGCGATCTTCGCATAAAGAAATTACTTGAGCTTACAAGATCGTGAAAGATTCGTGAGTAAGGTATTAAGTGCGGCACGAAGATTTAACGAAAACTCTAAGTCTGTATTATTTAGGACTAGCAGTCAAGACCAATAATGTACGAAAAAGAAGAAGAAAAAGATGAAGAGAATGAGAAGAAAGGCAAGCAAGCAAACAAGAATAAAAAGAAGAATACGACGAGAGGTGGGGGGAATATTTTATTTTGAAAAGGGTCAAAAATACCCCTTAACTTTGGTTTTTATTGTTTGATTTTACCCTCGTCGTTAATATGAAGTAAATTTACCCATTTCTTTATTAATTTCACAAAATTTACCTATCATTAAACGGAATCCCCAAAATTGAACTAAAATTGACTCGAATTTTTTTAAAAACCCCATTTCCTATTCTAACTCGATGACCTAACCTCATTTAGAATAGCCTGATTAACCCTATTTTACCCATTCTTCCAAATTTTCTTACCTATTTACCTATTCTCTCTCTTTTTGTCCATCAGAAGCATGTATTAATCAAATACTTCTCTGGCACGTTGATGTACCGTGGTTTCACGGTACTTTTAATGCTTTTTCCTTAAGTTTAGTGTGTGTCCAAAAGCCTTTTTGTATTGATTTTAATGTAAGTTTCTCCTTATATGCAGGAAATCTGTCCAAAGATGAACGTGGATTTTTTGAGTGATAAATGCAGGAGAGACCACCTACAGATCTTATGACGGTCCGTTGAGTCTGTGACAGTTCGTAGGTGGCATCGTAGTGAGGAGAGAAGCTGCAAAAGGAAGATGGGGAAGTCTGACCTAGTGTGGGATTACGGAAGTCCATGACGGACCGTCCTGCTGGTTCGTCGTAATGATCAGAGAGTAGTCTCAGTACCCAAATTCCAAGAAGTTAAAGTATTATGGAACGGAGACCCTCGATGGACCATCGTGCTTAGAACGGTCCGTCATACCTGTTCATTGAGGTTAATGAAGAAAGCAGTAGAAGAATTTGTGAAGTATGGGACAAAGGAGGCCATGAAGGCCCGTCGTGACCACTACGGTCCGTCACGAGGTCCATTGACTCAGACGCGTTTGGATAGATTTTCAGTAATTAGAATCCTTATTTTATTAGGTTTGTTTTTATTATAAATAGTTCGAGAAACCTCTTTTTTGGGGGTTACACTTTTGAGTTAGACTGTTAGACTTTTTGATAATTTTTAGTTCTCTTGTTCAAGTATTGAAGAATTAATTTCTGTAATTTATACACTTTTTCTAGAATCTATTTTGGTGTTTTGTTGATTAATCAAGTGAATTTCTGGATTTTATTCTTTCTCATTAAAGTAAGTGCATGAATTCTTATATTAAATATATGAATAGTGTGATTATGACTATGGGTAATTAAATTCCATAACTAGAGTTGTGGAACCATGGATGAATAATGAGGTTAAACCTAACTACAATAGCAATTCTAGAATAGTGTCTTGCATGTATTTGATAATTTTTCATTTAGAAGTCTTTTTAACGGATGGCCAACATTAGAACTCGCCTTAATGCTACTTGCCGGACCAAGGGGGTAGATAATAGGAAAAGAATTATCAACATAGATTTAGTGTACACTATCTAATAGGCTAGTATGGGTTGGTAAGAGGTAATAACTTAGTCAAATATCAAATACAATGCTTAATATGAGGTAAAGGTAACGGTTAGTATAGCAAAACACGTAGCCGGACCAAGGTACGGAGTGAAATTTCCTAGATGCCGGACCAAGGATTTGGAGATACATAATGTATCACTTTACATGAAAGATACTAGGAAAGAATTATTATATTTAGAATTATCAAGTTAGGAACCTGTAGGGAACACTTAAGCCCTAGTTACTTTTATTAATTGATTAATCTCCGAGATTTGAATCTGTTAGTTGTTTACTTTAATTTAGTTAATTATTTTCATTAATTTAGAAATAAAAACCCCCTTTTTTGTCTTTTGTTTTCTAAGGAAATAGTTGACTAAATAATAGTAATAATTAAATAAAGTTAAGTCTGGACTATTTTGCTCGTGGGATCGATCCCAACCTCATTAGTTGGGTTCTTTACTTGATACGACCGCTTTACTTCTTATTTGAGAAGTAAGTTTGAGCGTATCAAATTTTGGCGCTGTTGCCGGGGAAAGTAGATTTTAGATTAACTTAAACTTATTACTAAAGTTTAGTCAATATTTTCTTAGTTTTACTTTTCTATTGTTTTTTATTCTTGCAGAACTAACTTCCTTGTATGCCAAATACATGGAGAGGAAGAGAAACCTTGTTTCCCTACGACCACGAATTAGAGCGTACACTACGCAATATGAATCGAAACTTGGGTATTAACAATAATGATCCAAACTAGAACATCCCTGCTCCAGTTGATGCTCATGGTCAGTTATTACCTGATGATCCTGGTGAAAATCAACAAAGGGGACAAAATCCCGCTCTATGTCCTCAAGAACAGTACAGAGGTTATGATAATATTGCAGACTCAGATGGGCCACTTGTCTTGCACCCTCTACCACAAGGCCACACCTTTGTGCTAACCAGTAGACTGATGCAAATGCTCACTACTAGAGGTTTGTTTTCACGGCTACCTTCTGAGGACCCACAAGCCCATATAGCTAAGGTAAGGGCAGTGTGTAAAAGCTGTGTAGGGAGGCCTGATTTGAATTTTGATGTAATATGGCTAAAAGTATTTCCTCCCTTACTGACAGGAGAGGCTGCTATTTGGTTCACTGAGCTCTCTTATAACTTAATTTTCACTTGGAACCAACTAAGAGACGTTTTCTTAGCACGTTACTACCCGGTATCCAAGAAACTAAATCACAAAGACAGAGTCAACAACTTTGTGGCACTACCACGAGAGTCAGTTAGCAGTTCTTGGGATAGATTCACTTCATTTTTGAGAACTGTCCCCAATCACCGCATAGATGATGAGTCACTGAAGGAATACTTCTATTGGGGATAGGATGATAATAATAAAGCGGTATTGGATACTATAGCGGGTTGTTCTTATGGGGAGTGTACTTATGTCGAGATTGCCGAAAAGTTAGAGAAAATCTCCCGACATAATAAAGCTTGGAGTACTAGGAAGTCATATATTAGAAGAAATACCTTCGCAGTGCAATCCGCACACAACCCAGCCACAGATTAGATTCGTGAAGAGATGGCTCAAATGAGAACTAATCTTGGGTTGGTATTAAAACATGTCACTTGGGGTGTGCAGAAAAGATAAATGCAGTGAACTACTTGTCTAAACCACCACCACCAAATGATGAATATTATTATGAGGAGGATTCCTATGTGGTAAATGAGCAGACGATGGTTTTCGACCGAATGTCCAAGGCTCAAATCAGCAGAATTGGCGCCAAGGTCAAGGAAACCAAGGTCGCAACAATGGTAACTATAACCATGAGGGTAATTCTGTCCAAAATGGAAATTACAACCGCGACAACAACTTCAACAAGGGTAACTATGGTAACAGAAATGATAGGAATGGGACCTATGTTCCTCCTCAAAATCGTGAAATTGCTCCTACGGATGGTGGAGGTAGTATGGTGCGAATTGAGGATATGTTGCACAAAATGATGAGGAGCTTCGATGCTAGTGATGAGCACATTAAAAAGTTAAGGAGTGATTTAGAGGGTATTGGGCATAAAGTCGATGCACATGCAATATCGATAAGCAGCTTGAGTTGCAAATGGCCCAATTATTTGCGACTGTGAACACACGGCAACCGGGCACTCTTTCTAGCAACACTGTCCAAATTCGAAAAATGATGGACACTGTATGGAAATCACTCATCGGGATTGTAAGCAAACCATTGATCCACCTATTCCGTCTAATAAGGAAAAGGTGATAAAAGATAATGATAAAGTGGTAGAGGTTAGTGGTGAAGTAGAGGATAACACTGGAAAAGATGTTGAAGTTCCAAAAAGGTAACTCCCATGCCTAGACCACCACCCCCCTTTCCTCAAAGATTAGTGAAAAAGACCGAGGATGGTAAATATCGGCGTTTTATAATAATGTTGAAGAAGCTTTCTATCAATGTCCCTGTGGTAGAAGCTCTAGAAAAAATGCCCGGTTATGCCAAGTTTATGAAAGATCAGGTTACAAAGAAAAGATCGGTCACTTTTGAGGATGATTATAGAATGCATCATTGTAGTGCTATTGCTACAAGATCTCTAGTACAAAAGAAAGAAGATCCGGGTGCGTTCACTATTCCTTGTCCAATCGGGTTATTACATTTTGCGAAAGCATTATGTGATCTGGGAGCAAGCATAAATCTCATGCACCTCTCGATTTGCAAGAAGTTGGGTTTGGGTGATCCAAAACCCACTGCGATACGGCTACTGATGGCCGATCAAATAGTAAAAAGGCCTCTGGGGATACTCCACGATGTGCTAGTAAAAGTGGAATCATTCATATTTCCGGCAAATTTTGTTATTCTTGATTGTGAAGTCAATTTTGAAGTGCCTATTATTCTTGGGAGGCCATTCCTTGCTAGGGGTAGAGCCTTAGTTGATATGGAAAAGGGGCAGATGAAATTTCGGTTGAACAATGAAGAAGTGACCTTCAACATTCATAGGTCATGAGGCAGAGTGGTGAGCTCCAATCGGTATCTGCTATATCCTACAAAGAAAAGATGAAGAAGTTCCATGACGTTGCGCTTGTTTTCGGGAAAGCTCAAGTCCAAATGGACTACCCCTTACTTGATTACCCAACTATTCCCTCATGGAGCAGTTGAGTTGAAAACCAAGGAGGGTGTGTGGTTTAAGGTGAATGGACAACAAATAAAAATCTATTTCGGGTATGTTGAATCGGAGTGATCGAGGCATACCATCTTGATGAAGTCTGAGTAATCAAATGTCTTCAGTCGTGCCGGGACGTTAAATCAGGCGCTGGTTGGGAGACAACCCAATACATATCCTTTAACCCAACTATAGTTTTCTTTCTAGTAATGGTAGCATTTTCTACTAATGGGTTTTAAATTTGCAGGTAGCACATCACCAGGAAATTCTGCAGAAAATCACTCTGCAGCATTCACTAGCGGATACATCAATGGACCGTCATGCTTGCGACGGACCGTCACATGAATCCGTCGTGCCAGGTAAGTTTTTCATTTATTTTCAAAATTAGGGCATTCGCGATGGAACCCAAGACGGACATCGTATCTGCTACGGACCGTCGTCGGGGACTCGTTGCGTCATTAACTAGCAACCCAACCTGACCCGGCTGGGAATTTTAAAAGTTTTCAACTTTTTAAACTCCCCACCTCTTCATTTAAACCGTTTCTTTCCCTCTTTATCTCATTTCCTCCCTGCCTTTCTCATCCTCTTATGTATCAACTGATCCATATTACTTTCCTGAATCCCAAAATCTCATTTCTACTGGTTGGAGTCTGCTGCTGTGTTTCTGCTCTTGATAGTTGAGTGCCTCACTTGCTTATTTTTCTTCTCTTCTCAGGTATGTGTCTCTGATCTCTACCCATTTACAATGCATTTTTTTTCAATTACTATTGGCCTATTTCTTTTTGTGGGTCTTTGCTCTTTGATCCAATTTTGTCTGACCTAGGTTGAGAGTCTCTCAAATTGCCTTGTTAAAACTCAAGAAATTGATGTTTTAGCATTGCTAGTTTGCTAGGTATTCGGGTTAGAAACATGTAGGTTAATACAAGGGATGATTGTGGCATCCTCAGTTCTGTCACTGAATGACAGAACGAGACCCCAACGACGGACCATCGTACCCACGATGGACCGTCATAGGGTCTGTCCCAACACCCCATTATTCGTTTTCTCTAAGTGTCCACTAACAGACACATGCGACCGACCGTCGTTCCCATGACGGTCCTTCTTGCACAACCGTTATGGTTGTCATACACCCTATTCCTAAGGATCTCCAACTTTTTCTAAGTGTCCTCTGACTAACATCTACGACGGACCGTCGTACCCACGTTGGTCCGTCCTGCACAACCGTCATGGTTGTCAGAGACCCTTGTTCTAAGAGTCTCCGTTTTTTCCTAAGTGTCCACTAACGGACATCTACGACCGACCGTCGTACTCTCGACGGTTCGTCCTGCACAACCGTCATGACGGTCAGAGACCCCTCTCCTAAGGGTCTCCATACTTTTTCTAAGTGTCCTCTGACGGACACCTACGACGGACCGTCGTACCCACGACGCTTCGTCCTACACAACCGTCATGGTTTTCAAAGACCCTTGTCCTAAGGGTCTCCATCAAACTTTTTCTAAGTGCCCCACGATGGACCGTCGTTATCATGATGGTCCGTTCTGCTTATCCGTCATAACTGTCAGAGACATTCCTTCTGAGGGTCTCCAAACAAACATTGTTGAAGTAAGACATGACGGACCCCATGAAGGTCCGTCATACTCACGATGGGCCGTCACCTGGTCCATCGTGTTTCACTACACTACAGAGATGTCATTACAGCTTTGCTCTTATGTCTATTTTGTCTCGTTTTTGCTTGTCTTGTTTTCTCCTTCTAGTAATAATAATGATTCTTTACAGATACTATCTCTAATGGCACTAAAACAAGATTGAGTTTACACACGTGGGCATTCAAAGTCTATCGCCCCATCTGCCCGACTAGTTATAGGCTCTGATGATGAGCATGATCCCGAGTACGTGCCCCCAGGCACTGCCACTCCAGCACGAGTTGCACGTGCAGCCAGAGCTACGCCCAAAAAGGTGGCATCTAGCGTAGTCACTGCCTCCCAGTCTGATGAGGAGCGCACACTGACCGGCACACCTTCTGGGTCAGCTACACAAGCAGAAGGGACATCTGGTTCCTCAGGAGTTTCGTGGTCGGAGGAAGCCTCCGGGTCCACAGAAGTCTCTGCACCTGCCACTGCTGCATAGTCTGCCTCGTCTGATGAGGCTGATAGTCCTGATTCCACTCCAGGCTCACCGACTGGAGTTCCCGCCACGGTTGCCGACCAGTCCAACCGGTGGTATGTCGACGGGCAATACCAAGTGTATTCTGACGCCAAGTTTCTAAATGATAAAGGCGTCATGACACTGACCCTTACACTGGAGAGGCGGGTCCTTACGGGAAGTCTCCCCACCATGCCAGATATCCACACTCTCTTCACCAGACACCGGCTAAAGTGGACGGCTCGTTCTTTGGGCCACTACAGTGAGGAGTTGGTCCGGGAGTTTTATGCTTCTTATGTGGCTACTTTCCTATCACAGATCGATAGGTGGGCTGCCCCCGCCAAACAGGCCCCACTTGAACACGTCAGAGTATGCGGCATACTGGTCGACATCTCCCTGCCAGCCATCCGCCGGTATCTGTACGGCGAGGATGTTGATACCACCAGGACCCCTGTCACCGCCGAGTTCGACTACCGATGGCAAATTGTTAAAGAGGGCCTATTCTTGCATGAGCCATCGCTGAGAGAGACCACCAAGAGGTGGATGGCCCAGCACTTATCTATTGATAGAGAGGCTTCCTACTGGGTAATGGAGCCGAATGGAGTCATCAGGAAGGCTAAATTGACCTTCACGACTATGTTTCCATGGTTGATTGTCTGTCACTTCCTCTCCCCCACGGCTGCAGATAATATAGTTACATGGGATTGCACAGTTCTGATGGCAGCGATAATGGCCGAGTTTGAGGTTGACTTCGCTTGGCTTCTTCAAGTGGTCATGCACGAGAGGGCTTTCAAGGTCACCACTACTTACCCCTTTACGTGCATGGTATTTTCATTATGCAGGTCCGCAGGTGTGCCCATCTGGCACATTGATCAGATCAAGACTCCGCAGGGCAATATTGATATCGGCCTCATCAGGGATGAGGCCAATGAGTTGGCTCCATGCAGAGGGCTTTGTCCAGAGGTGCCTTCACTTGGTGAGAATCTGGCTGATATTGTAGCGCATGCTCGAACGGTTATGCAGACTATTTCAGCACCCACTGACACTACCCCGGTCGAGTCTATCCCGGGTAGTATCACTGCCCCAAGCTCCTCTCACTCAACCCCTTCCCCCGCTCTGGTCCCGCTTGCTAGGGTCCAGAAACTAGAGGCTCAGATATCCACACTTCTAAATCACATCCCGCCTTGGATGCAGAGGTCTATTGCTGAGGCGGAGGAGCGCTTGGAGCGTTAGATGGCACAACACACAGAGAGGAAGATTGCGGAGGTTCATCAGCAGTTAGACGCTTTTGAGTTGTGGGTGCTAGCCGGGACAGCCCTCCGGTGGACGTGTCGACCCTTCAGGCTGCGGTTGAGAGTTTGCGAGAAGATCTTGATATGATCCTAGAGGCTAGGGTGCCTGAGTCAGAGGCCCCTTCTGCAGAGCCTACTTAGGACAAAGTGTTGGCTGCTTCATTAGCCACTTCTGAGATTCCACCACCTCCCCCTCGAGAGCATGTCAAGAGGCGCAGGGGTTGAGAGTAGGATGAGACTAGGGCAAGGAAGAAGGAGCGTCGTGAGATGGAGGCTGCGAGGAGAGCCTCGATTGTTGATGAGGAGGCACGTAAGATTAGGGCTGTAGAGTCATCTGTTGGGGAATCTAGCTCCAGAGATGTGGAGACAGCGGGAGGCACAACTGATAGTGCTGTTGCTGATGAGGACACTACTAAGGGTGTCCAGACTACACAGGTAGTGGGTTCCGGGGAACCGAACCCACCAGCTTGCTGATCACCGGCGCTTTGCGCCCTAGGTTTGTTTCACCTACCACTCTCGTATTTTAGTTTTTGTTATGCATTAAGGACGATTGCATATCTTTTTGTTGGAGGTGGGGTGAGTGGAAAGTGAATGCTAGGGGAAGTCTGAGTAGCCCAATTCACGATCCTCTTTTGGGGTTTTCTTGCCTGTGTTCTTTTTTTCCCCAAAAGACTGATTACTTTTATTATTGAACCGACATGTTATATGTTGTGTACATAGTATAACTCTGAATCATGATAGCTAAAACAAATATGATATGCCAATATGAAAATGATGCTTGACTAGGCATAGTAATTGATAATTTTGTAGCTCTAAACATGACATAGAGATACACTACTGCATGACCTTGACTCTAAGACTCGCACTAGGTGTCTAATAATCTAGGAATGTAATGAATGTCCAGTGAGTGTGAGGAAAATTCGAAGGATCCACCATTGAGACTAAGCTAGAACTTGCCTGGTTAGTCTTGCTAAAAGTAAGCCAAAATGAACAATTAGGAAAGGATCATAGGACTTTGTTTGAAATAGTCAATCTTGACCCCCCCCCCCCAAAAAAAAGAAGTTAATTATGTATTGATCCAAATGATTTGAGCCTAAAAACAGATCTTTCTTTTTCACCCCAACTGATCTTCTCTGGGAACAATGTGTTGGCCCTGGTCCCTCCTTAGACATGTGCACCTCAGTTTATGCCAAAAGCATAAGTTGAGGGTGGCTAATGCAGAAAACAACCTTGTCGTGGCCCTGACCCAACCGTGGGTATTGTGAACCTTGACTCATGGCAAAGTATTGAGTTGAGGGTGGTTGTTATAAGGAATACTCCGGAAAGTGGGTTTAAAAGAATGAAGAGAAAGAAAGAACAAAACATAAGTGATTAAAAAAAAGTCACTTACATATAAGGATAAGAAAGGAAAACAGCAAGATAAAAATAAAATTGAGAAATTGGGCGAAATAAAATGATAACAAGGTGGTACGTTTAGCCGATATGTCAAGGAGGGAAACAAGTCACTAAAGTATACCTAAATATACCCTACCTGACCCTGAGCCTATGTTACAAGCTAAGAAAGTCTTATCGTGATCCTAAGAGTTGTATGGCGAACTTAAAGTAGTGAAAATAAGGGCAAGCTTATGGCAATATGTATGAATGAGTTGTGAATTTGTTCTGAGAGTGAGTGTTGAAAAGTAATCCTTATACTCAAACTGAAATCATTTTGTGAAAAATGAGGATGTTGTTTTAAAGTGAGGACACTAGTTGCAATACAGGAAATATTAGCACCTCGGTGAGAAATTGAAGAGGATAGGTGTCAGTGCGTGGTGAGTCTGTGTCATGGTCTGGTTCCACATAATTCAAGCCTAATAGTGATAACATGCATAAACATGATGAAAATGATCGGGATTGATAGCCAAATGATTGGGAAAGCTAAAATATGGATACTCGTGTACAAAGATTTTGTAGTGAGTCATAGTGCGTCGCTCGAGCACAAACAACGAATTTAAGTTTAGGGTGTTGATGTACCGTGGTTTCACGGTACTTTAAATGCTTTTTCCTTAAGTTTAGTGTGTGTCCAAAAGCCTTTTTGTATTGATTTTTATGTAAGTTTCTCCTTATTTGCAGGAAATCTGTCCAAAGATGAACGCGGAAGTTTTTGAGCGAGAAATGCAGAAGAGACCACCTACGGAAATTATGACGGTCCGTCAAGTCTGTGAAGGTCCGTAGGTGGCATCGTAGTGAGGAGAGAAGCTACTGAAGGAAGATGGGGAAGTCTGACCTAGTGTGGGATTACGGAAGTCCATGACGGACCGTCATAGCCACGATGGTCCGTCTTGCTGGTTTGTCGTATGATCAGAGACCCTCGACGGACCGTCTTGCTTGGAAAGGTCCATCATACCTGTTCGTTGAAGGTAATGAAGAAAGCAGTAGAAGAATTTGTGAAGTATGGGACGAAGGAGGCCATGACGGTCCGTCGTGACCACTATGGTTGGTCACGAGGTCCGTTGACTCAGACGCGTTTGGACAGATTTTCAGCAATTAGAATCCTTATTTTATTAGGTTTTTGTTTTTATTATAAATAGTTTGAGAAACCTCGTTTTTCGGGGGTTAAGCTTTTGAGTTAGACTGTTAGACTTTTCGATAATTTTTAGTTCTCTTGTTCAAGTATTGAAGAATCAATTTCAGTAATTCATACACTTTTTTTGGAATTTATTGTTGGTGTTTTGTTGATTAATCAAGTGAATTTCTGGATTTTATTCTTTCTCATTAAAGTAAGTGCATGAATTCTTATATTAAATATATGAATAGTGTGATTATGACCATGGGTAACTAAACTCCATAACTAGGGTTGTGGGAACCATGGGTGAATAATGAGGTAAAATCTAACTAAAATAGCAATTCTAGAATAGTGTCTTGCATGTATTGATAATTCTTTCGTTTAGAAGTCTTTTTAACGGATGGCCAACATTAGAACTCGCCTTAATGCTACTTGCCGGACCAAGGAGGTAGATAATAGGAAAAGAATTATCAACATAGATTTAGTGTACACTATCTAATAGGCTAGTGTGGGTTGGTAAGTGCTAATAACTTAGTCAAATATCGAATATAATGCTTAATATGAGGTAAAGGTAAGGGTTAGTATAGCAACACACGTAGCCGGACCAAGGTGCGGAGTGGAATTTTCTAGATGTCGGACCAAGGATTTAGAGAAACATAACTTATCACTTTACATGCAAGATACTAGGAAAGAATTGTTATAGTTACAATTATCAAGTTAGGAACCTGTGGGGAACACTTAACCCCTAGTTACTTTTATTAATTGATTAAGCTCCGAGATTTGAATCTGTTAGTTGTTTACTTTAATTTAGTTAATTATTTTCATTAATTTAGAAATAAAAATCCCCTTTTTTGTCTTTTGTTTTCTAAAGAAATAGTTGACTAAATAATAGTAATAATTAAATAAAGTTAAGTCTGAACTATTTTCCTCGTGGGATCGATCCCAACCTCATTAATTGGGTTCTTTACTTGATACGACCACTTTACTTCTTATTTGAGAAGTAAGTTTGAGTGTATCACACATCCCCATAAAATTTGGCTAGAAAGGGGAGCTCAATATGACAATTTAAAGTCCCAATTTCGAGTTTCTGGATAATAGTTGTTGAAGCCAGCAATTTGCTTTCCCTTGGTTACATTTAAAAAGAAGTATGGTATTATGTTTTACAGAGGAAAATCAAGCTTTGAAAAATAAGAAATCACTAAGACGCAGATTATAGGATAGCTAAGACGAGGAAATTTGGGTAAATGGGTAAAGAAATTTTGGGAGGATGGGTAAAATAGGATTAGTCAGATTATTTTAAATGGGGTCGGTCAACGGGTTAAAATAGGGAATAGGGTTTTAAAAAAATTTGGGTCAATTTTATTGATTCCGTCTAATAAGGGGTAAATTTGGTGAAATTAATGGGAGGGGTAAATTTAACTTCATTTTAACGGGCGAAGGTAAAATCAAACAATAAACCAAAGTTAAGGGGTATTTGACCCCTTTCCCTATTTTATTTCCCTTTTTGGTATAAATTGCTGGTGGCTTTCTCCCAATTTAATTTCCACCAAAATTGATTAAATTAGGTTTTAGTCAATTTACCCTTTTACCCTTCATTTAATTCATTGGACCAAACTGTCAACTTATAAACTGAGGGCAATTCCACAATCCTTAATCATTAATCACATAATTGTCAGCTGAGAAAATTAAATGAAAGGTGCCAAATAAGTCTTGGTTTGGTTTTTGGTGACAGATTGACCAAGAGCTAGTCAAATCCTCTTTAAAATGTAATTAAGTAAATTTGGGATCAAATTAACATTTGCAAAACTTTTCTAATCTTTTATAAAATACAAAAAAGCACTTCATTTTTCAACTTAATAATTCTATCCAAAATATTTTTTTAAAAAAGTAAATGAAAATAGGATTTTCTCTTCTTCTTTCCCAATATTCTCTCTTCTCTTCTTCTTCCTCTTTAGAAAATCTGAAAATCTGAGTTTCAAACAAAAATTCTCTCCCTTATCTTATCTTCCTTCTCACATCCGGTCGTGACTCTCTCCTCTTCCTGAAGAGAAGATTGTGTTCGACTTAAAATGGGCAAGTAATTTTTTTTTTTTGGAGATTTTACAATTTTGGAACAATACTAAGCTTTTTTCTTGGGTTAATGAAGAATAAATCATTTTATAGATTTGAACATAAATAATAGTGTAATGGTACCTATTATTTATTGTTTTAGAAAGAAAATAAACAAACCCAAAAAGTTCTAATTTTGAGAAAATGTATACGTAATGTTAACATTCAGTGAAAATATATTTTTTGTTGTTTTTTTTGTTCTTTTTGTGACCACTTTATTTGTATGATTTAAGAAATATAGTCTTGTTCAATTGTCCAACATATATTTCAAGTGTAGCATGTTGAAAAAAAAATCTATTTCTAATCACTATCTATAATTAGTGAAAGAAAAAAACATTGACTACTGCTCTGTATCACTCAAACCCAAAAGGCAAGGAGAACAAGAATGAGACGGGGAAGGACATACAGATGGAGAAGGAGAAAGTGAAAAAGAAAGCGAAAAGAAGAGAAAAAAATTTAAGTCGTCAATTGTGATGTGAATCAACAATATCCATCATTGATTAGATTGATGGTTATGTATACCATTGTGAATTACATTTTTGTTGATAAGTTGTATAAAACAATTGGTTAAGTGTTTATTTTTGCTGATAATGTTAATGGGTTTTTTTTGTTGAAACAAATGTCAATTTGATGATAAAGAAAACATATGTGACAACATATACAACCTATGTTGTAAAAAACACCACGGAATTATGTACATGTGCCCCAATAGAATGATATATGTGGCAACTTATTTCACAGAAAGAAGATATGTTGTAATATATGTGACAGAAATGAGATATGTGATAATAGTATATCGTCACTTGTTGTTGTTGTTGTTGTTGTTGTTGTTGTTGTTGTTGTTGTTGTTGTTGTTATATTATTATTATTATTATTTGGTGGCAAATGTCAATTATGATGGAAAAATACAGTATATACAAAAACACCACAAAATATCGACATGTGCCCCAACAGAAAGGATATATGTGACAACATATGTCACAAAAAGAAGATATGTGGTAACATATGTCACATAAAGAAAATATGTGATAACATATGTCACAGAAAGGACATATGTGGTAACATTTCATTGTTATCAATGTAGTGTCTGTGACAACATATATAACCCTTTTTTGTATAAAAAAAAACTATTCAATTATTTGCATGCATCCCAACAGAAAGGATATATATGGCAACAGATCTCACACTATGAATTGTCAAAAAAACTTTTAAAAAGTAAAATAAAAATGTCTAAAGTCCATTTTCGCTTTCTCCTTTCCTCTATAAAAGGTCGTTTCGTCTCATATTTCAATTTTAATTTATTTTTACTAATTTTTGTTTTCTTTTCTCTTTTTTCCTGTCTCTCATTTCATTATTTCTTTATAGTTCAATGTTGCTATGTTTTCTAAAATATCAATGGTAATATGTTGCGATTTTCTTCTACAACAAGGCGTCGTTGCCCTTATCATTTCTAGTTTATCGTTGATATCTTCTAAGGTAAAAAATTTAATTAGGATTTTGAAATAGTTATTGGTATTAAATCTGGACTTTTTAGTGATTTTTATCACTTATTTGTTTATAAGATCGTTGGGTTGTTATTCCTTTTGAAATATTATCTAATTAAAAAAATATATTTTATGATGTACATGTTGCTACATATGACATGTCTGTTGCAATTTTTCCAACAGATTGTACATATGTTGTCACATATGTCACTTCAAAGTTGACTTAATCGATAAATTGAGCAATTTAGAAATGGAGAAATGTCAAATTGGACCAAATTTTAGTACTTTGCTCCATAATTAAACAATAAAAATATGTTATAACACTTGGAACAATAATTTACATGGGTGTATATAATCATCATATGAAGTTACTTGGTCATTGTATGATGAACTAGTGATATGATAGTCTTTGTAAAAATAATTGATAAAATTGATGAAAGTTGTTGTATTAGACCATATTTTTATACTTAGACATGTTGTATGACTATATATTAGTTTACATGTTGTATGACTATATATTAGTGTTACATGTTGAATTATGTGACAATTAATTGAATTAACCCCAAAAAAATCATTTTATGATATATATATGTTGCCACATATGACATGTCTGTTGCAATTTTTCCAACAGGACGTGCATATGTTGCCACATATGTCATTTCAAGAATTAGTTAATCGATAAATTGAATGATTTAAGAATGAAAAAATATCAAATTAGATCAATTTTAGTACTTTGGACCATAATTAAGCAATAAAAATATTCTATAACACTTGGAACAACGATTTACGAGAGTGTTATATAACTATCATATGAAGTTACTTCGTGATTGTTTGATGGACTAGTTATATGAATTCTTTGTAAAAATAATTGATAGAATTGAGGAATGTTGTTATATTAGACTATAATTTTGTACTTAGACATATTGTAGGACTATATATTAGTGTTACATGTTGAATTATGTGACAATTTAATTGAATTAATCCCTCCAAAAACCATTTTATGATATACATATGTTGTCAAATCTGACATTTCTATTGCAATTTTTCCAAAGAACGTGCATATGTTGTTACATATGTCATTTCAATAATGGCTTAATCTATAAATTGAGCAATTTAGAACGGAAAAATGTCAAATTTGACCAAATTTTAGTACTTTGGACCATAATTATGCAATAAAAATATGTTATAACACTTGAAACAATGATTTACAAGGGTGTTATATACGGAGGCGGATCTAGAATTCGAAGGTCGGGGGTGCCACACACACATTCAAGTAAGATAAAAGGACTGGTTGCTTTAATTTTGGGTTACAAATCTATCAAATGTGCCTATAGTAATATTTTCTTTTAGATATTATGTGATCAGAGATAACTAAATAATTCAATTTTTATTTTCTTTTTAGAATAAAATGTCTTATTCGCTGAAACTTTGAGAAAAAAAAGTCATGTTAAAATTTGAGCTTGTATAAACCATCTAATAATATTAACATAATATATTCATATTGCATTGACTTTATGTGGTGTTGGAGATATATAGTTGGGAAATAATAAAAGTTGTATTTTCAGCCTATTCATCTTACTTAGCAAAAACGTCGGTGAAGATCGAAAAAACCTTTAAATTAAAAAAATATTTTTGAAACTTACGTTTTTTCTAAAAACTATTATTTAAATATATTCTTAGCAATATTTTATTTGACGCTCATAATTCAATAGTCACTAATTGATAAAATAAAATAAACACATTACACTCAAATCAATAGAATAATAATTAGTGCGAGAGAAAGTAAAAAATATAAAAATTAATTATGAAAGGGGGTCAATTTGAATTAATAAAGAATAGTAAATAAATAAGAATGAATGAGAAAAAAGAGGAGAAAAAAAAGGAGCAAGCAAAAAAAAACTAAATGTTGTTACTGAGGTTCGAACATGGGTTGATGAGGTGGCAAACCCTCTCCTTTGCCAATTGGCCTATTCCGTAATATAGTCATTGGGTGGCACCCCACCCATACACCTAGATCTGCCCCTGATTATATAACTATCATAAGTAGTTACTTGGTCATTGTATGATGAACTAGTGAGAGGTATAATAGTCTTTATAAAGATAATTGATAAGAATTGATGAAGGTTGTTGTATTAGACCATAATTTTGTACCTAGACATGTTATAGGACTATGTATTAGTGTTACATGTTGAATTAAGTTATAATTTAATTGAATTAACCCTCAAAAGATCATTATGATATATATGTATTGCCACATGTGACATTTCTGTTGCAATTTTCCCAACAGATTGTGCATATATTGTCACATATGTCACTTCAAGGACGACTTAATCGATAAATTGAGCGATTTAGGAATAGAAAGATGTAAAATTGGACAAAATTTAAGTACTTTGAACCATAATTAAGCAATACAAATATGTTATAACACTTGAAACAATGATTTACAAGTTGTTATATAACTATCATGTCAGTTGCGACATATAAGTCATATGTTGCTATATGTCTAGCTTATATGTTGCAGCTTGTGTAAGTTATATGTTGCAACTGATATCTATTCTGTTGCTATTGAAAAAACCTTTTTGTTGCTACATATGACTATAATTTATTCCAATAGTCAATTGTTGCAACATTTAGCAATCTGTTGGAAACGGAAATGCAAATTATTGAAAAAATTGCAGGAACTCAGATGATGATGAATGATTTCAAAGAACTATTAATTTTACATATCAAAACAATGTTATGTGACCCTAATCATTTATGAAGTAATTTCAATTGATACAAAACGAAATCTGGTCCACTGATTAAATTAGTTAAATTCGATTCAAAAAAGAAAAGAAGAAAGCTCAAGGACTAGCAACCAAGACCAATAATGTACGAAAAGAAGAAGAAAAGGATAAAGAGAATGGGAAGAAAGACAAGCAATCAAGAAAGAACGAAGAAGAAAAAGAGGAGGAAGAAGAGGAAGAAGAAGAATACGACGGGAGATGGGGGAAAATATTTTATTTTCCCTTTTGGTACAGCTTGCTGGTGGCTTCCCCAATTTTGATTCCCACCAAAATTGTTTAAATTAGTTTTTAGTCAATTTACACTTTTATCCTTCATTTAATTCAATGAACCAAACTGTCAACTTATAAACTTGAGGTCAACTCCACAATCCTTAATCATTAATCACATGATTGTCACATACACCCAATACCTAAGACTTATGTTACCACCCATTTATTTTGAAACCTTACAGTTACTTTTTTGAAAAGTCCATTGTCAGCTACAGCCAATACTTAGAGACTTATGTCACCGCCAATTTATTTTGAAACCTTAGTGTCACCTTTTTTATTAAAAGGGAAAGGGTAAAAAATACCCCTCAACTTTGATTTATTGGTTGATTTTACTCTTGCCGTTAAAATGAAGTTATTTATATCCTTAACTTTAGCAAACTTGTCATATATATCCTTATTTAGATGAAAATCCCCAAATAAATAAAAATCAACCCAATTTCAATTAAAATTACCAATTATTAATTAGCCAAACCCGACCCGACCCCATAACCCGTCTCTTTTCTTTCTCTCAACAACTTGAACAATGAATTCTCATGCTCCATCAAAAAGGTTACAAGAATGTCTCAGGTAACGCTAACTCTCTTTGTTCTTATTCCTTTTCTTTATTATTCTTCCTATGATTCCGATGGGTGCACGTTCCGTTCTTCTTTCTCTTCCTCCGATTCCACCAACTCGACACAAATCGGTTTGAACCAATGTTGTTGCCTGTCGATTACGAACA
Organism: Solanum peruvianum; assembly: GCA_027705065.1. Lineage (NCBI taxonomy): Eukaryota > Viridiplantae > Streptophyta > Magnoliopsida > Solanales > Solanaceae > Solanum > Solanum peruvianum. Next base: position 13,919,008 of record JAKWJD010001760.1, read on the forward strand.
TCATTTTTTGAGATAAAAGAAAATTGAAATATTAGGTTTTTTTGTTCAAATCAATGACGAAAAATTAAAAGATTGAAAGCAGGGAATATGAAAGAAAATATAGTGCAAAAGATGAGATGGAACAGTGAGACAGAAGGGTTTTGGCCTCTTGCTTTTTGATTGTCAGTGTTGTCAGGAAAAGAAGTGAATCTACAATTTTATTTGTCACCGTTAAGGTTGCTCAAGAGTCCAGGTTTGTCGGAGTACAAGGAAACACCATCAAATACTCTAATGGTGTTTTCTCATTTATTTCATACCATCTATGCAAAAACAATTTATACGATGGCAGTAACCTTTCCATTTCCTCTAATGGTGCTCTTTCATTTTTGTTGGTCTATGTATATTCAGTGGTACATGACTCTACAAAATCTTTATTTTTTTACCACATTGAGGAAGAAAGCTTGAACTTTGAAGTCTCACCAATATTATTTGATTTAATGGGTCGGGTCTAAATTAAAAGAGGTAACCACTTTTAAATGGACAATTTAATTGAAATTGAGAATTTGGGATTGATTTAGGATAACAGTTAGTTTGAAGGGTATATATTACAAGTTTACTTATAAATAACTTTATTTTAATTATAAAAATAAAATTAACCAATAAATCAAAAGTTGAGGTTATTTTTAACCATTTTCCCTTTTTTAAAAAAAAGCCCATATAACTCCAATTGTTTGTCGGGAAGTTGCAGGAGGAATCGATCGTTCATGAATAATAATGGAAGAACTGGTAAGAAGCTATTAGAATTGCAGAATCAACTGGACATATTTGAATTCGGTCATCTCATCTCCATGAATCGGCATTTATTAATCCTTATTTGCTTTGAATCAGAAAAAAGATGATTTGCTGAGTGAAATAAAGGAAATAGAAGAAAAAATTGATGGTGATTCCACTGTGCAGAAGATATTATGGCTTCTGGAAACGTCCAAGGTGGGTGCTGAAGTTGTGTCTCTTTCGGTAATAGATTTTACATTACTTGTACTTAGTTTTTGATGGGTTTAGTGAACTCTTGTGTGTTTGGAATAGTTTTTCGCTACAAACAGCGGTAAAAAACCTATCATCGTTTAACCTAAAATTTATTTATAAAATTATTGTAAATCTTCCTAATGTGAATTTAATTGGAATAATGATATGAAAAATAACAAAGACATTAGCCAAATTTTGATAACTTATAAAAGACGAAAGTAACATTTGTATTCAGGTGAATTCAAATTGTGGGGAAGAGTGGCGGAGTTTAAAAGGTAGGCCAGTGGTGATTGCTTCATGATTCATGCTCATTTCAGCCGTTACATGGCTAAGTTCATTGCCATTAAATGGAAAACCAGATATCTTGGAATCTGACCGTTGTTTGGGTTATATACTGTACGGGCACTTTGAACCTCCCCGGATGGATTCTTCCAGACTCCTGATGTTTGGTGCGAATAAGCGGGTCCAACAAGTCTTTGGTTTGACTGGCGTTCACTGACTCAACAGTTGACTGTAATCCTATCTACGCTTGCGACTTGCCCTGTATAATAGTTTTCATTTCCTGTATTTGTTTCGCAACAAAATCATATTGTTGCGTTCTGGTTCTTGTGGATGATTAAGTTTAGACTGTTAAAATTGTTTCTATATTTTTGGGTGAAATCCTTTTCTTGGCATGGAATATTTAACCTGATATGTGCTGCGTTTTGCAATCTTGTAGACGAGCATCATTTGTTGCTTTAGCAATCTCTCAACCTTGTCAGATTTTAAATCTTAAAAATAAAAAGATTACATGCAATTCTATTGAGCTCAATATCCTTTTCTCGATGTTTCATCATCTTTCTTCTCTTATTTATACTCAATATCTTGGTAGCTTTTTTTTTTTAATCTCACTTTGAAAGATTATCTTGTCTCATGAAGCCTTCTTCTTTGATGTCCTTCTGCCATGATTAAATGCATTTGACCAACTTTTGCTCTTGATTCTTTTAGGCCCTTGACAACCAAGAATCTGAACTCCAATCTAGGTGCATCTTAGAACATGCTAAATTGCAAACTAAGGTTGATGAGTTTGAGGAGCTACTGCAAAAAGGCAAAGAGGTGAAGTTCTCTGAAAATTTGGACCATACTTTTCGGGACTCCACTGAGAAGCTTGATTTCGCAAAGAGGGTAAGAAAATGCTTTACTTTTTTGCTTACAATAACAAAGAACTAATAGATTGAGTTATGCCCCTTTCACGTGGTGGGCACACCATGGCGACCCACCATAGCCAGTCAAACTTCTAAATTTATATGTGAGCCCCTTGACAATGGGCGGACTGATGAGTGTGGGCCTAGCAAGCTTCTAGGTTGGTAAATTTCTGACGATGAGGTGCACATAACACCTTAGGCGAATCTCATATTGAAATGGGAGAGGAAAATAAAGAGCTTTATAAGGCATAGTTCAAGTTCACCTGGTATGCGCGCTTTTGGGGCTGGATCTTGCGTAGCATGAGACATAAATCCGCTCGTATATGGCCTTGGGTTGTGACATTTTAGTTCCTTTTTGCTATGTCTACTTACCTCTACCTCACTTGCAACAAATCGACACCTACATCAATATTCAAACATCATAATTAATTACCATCACAAAGTATCACTCAATTGGCATGTTTTAAAGCATGGCATGAGTTTAAAATTACCTAAATGCATGTGGGGCATTATAGATTGAGTCCAGATGCATAGCCACCAACTTTTTCAGACAGAATGATAAGCTTAGGAAGACCTCGAGTCGAGTATTTGTATCAAGATTATGTAAGCTCCAACTTGAGGTAAGATTATACAAGATTTACAATAATTAGAATTAATTTCATTAGGAATTTGATTATGACTAGATTTCGTGATTATACACTTACTATATTGTTAAAGAAGTTGCAATAAAATCCAAACCAAACTTGAGGGATTAATCAAGCTTCTTACTTGGTTTCTCTCTAATTTCTCATGGCAGGGCAAATTTGAGTAGCCTTTATCTGATATGCTATGTGTATGCTTCTTACAAAATTTTATGCTTTGTTTGTTGGTTTGGATGTTCGTCACACAAACTTAGATATTGCTTCAGTTTTACCAAAAATATGAAGAATTATATCTAGTTTGAATTACATCAACCTATTATCTTTGATCAATGTTCTTATTGTCTTGGCTTATTATGCTGTATGAATCTTTTTTACACTTCTTCTTTATTATTTCCTTTTCATGATAATTTTGGAGGTAGTTGTTGTTATATTGATTTTGAAGAATTTCTACTTGGTAAGGACCGATACCGTAATTACTAGATTCTGCTTTACGGCAAGAAGGGAAGACGGAAGAGAAGATGGGCTTGGGACATTGCTCCATTTGCTCTTATGTGTTTAGTGTGGAGAGAAAGAAATACAAGAACTTTTGAAGGAATTAAATATCATTTTGTATATTTGAAGAATGGCCCTTTATCCCTCATGTTTCTTTGGTGCACCCATGAGATTCTTATTTGTTCAGATCTCTTTTTCTGGTATTCTACTTGTATATGGGAGTTTTTTCCTTTTATTAATGAAATTATTGCTTAATTGATCAACGGAAGTAAATAATCCACACTTGATCGGGGGGGGGGGGGGGGGGTTGAGAAACATACAAAATAGAAGGGTATCTTCTGGCTCAAGAAAGGTAATCTAAGATGGAAGTACAAAGTTGTGGGTATAAATTCTCTCTGCTAGACTTGATGGTTATTGTGGGAATTGAAGATATGATGGGGTGAAAAGGACACACTGAACATTGACCTTCAACTAATTATAAGCTTTAAACTATACTCATGTGTTTCAAAAAGAGCTCTTTTCAACTGTTCTGCAAAAGTGAAATCACCTCCGAAGTAGATTTATTTGAACTCCATCTGAGGACTTTAGTTAGGTGCAGGAAACAGCTCGCAGTCAGTGGTAAATGTAGATGTTAAATGTGGATTTATCATTTAAGGTATAAATGTTTGAGTTGATCAGATGATATCTAACAAAAAGTCAATATTATGGCTCAAGGTTTCAAGTTTCTCTTATTTTGGAGAGTCAACACTAACTTTTCCTTGTTTCTAAGACATAATTTTTCAGATCTTCCTTCAGAGTTCCACTTTGGTTAGGATGAAACATTCTGTAAAAGAGTAAAAGTTAGTAATCAAATTACTCCATGATTGCTTGTACCTGTCCGAAGTGCTTAGACATCCAATTCATGTTTCTTTTAAGTTTGTCACCCTTGATATAACATCATAAAATGAGATTTTATTAGTGTATAAAGTGTAGGCCTTTCCCCAAACTGAATAAAATGTATTATAAGGATCAAAGGATGAAATGAAGGCATCAACTTGGAGTCTATAGATTGCCACATGTGATTACATAATGGAGTATCAGTCTTTTATCACTGTGCTTGAGCCTTGTCACCTCCCTGAATAGTCCTTTTGGTCAAGTGATCTTGAACACCTTGGTCTTTGCATCACAACTCAATTAAGGAAGTCCTAGCTAAATAGTTTGAACTAAGGTCTTGTAAGTAATCATAAAACCTAAATTTCCTGTTCTGTATTTTTGGAGCCAAAAATGTCAAACTTGAAAGACCTATTCGATGGCAAAGAGGTCTAGCAAAATAACAAAAAAGGTGAAAAAGTCACTGTACCATTTGAAAACACTGTTTCAGTGACCGTTTACTAGAAAAATCCCTGTGATTAGGGTTGGAAACAACAAGCGACCACCGTACAGAAGACTCCAACTTGACAAATACCGGGAAACTACCTCACACGTCGGCGTGTGACTTTACTGTTTCGTATGAAGACTAGATGCTGACGGCTCATGCAGGATTGGATGCCGGAAAGTCTTATTGGGATTTGATCTCCGGTCGATGATGAATTTTATGGTAGTGTTGGTTTTCACACAAAACTGAAATAAGAAGAGGATGATGCAAAACTTCTGAGCTAGTCATCGAATAATTGAGGCTCGCTGACTGTATTCTCTTTTTCTGAATATTTTTCACCACACACCATGTGTATAATAGTGAGCCGAGAAAATATCATTAAGATGCGTGAATTAATTTTCTTGCATTGAACCCTGTTTATATACAAACTTTACACAATACTCAATACCTATCTTCCAATATGGGACTCGTAGGTCGTTTGGTTTGAGGGATGGGATAGACAAGATATTCCATGGATTATCTATCCCACCTTTTATATGGGATAATTAATCCCACTATTTTCGTACAAAT